>CM030176.1:9721540-9724040 GCA_017639675.1 Aplochiton taeniatus
TGTGTGTGTGTGTGAGTCTCATACGTGTAGACGGTGTTCTGCCTGCTTCTCCGTAGTTCTTTATTTATTCCTCACTGGCACAGTTTGTTCCTCTGAGTTGCGTGAATCTATTTTCGAAGAGAAGGGGAAAACAATCGAAACTGATGGCTGATTTGCGTGCAGGGTGATAAGTCGAGCTCCGGGACTCAAGCTGGTGGTTGAGACTCTCATCACGTCCCTACGGCCAATCGGAAACATTGTCCTTATCTGCTGCACCTTCTTCATCGTGTTTGGAATACTGGGAGTACAGGTGAGACATGTAAACACTCACACTCACTCACACACTCACTCACACACACCCACACCCCACCACACACACACACACCCACACCCACACACACACACACACACACACACACACAGTTAGTTTTGGATCCTAGAGAGTTGAACGAGATCACAGAGCAACCTGACAGGCGGGCTCAGTCTATCTACTGCCTTGTTTTACTTGTCACTGGGTTTATTTCGGTTCACACTACCCCATGTTTACATTGAAGCTCTCCTTACCCACTGCGTGCAGATTTGGTTTCCACAAGCCACTATATATAGCATGCCTGAGCGTATGCGTGGGCCTGCGTGTGTGCGTGTGTGTGTGTGCGTGTGTGTGTGTGTGTGTGTGTGTGTGTGTGTGTGTGTGTGTAGCTTTTCAAGGGGAAGTTTTTCCACTGCGAGGGCCTTGACGTGAGAAACATCACCAACAAGAGTCAGTGTTTGGAGTACGGCCATCGATGGGTTCGACGCAAGTACAACTTTGACAACATCGGACAGGTACGCTGCCGCCGCACAGTACCCAGACACACTCCCCAGCTTTGATCGCAGCACAGGCCCTGTCCTCTATTCCCCCACGTTCAGGATCTGCCTGTCTAGTCTGTCTCTCTGAGTCTGTCCGTCAGAGAGCCCCGGTTGCCTGCTAACCGTGCTGTGATTGGCTGTCACAGGCGCTGATGTCCCTGTTTGTGCTGTCGTCCAAGGACGGCTGGGTCAGCATCATGTATGACGGCCTGGACGCCGTGGGAGTGGACCAGCAGGTACACACACACACACACGTGCACGCACGCACACACAGATATGCAGAGACTTACTGATCCACATGCATATGCAAAAAGGATGAGTAATGGACTAACAGGGAAGAAATAAATGTTTAGTCCATCCACATATTGGTTTATTTATCCACATATTAGATTATTTATCCATATATTTAATTATTTATGTGCACCATTTAAGCTAGACAGACATTTTTCCCATTCAGACGGGGTTCCTTTGTGTAGGTAGTGCTGGAGTATATCATATTGTAGTGACATTTAATGCTTTGGCAACAATGGCTCTTTTCCTTTTATGCCAATGAAGCTTGAATCGGGGGGTTGGTGTGATTGACAGACATATAGAGATGTAAACGTAGAGCTAGGGAGAAATAGAGAGGATATATAGAGATAAAGACAAAGGGATAAACAAACAAATGGAAATAGAACCGTCGAGGGTTCCATAAATAGAGACCTAGAGTGATAGATAGAGACACACAGAGAGGGGGAGAGAGAGAGAGGGAGAGGGAGAGATAGAGAGAGCGATAGAGAGAGAGAGAGAGAGAAAAGCAGATTGGCAGTTCCAGAGCTGACTCAGCAGCCGGTGTTTCTGTTGACTCGGGCTGGTGTTCCTCCCCTCTGTAGCCGGTGAGGAACCACAACCCCTGGATGCTGCTCTTCTTCATCTCCTTCCTCCTCATCGTCAGCTTCTTCGTCCTCAACATGTTCGTGGGCGTGGTGGTGGAGAACTTCCACAAGTGTCGGCAGCAGCAGGAGGAGGAGGAGGCGCGGATCCGGGAGGAGAAACGTCAGAAGCGCATGGAGAAGAGGAGGAGGAGTAAGGGAAAGGGCTGGGGAACGGGGGAGGAGGGCAACAGAGGAGGAGAGGTGGCCGACAGCTTGACTCACATACATACTTAGTGAAGACCAATACATGAAACACTGGCCATGCATTGCATAATGTCAAAACCATATCTTTTATTCAACCACAGACGTCACGCTCACATTTCTGTCACTTTTTTATATGTGTACTATGTGCATTATGGATAGTGCTGTACACACAAAAGATTGAAACACTCACCCAGGGACATATACCCAGGCACACACACACACACACACACACTTAATTCTCCTCTCCCGCTGCAGTGTAATCTCCAGTAGTGCTCCCCTCTTAGTCAGTAAACTGTCTGGCAGCAGAGAGGGAGAGTTTCTTCCCAAAATCACCTTGAAGTGCCACAGCCGTGTGAGTGTATAGGTGTGTGTGTGTGTATGTGTGTGTGTGTGTGTGTGTGTGTGTGTGTGTGTGTGTGTGTGTGTGTGTGTGTGTGTCAGTATGTGTGATGGATGGGATGAAACTCCTGAGCAGGCAGTTTTTATCTTGGTGGCCGTGTGTACTCACTCACACATGCGCACATCCACACGCCCATACACACACAAAGACACAC
>CM030176.1:9726540-10265971 GCA_017639675.1 Aplochiton taeniatus
TTCTTCATCTATGCTGCTCTGGGAGTGGAGCTCTTTGGAAAACTGGGTTAGTCGATAGTGTGTGTGTGCGTGTGTGCGCGCGCGCGCGTGTGTTCAGGTGCGTTTGTGGCACGTGTGTGTCTTATTTGACACTGATGCGCTGTCCATGAAATTACATTCTTTATATGATCAATGGTCTAATCAGCGTCCCTCCGCCTTGCTATTACTCCCTTCCCTTCTGACCCCCCCCCGCCCCTCGCTGCCCTTCCCTCCACCCCCCTCCCTCCACTCTGGCTGTAGAGTGTTCCGAGGAGAACCCGTGTGAGGGCCTGAGTCGCCACGCCACCTTTGACAACTTCGGCATGGCCTTCCTCACTCTCTTCCGAGTGTCCACCGGAGACAACTGGAACGGCATCATGAAGGTGAGGCCTGCTAGCGCGCCGTGTGTCCGCGTCTCTCTGGGCCCGTCTGAAACAGGGTTTCGGACAGAGGGCAACCTTGCTGTGTCTGTGGACCCCCGTCCACGCCGCCACCCGCTGGCCAAACCCGGGAACCACGCGGTCCCGATCGGAGGCCTTGTCTTAACTCTGGTCCCCCTGTCCGGGGCTTTGTCTCCCGCTCCACCAGGACACGCTGCGGGAGTGCCGGCCGGCGGACCGCTCCTGCCTCAGCTACCTGCCCCTAGTCTCCCCGCTCTACTTCGTCACCTTCGTGCTGACGGCCCAGTTCGTGCTGGTCAACGTGGTGGTGGCCGTGCTCATGAAGCACCTGGAGGAGAGCAACAAGGAGGCGCGGCAGGAGGAGAAGGACGAGCTGGAGGAGAAGCGGGAGATGGAGGAGAAGAAGGAGCGGGAGGAGAGGGAGGCGGCCAACCCCCGCCTCGGCAGCGCCTCCATGGGCGGGGACCAGGGGCCACAAGCAGACGCACCTGCGCAGGTGACCACACAGATTATGCTCTTTGTAGCTTGATGCGCTCGACAGGTTGGCCTTGAGAATAATGTGATGACTACACTGTTGTGCCTCTATAGGGCGAAGAAGAGGAGCGTCTCCGTGTCAACCTGGCCAGTGTGGGACGCATGCACTCTCTGCCTGGTGACAGCTACATTTTCCAGCCAATCCAGTCGCTGGGACGCGCCCCTTACCCTTCTATTAGTCACGAGGTCTACAGCTACTCAGGTAACCGTGGGAAGGGAGGGGCTAACGGCATTAACCTTACAGCGATACATGGATACGTATTCATAGAACGCTGACTATCCTGTTACTGTATAAGCTTTACGCCTTTGACTCGTGACCTCCCTCCCCTCTGCTCCCGCAGGCTCCATGTCCTCCATGGGCTCCAGCGGGGCGGGGTCGCTGCTGCAGGTGCCGGGGGCCCTGCCCAACATCAGCCACGCCTCCCTGAGCTCCGGGCGCTGCAGCAGCAGGCCCGTCATCCGCCTCAGCCCCTCCCACAGCATGGACAGAGACACCCCCGCTGGCGCTCAACGCACCTCCCACAGACTCAACTACACCCACAGTATGGACCGCCACAGTTTCAGCCCCGCCCACAGCACGCAGGTCCGCAGGCTTCGCCCGGCCCAGAGCATGGACGCCTACGGGCTGAGTCCCGCCCACAGCGTAGGCACCTGCCGGCTTAGCCACGCCCACAGTATCGACACCTACAGACTAAGCCCCGCCCACAGTGTCGACACCTACAGACTAAGCCCCGCCCACAGTGTCGACACCTACAGACTCAGCCCCGCCCACAGTATAGACAGCCACAGGCTCAGCTCCTCGGACAGCATAGACCGACCGTCCCCTCACAGACTACACCCCACCTACAGCGTCGACAGGCCCTCACCTGGATGGCTCAGCCCTCAGGATAGCATCGCTAAGAACTGGCTAAGCCCCTCCTACAAGCCAGAGAGTGCCACCCCCAGAAGGCCAAGCTCATCCCGGCTTCTACGGAGACAGGTACAAAGAGTCGTTTATGCATTATAAATATATATGTATATATACTGTATATTATATATGTATATTTGAGTTAATTTAGGATTTATAGAAGCAATGTCCTATACTGTTACCACATAACTCCTTAAATATTGCAGTTTAAATGTGTTTTGGTGTTCTGCTCGCCATAGGAGGCGGTGCGTTCTGACTCCACTGACGATCTGGAGGAACCCTCGCCTCCCTGCCAGCGCACCTCCAGTGTGCACACGCTGAGGAACGCCCACGGCCAAAGGGTCATCTCCAGCAGGGGCCACAGCCGGAGCCACAGCGCGGGGAACGGGGACAGCATGGACCAAACACCCAGCACTTTACTCACCGACAGCACTGAGGGCCAGGACGTCGCCCCCCAGAGCCCCGGCCAGAGGCCCCAGCAGCCCCCCAGCCTGCAGGTATCCAGCCCGGAGTCAGACCCAGAGCCCTGCCCCGACTCCAGGCCCTCCAGCCCCCGTGCCGGCTCTGACTGCAGCCTGCAGCCGAACGCCGCCGACGAGGAGGTCAGCCGCATTACCAGCACCGTTCAAACCCGCCTCTCCCCCAACTCCCTCCGCTCCCACGCACACCTCTCCCCCAGTCCCTCGCGCACGTGCTCCCACGTGCAACTGTCGCCGCACCCCTACAGAGAGGAGCAGAGGAGCCGCCTCGGACAGTCGCCGTCCCCCGTCCCGGGCCAGCACAGGAAGCAGAGGGTGAGCCCGCCTCCCGAGGAGCCCGTCACCACGGAAACCCAGCTAATGGACAGCGGCCAACAGCTGAGGAGGCGGACTCATTCCTTTGACTCCTCCTCCCTCACCCTGAGCCAACCCGAGAGCAGTCCTCCGGACCAATGAGCAGGCCCTGTTTGGCCGCACGGGACAGGATTGGCTGTTGGCCTACGGAGGAGTAGGAGATTGGTGCGCATGCTTAGCACTTGGGAGGGGGGAAACCCTACAACTCTGGGGAGGAAGAAGAACTGTTTTCCGTATTCAGGCCCCGCCCCTCATTTGTCACAGATTTTCTGCGTTGGTGTTTCATGACCGTGTGCCCAGCGTGTTTGCTTGCAGGCGTCTATGCCTGTCTCGTATATATATATATTTTTTGCGAGCCTGGCAGTCAGTCATACCTACCTTTACTGATTTGAACATGTATCCAGCAGTAGTTCCCTCCTCTCTCCACCTTTATTCGGACACAGAATTCTTAGCTGCTGCCCACATATTTATTCTAGCACACGATTCCCCTAATCTCTCTCTCTCTCTCTTCCCTTTCCCCTTCTTCTGTCCTCTCACACGTTCTGAAGACTACTACAATCAGTCTCTCTTCCTATCTCCTCCTCACTTTAAGAAATGCAATATTTATTTCGGATTATTCCTGCATCTCCTCCTCTTTAGTTTTCCCCTCCCTCTCGCTCCTTCCTTCCCCCACTCTCTCTCTCTCTCTCTCTGTTTCTGTCTTAGTTTACTCAGGGTAGTGGTAGTTCAGACACAGGTGGGTCATCAGGCCAGCTTCAGAGTCAGAGCGCCCCCTGCTGTCTGACGAGCTGCAGTGTCCAGGACTGCAATGGTAGATATGGACGTGTAGAGGGTCTAGATAAAGAAGGGCTTATTTGAGTGATACTAAAGCTTGTTATACTGCATAAAGATGATGGTTGTGACTATATTTTATACTGCAATGGAAATTCTAGGAGAAGTTGGTTGATTTCTATATTGTGAAGGGCAGCATGTAGCGAAGTCAGTGAATATGATTGAGACGATGAATATGATGACGACAGCTACAAAGATAAAGTGTTGCTGACCCAACAGGAAATGATGTAATCTAACCTGCGATATGAATGGACAGTGTTGGAATAAAACCACCTCCTGTCTGACTTTCTGTGTCTTCCGCTTCACTTTCCCCTATAGGGCGTCTATTATACATTGTGGAACAAAATACTTGAGAGGACACCTAGTGTCTTATGTAGATTTAAGCCTTCCATGTCACATGTCGGAGGATTTCTGAGTTGCCATTGATATTTCAGTTTATTGAGTTATATTCCTGTAACGATTACTGTATTCTACCGGGAATTGCTTATAAAATCACTATTCTCTGACAACTTCAGACAGTAACATCAAGACAAACACATTGAGATTCCAAAATAAAATCATGCGCGGAAACATATTTCTTCTAGAAATCCATCATAAGTTGGATGGAAGCAGACAAACAATGACAAATGTCTTTCAGACACATATCTACAAACAGTAATGGCAAGCATGTGCAAGATACAAGATGTTTTATTTTTCATATTCCATTATTCCACTTCAGCTTTTCACAATAAAATATTTAATCACATGAATATTTCACATTGAAACACTATAGCATTCAGAATGCATTAAGCTCTGCTGCCCTTCCTTTTTCAAGTATTCCCCATATTCTCTCTGCATGAGTCTGCTCTACTGCCCATTCTCTCTCCTCAATTTGTCAAGGAACCTGTCTGTCACTGTTTGGGCCAGTAAAAAATACGTTCATCTAAGAGGGCCAATACTTGGCCAGACCGGCCTTGCGCAGTGCTTTACAGAATTATAAGCCTTCACAAAAGACTTCTTCAATCTTTACACCCCTTTACAAAACAGAGTTAGCATCTTTAATGCCATCTACATCTACGCTTATGTACTCTGCATCTCACTGGATAAACATGCCATCAAATGCTGTGTGTGTGTGTGTGTGTGTGTGTGTGTGTGTGTGTGTGTGTGTGTGTACGTGCATGTAAGTGGTCCTGTGTCGCGTGTGTGTGTGAGTGTGTAAACAGAACACAGTAGTCTAACACCCAAGGTTACAATGTTCTAAGCTGAGCCAGCAGTTGCCATGGTGACTAGATCTAACATCACGTGACCCAGATTCTGCCATTCCCAGGAAAAGGGTGGCGCCCACACAACAGCAAGCGGGAGTTATTCTCCATCATACGCTGTGTTTCACCCCTCAGCACTCATGCTACTCCTCCCTACCTCTAGTTTTCAACTGCTATACCCTTTTCCTCACTGTCCATCTCCCTCACCCCATCTCACTCTGCCTCTTTCAACCCTTCTTCTCTGCTCTAGAAGGCAGGTGCCATGGCTCTCGGCTTCGTGAGTTTCTGGGGGTCCAGGGTCTCAGTGAAGGGCGGGGCTTGGTAGGGGTTGGTGGTTACTATGGTGGATCCGTTGGCAACCGGGTAGGTTGTAGCACGGGCATTCCCGGAGGCGGAGTCCAGCTGTTGCCACGAGAACAAGGCAATGTTGGGGCCCGATATTAAACGTCGAAGCGCGCTCACCGTCAGCAAAGCCTGTTAGTAACACACACACACACACACACACACACACACACACACACACACACACACACACACACACACAGCCGCATGGTTTTAAAATAAGCCAGAAACACATAATTACAGAAACACACTCACTCACAGACACTCACTCACAGGCGTGCTAAGTGACAATCAGTTAGACAGAAGGAAGAAAAGAAGAGAGAAGAAGTTTTCAAAGCGTAAGCTCTCCCCAGGTATTATGACCCTACTGCTAGTCAGAAAAGATAGCCTGTGATTGGATTGACAATGTATTCCTCATCCGACCAAGTATCAGTCTTACAGAGGTAATCGACAAGCACTCCACAAATGGTCACCAGACTGAAGAGTTCTCAAATGGTGGTTAGCTAATTGCTGTTAGATGTACTGCACCACTCTGAGACTGCCATGAGCATACTGTCATGCCCACGGTTGACTACCATTGGTTAGACCAAGAGGAAGTGGGAGAGTGTGTTAGACAAGGGGCAATGTAGGTGGTGACCTGGGTAGCAGCATTAGCTTGTCCTCCATGAAGGCAATGTTTTTAAATCTGTTTCCTGCCAGCAAACCCTGATAGGCCTGGAATGTAAAACAAACACACACAGACACACACACACACACACACACACACACACACACACACACACACACACACACACACACACACACACACACACACACACACATAGGTAAAATGCACAATAAAAACACTAGATAAACAGGCACACAGACACACACACACACACACACACACACACACACACACACACACACACACACACACACACACACACCAACCGACCCAGGTGAGGATGGAAAAGAAGCAGAATGTGATGGTGGCTCTGGCAGCGTCTGAGCCTTGGGCCAATGGCAGCTCATCTGGAGACGTCGCCTGCCACTGATTGGCCAGGAAACAGAAGCCGACAAACCACAAGAAGCTGGCCAGACCTGGAGACAGGAACAGAGAGAGTGGGCATCAGTCAATCATTTTGTGTGTGTGTGTGTGTGTGTGTAGGTTGATAGTGTGTGTACTATGTAAGTGTATCTGGGCTCATTTGGTGTGTGTGTGTGTGGCGTGTGGGTGTCCTCCTACCGGAGAAGGCCAGGTCCACGAGGACAGCTCGTCTTCTGTACCGGACACTACTGATGGTGGGGAAGTACACATCCATGACCAGGAAGCAGAGGCTGCCTAGGAAACAGGCCACACCCACTGTGATGCCATAGTTACAGGCATCTGCGTTGTTGTTGAAGACGCACAGCAACCGCTCGCTCCCTATGTTGATGTAGCCTTCGTTGACAATACAGCTGAACACTACAATGGAGAAAACCTGCAGGGTGGAGGGGAAAGGAGTGGAGAGGAGAGGGAAAGAAATAGAAGAGAGAAAGGGGCAAGGGAGTGAAGAATGGGGATGGGGTTGTGCAAATTAACAGTAGGTTGGTTATTACTTAGCAGCTAGACTAAAATTCACTCTCACCCATGTATGAAAAGCAGACACAAACACGCTCATGGACACACGCACACACGCACGCACGCGCGCACGCACACACACACACACACACACACACACACACACACACACACACACACACACACACACACACACACACACACACAGACTCACGATTGTTAGGAACCTGTGTATCTGTAAGGGCCTAAATATCTGATGACGCACACGCGCGCCTGGCTTTTAAACTGCCGATCATCATAATAACCACTAAAAGACATGCACGCGACAACAAAGAGAATGTTCAGCACACCTGGTCAGAGCTTCACTTCTATAATTAAACAACTCTAAATGCCCACAATAACACACAAGCATTCATATTAGTGGACGTAAAATCTATTTTTAAGGACTACTGTGGCCAGTCTACCCAAGAGACCCTAAGCAAATCGATAGCTCTTATTTCAAGAAGGGACAACAGCCTAAATCACCATTGCAAATTACATTTGCCTTGAATGCACCATTCGAATATATGAATCTCATTCGAGTTGCTGTTTTGAGGTCGCTTAATGAAACACAAGACCACCCACTTCAGCGCACATGCACAGAAACACAGACACAGAAACAAGCAAATACACACGCCGTTTTAATGCGGTGCGGCAGCTTACCCAAGACAGCAGTCTTAGAACGGTCCGGGGATGTGTGAAGAAGCCAATCGGCTCAAAATTCGTGTTACCGGCCTTCCCGGAGCCGTAGGCGCCTGCTGGCTCCATTCCTTCAGGTTTGTGTTTCGCTCGCTGTGTATGAGCTGCTGAGGGCAGTAAGCGCGCGGAGCGGTTGCATACAATTGAGCTGTACCCCCTAGACATCGTATCGCGCGAGCCTACGTGAGAATTAAGAAAGGATAACATAAGGCGGCCCGCAACAACTGCCTAATTATAGAATTTGGATATAAAATGTATTATAACAGTTCATTGGTTAGGCCCAAAAGCTTTGTTCAACAATACAATTTCCCAAAGGCTCTCATAGCCTATTCTATAAAGCCACTGTCCAAACCATATTCCTAATAGGCCTACTACAGGCGACGAATATGGGTGTTCATTTTTAACATTCATATTATTGTGTTGTCATACATTTTCTCAAGTACCCAATAAAATAAAGGCTAATTATAAGTGATCAAAACCCCTAATGGAATGAGTTAATTTCCAGACAAGTATTTCCTAGTAAAACTATTTTTGAGGCTACGACTTTTTTTATGCAGCAATGTCGACAAGCAATGTTTTTTTTTTTTTTAAACTGCATATTTTTCTCCACTGTCATTGTCACAGGGGCAGTGCCACTGCGGCATGCTGGGAGAGCAGGAGCGAGACCCAATTAAGAGCTCTTGATTATTGATTTGTTGCACCTGTTTTTCACCTGATAAATACCCTGCCTTTGTTTGAGCTCACTGGTCCACTATTGCTTGTGTTTTGTCTGAAGGAGAATCAGTAAGAAATAAAAATGTTCTCGCAACTCCCAGCGTTTGTCCTGCTTTCAAGAAGAACCGTAGTCATTTGCTTGTAGGTTTAGTTAGCCTTAAGCCTCTGGCATCTGCATTTTTGGATCACCAAGTAGTCTTTTGACACTCATTGATATGTCAGGGGCTGACAGAGCTGCATAGCTTAGTGTTCTAGTTGCAAAGTAAGCAGTACAAATAAAATATGAATACAATGATAGTAAAACACCTTGAAATTTGTTTGAGGAGCAACATTCATGATCTCACTGAGCTTGCAACAAGCAGATTTCATAATTAAAACTTTATTGTAAATTACCTAATGTATGATTACAATTATTATAATTAACATTGCACATGAAGCAACATACGTGGCCTAGTGTTGGTCTAAGCACACACATACACACGTACTCATGCCACAGTATCTTCTCTTTCTATAATTCTTCTTTTGCTGTTTTGGATTCTTTTGCTTCTGCAGCTTTTTGCGCTTCAATGTACTCATTTCTCGATTTTTCCTCCTACAAAGAAACAAACAGACGGACAAGTGTTGGAGAAGAGTGGGGTCTCAGAACCATTTTCGTCTTAGTTTGGTTTCCAGGGTTTAGGAGGGAACAGTTGAGTGTACCTTCACTTTTTCTTTCTTAGCTTTTTTCATTTCTTGCTCCACAAATTCGACCAGGTTCTTCACGTTCCTCTTTCCAGAATACGTAAGCATCTGACAAACACAGTTATCTTATAAATATAACTACATCTAACCTTTTGTCTATTTTATCCCTAGATATATTCTCAATATAATACATCGTGTGGGATCCTCACCCTCTCAGCGTACAGAGCGGGAAACAGACGCAGCACTGGGTAAGGCTTCAACAGCGGCAGGTTGATGTCATTGGCGGAGGCGTCAATGCGAGCGATGACCACGTCCTCTCTGTCCAGGAAGGCCTGGGCTAGCTCCTCCCACAGAGAGAACAGAGAGCGAGACTTCTGACTGTAGGGTAGGTCTGATCGAAACACACACACACCATACATTTATGACACGTGAGCACACACACACACACACACACACACACACACACACACACACACACACACACACAGAGACATACTAATGTGTTCAAATAAAAAATTACTAATGTGTGTGTGCGTTTTTGTACATGCGTTTACGTACAGAACAGGACAAAGGACGTGGTTTCAGGGTTGAAGACAACTTTCTCCAGGTTCTGACCCACCAGTTCCTTCACCGGCTGTTTGTCCCAGCTTTCAGTTGGCACTTCACTCTGCATCTTTGGCTACACGTACACACACACGAAGGAGAGGAAGAAATGGAAGATGCCCCCCCCCCCCACACACACACACACACACACATTTCTCTTTGACACTGTAGTACACTTTGCCCTAACATTCCGAACAATGACAGCTGCTATTTTCTGTTGCCTTTGCGCGCGAGAGTACCTTGGCCTTGCCCTCAAGGTAGGTGTGACAGAAGCCTGTGACGGTGTCTGTGTCCAGGGTGTCAGAGGGCAGGTGATAGGTCACATGGTCCGTCAGGTTGACCAGTCGGACCAGCGGAGCCTCGGGCTCCCGAACGTGGAAATACTCCATCATCCTGCCGTTGCGAGGCTCGTCCACGTTGACAAACACGAACAAAATCTGGACATGGAAACACACACACACACCCCCACCACACACACACACAAATAAGGGTCCCACATTTCCCACAGATAGACATAGTTTGGTTGTGTCGTTTGCTACCTGTCCCCGGAAAGTTTCGGCAGCGTTATAGAAAGCAGCGTGGAGCTGCTGGAAGTCCTCAGCGCTCTTGTTGACAAACAGGATGGCGTGATTCAACACTAACGAGCTCAGGATCTCACCGGCCGTCTGTGGAAAACAAACCAGTAAATGACACACATTATGACTTTCTTCCGTCTACAATATGCTGGGTGAACATAAAACAACCACAAATGAACAACATCCATACAACCTTATTTTGCCTACACAGTGATGCCGTTGGGTGATGGAGTAGCCCTATAGATTTGTGAGTGTGTTTGTCTGGGCTGATGTGTTTGTGTGTGCCGGCGTGTTTGGCGTGTGTGTGTGCGTGAGGGGTGGGGGGTGTGACTACCTTTCCATTGTATTCTGTGACGAGATCCATCTGATAGACGCTGATGAAGGTGATGAGTTCCTTTTCAGACGTCTGTGAGCTCATTTCATGCACTTGGATCAGTGTAGACTATGGTCACACACACACACACACACACACACACACACACACACACACATTAACATTCAGGCCGCACACATTGTAAAGTTAGAAACCACTTCTTAAAGTTGTGTGAGCGTGTGAAACAGGATCACTGGGACGCGATATTAGCGTGTGCTGACCTGTCTGAGCAGCAGCACAGCCTCCTGTGTGACACCGTACTTTCTGCTGATGGTCTGGTTCTGGGTGACAGCAAAATGGATGTCGGGGAGGTTCACTGCAGCTGCATAGAACACTTGGACTGCACCCTGGTCAAGGTCCTTGACAAACCCAAGCGCACACATAAACAGATATTTAGACACAGATAGGAAAACTTCAACAAACATTTTACATGTAAACAAAGTCAATAGGAACTGAAAGTCACCTGGAAGACTCCTAGCACCAGAAGCTGCTCCGAGTCGTCTAATTGGCTGAGGTCAGTAATGACCTCTGCACTAGGCCCCGCCCTTCTCTTCAACCAGGTCAGAATTGTGGCAGTGGACCGGGGATCTGCCCATCATAAAATAAAACAGACAAGATGACCCTTTGACCTTCGCCCCATGGAAAGGCAATATCTAAGCTCTTGTACCATTTGTTTGTTCTATGAGGCCCAGTCGGTCGGATACAAAAATATTCAAATTGTTAGTCCGATAATGGCAAAAATGTGTGTGTGAGTGTGACGTTTACCTGGGCAGGGTATGGGGTTGTGTTTGTCCCCGAACAGAAAGAGCCTGACGGCGGGTGGGCCCGTAGCGTTGAGCTCTTTGGCCAGTTCTTTCTCCTTGGAAATGTCAACGACGCCTAGCGTCACCTCTGACTCCCGCTGCTCCGGCGCCACGCCTCGGAACGCTGCCAACACGCGTTGGCCATCCCCGGAGAGAGGAGCATCTACATGGACGCGCAGATGCAAAAGTTTGCGCGCAGACCCAAGAAAAAATGGCTATGGCTAACACACTCATCCAATGACACCTTTTCAACATTTGAGCTAGTTGCGTGTATTTGCACAATGCATACTCCTTAATGTGACTGTAACGACAGCCAGAACAGGGTTCGCTTTTAGTTTGTATCTAATAATTGACTCATTTTAAACAATAAATAAGCATGTACTACTGACAGACCCGAGATAGCCCAAGCAGAGGGTGGCCACTAGGTGGCGACACATGCTACGATACACCAGCTAGAGAAACTCATCTAAAGAAGACAATCCTCTGATCATTGGTTGATTACTCAGGAAAAAGCTTTGAATGAGACTGGCACATGTCCAGGTGTGTTAGACTGTTAGACCCACATTCTCAGAGAACTATGACTCAACAGTTTCAGACTTCACAACTTTACCTGGGTTGAGATTTTCTGTCTTTACACACACATTTCACAAGTTGACTGTACAGCTGGAACAGTGTTTGCGTGTGTGTCCTATATCTCTCTCTTTGTGTGTGGGTGTGTGTGTGTGTGTGTGTGTGTTTGTGTGTGTGTGTGTGTGTGTGTGTGTGTGTGTGTGTGTGTGTGTGTGTCAACTTACAGAAGTGCACCAACAGCTGCTTGTGTCGTCTCAGTGCTCTGTTAAAGTTTCCCTTCTTCAGCTGTAAGACGCCATCTTTCTCAGGGATAGCCTTTTCCCCCTGTCTGTTGGTCTGAGGGTCAGCGATGCTGCACACCCAGAGACAGCAGTATATCGCCCCTATCCGCAGCAGGCTCTTCATGTTGGTCCGCTCTAAAGTCTGACTGAGCACTGGGCACAATGGAGAAAGAGTGGGTTGCAGTGCTGGGGAAGGGTGTGTGTGTGTGTGTAAAGTTACAATGGTACAGGTAAAGGTGCTTTAGTGTGTATGTGTGTGTGTGTCTGTGTGTGTGTGAGAGAGAGAGAGAGAGAGAGAGGTAGGGTGGGGGCTTTAAACGAGGCGGAGAGAGAGAGAGAGTGCTGAGCTGGAAGTAGTAGCAGACACAGAATGCCGGTGTTATCTCTGGACCAGCCCACCATTCTGTCGTTGATTAACTCTCATATCTCCCGCTTGCTCTATCGCTGCGCCGCCAGTGTTCATATCAATAATATCTCTAATGGTTCTGCTCTCTGCTCTCCTGTCATTTACCTTGGCAAGGTCAAGCATGCATGGGCCTTTACTGTAAGCAAGGAGAGCAATCAGGGTGAGGGTGGAAACGGGAACAGACACCAGAGATCCAGAATTACTCAAAATAGTAACATTACAATCAAAACAACATTTTATTGTAAGCGAACTGACAAAGAAATACAGAAATAGTGTTATATATGTACATCAGAACCAACAGTTTCATCCCATTTGTATCGGGAATAACATACAAATATAATTCCAACATCCCCAGCCCCTCCTTCCATGTTTGACGAGGCGATGTCACTTCCTGGTGGTTTTGTGCAGGTGGGAGTGGCAACTCGGGCATGAGTGATGTGCATCCTGGAACCCTTTAACCAGGAATGGTATCAAGCAGCAGCCACATATCAGCCTATGCAGACACAAACAAACACGCGTGGAGACAAGCACGCACACATACAAACAATCATAAATACGCATATGCACACACACACACACACACACAGTATTAATTATAAAACAGTCATGGCTAAAGCTGTTGTATTGCATGTGTCACACCTATGTTAGTGTTTGTGTGTGTGTGCGTGTGTGTGTGTGTGTGCGCATGTGTTTCTCACCCCAATAATATAAAAAGTAGACACATAGACCATGCGACAAGACCAGGTTTGTATTCCACTTCAGTAGTGATGTCTTGGTGACAGTAGGGACAGCGTATTCTAGAGGGGTTGTCACCGTAGTCCATTTGGACCACCACTACTTGTGGATGAGTGTAGGCTGTCTGATTCTGCTGAGTCTCTGTACGCACTACAAAACGAAAGACAGAGTGATTTGGGAGGAGGGATGATAGGAACAATTCTTATTAAACGTGTATGTCGTGCAGCAAGTGAATACGTGCAGCAAGGACTTCTTACCGAAGGTTGTTTGTTGAACGTTGATGATGTTAGGCGACTGGGTGGGCGCAGTCAGGAGGGGGTACGGATCGGGCGCGCGAACTGCCAAGAAACACACACAGGTACGTTTTTTCAAACAATCCGGGCGTTCCCAATCGTCATGGCAGTGTGAATGTTAAGCGGGGTACCTGATTGCACATAGGTTGGAGGGGGTGTGCAGGGGAGAAGGCAGGCTGGGGGGGCGGACAGGGGAGGGCTATAGGAGACTGAAGGCGCATTGTCATAGGCGATAGGCAGGATTTGGGCCTGCTCATAGGATGGGGGGTCCATCAGGAAGTAAACAGGACGTAAACACAGACCAGCGGGAACCTGGTGATTGAAGTTGAAAACACAAATAATCCTTGGGTAAGCTCTCGGTAGACACATACACACACCATGACTCATTAACACACACTCAACAAACAGACACTCCCAAACACACACACACACACACACGCAGACACCCACAAACATCCCAAAACAATAAACACGGAGTCTCTTACTGTACACCCTTTCCATTTTCTAACAAGTGTCTGATCTGTAAACAATGAGGGAGCCAGATAACAACACAGTTGTGCTGTCATAACTTTACTCTGGCCAGCCACCCATCTCCTTTACGCCACCCATCTTTATCATGGCACTCACCCACTGTACGACATAAAATACTTTATTAATCACCCTAAGAGGGAAACTGAAACTGTACGTGTCAATCCACTGGTTTGTCAACAAGTCGGATTGTTATGAGGATACCCCTTTCTACCGCAGCACACGTGTGTGTGTCTGTCCTACATGTGTGTGTCCATGTTTGGGTTAAGTGTTTGAGGTGTTGAGGTGTGTGTGTGTGTGTGTGTGTGTTTGGACAGAGAGACAGAGTTGTCCTACCTTATGCAGCTACGACGAGGAGACTGTGTGGCTGTGCCTCCGTTCCCTCTGCATGTGTGTGTGTCGCCGTGTGACGTCAGAGCCGGACCGACCGGTTCCTTCTTGTTCTGGCATGACAAACATGTGGCCCTTTGTTTTCTTCCTGTCCCTCTACCATTTCACTCTCACACTCACTCACTCACTCACTCACTCACTCACTCACTCACTCACACACTCTCTCCTCTCCTCTCCTCTCCTCTCCTCTCCTCTCCTCTCCTCTCCTCTCCTCTCCTCTCCTCTCCTCTCCTCTCCTCTCCTCTCCTCTCCTCTCCTCTCCTCTCCCCACTCTGTTCCAGATAAGCACCTTGTCTTCTTTGTTGTTCGGTTTTCTCCCCCGGGCCCCCACCCCGTCTCAGCCTCCTTTCTACCCCCCCCCCCCCCCCCAACTCACAAGGCCCTCTTTTAAAGCCAGACTTTTCTCGCCGTCTCCCCTTTCAATGCTTTGCACGGCTGCCTGGCTGACCTGACGTGTAGAGTCTGTGGAATGAGAAACACGTTGCTGCCTGATCTGATACACTTCTTCCTTACCACTCTTGCCCGCCCTCTTCTTATTTTCTTCCTTATCTGTCTATCCAAACCTGTCTTCTGCCTTCCCAACCTTTCTCCGTTACGCCCCCCCCCCCCACCCCCCCCACCCCCCACCTCCCCCCGCCCCTTCCCTCTCTTGTATCTCTCTTTTTCTCCTTCTCTCTCGCCAGCTGTCTGTCAGTCTCCTCCCCCAGCATCTCTCTATCTGGTAAAAGGAAGGGCTGTGCGGTTTGAGGTGTGGTGCAGGGTTGACTGAAGTTAGGATACAAGATTAAAAAGAAAACACACTCGAGAACAAGCAGTGTGGTCAAGGAAATTCTCAACTCGGTGACACCAAAAGTACTTTTATTAGGAAACAATGTGACTGATCCTGGTGAAGGGAAGTGTGAAGAGGGGAGGAGTCTTGATTTGAAGCGGGAAGGGGTGAGGTGAGGAGTCTTGAAGCGAGGCGAGACGTTGTGATCTCAAAGCTCATCTTTCGTCGTCTCGTTGACGGCTACACGCTGTGACTCGTTGGGCACCTGTCAGACACAGAGGAACGCCATTAGAATAACCCTTCCTTCCGGAAACCCGAGAACATGACTAAGGGTTAATCCTACTTTTGAAAATAAACAAGAGCACTGGTCCGAGACAGATGCCATGTGCCCGTACAGGCCTTAATACAAATAATAGGGCTGTACATGGACGTGTCAGAGGAATGGTGTTCAGGAAAAACGCATTCCTTTATTCAGTTTCTCATAGCATACTGTACGCAGAGAAAAGAGTTACATTAGCTGCGTTTCAACCGCAGGAACTTTCCCCCGGGAACTAGGAACCTTTGGAGGAACTCGTGTTTTGACCTCTTGGACCAGGGTTTAAATTTAGCTCCAGGGACATCATTTCACCCCCAGACAGTCCCTGCTCAGGAGGAAGTACCCTTTGAAAGTACAGGGGTCGGGCATGCAGTGCTGAATATTTCTGATTGTGTTTGTGAATTGGGAATAATCACTGCTCGTCCATTCTAGTTGATGAACACTATGTTGTTTGACAGAATTAATGAACAGACCTCCTCTTTATCACTGCCATCATCCTCCTCATCATCATCATCGTCGTCATCATCCTCCTCTTCTACTTCTTCTTTAGGCAGTTCTCCTCCATTGTCCAGGAATTTAGACAAAGTCTCAAGATCTCTTTTGCCAGTATAGTCTACTACCTAGTGGAGGGAGGGAGCAGGGTAGCAGAAAGAAGGATATGTGTTAGCATTTTTTTAATCCAAATGTGTGTGTGTGTGTGTGTGTGTGTGTGTGTGTGTGTGTGTGTGTGTGTGTGACCAAGTACCTCTTTGTCTCCAGCAGGGTAGTACTTTAGCGTGGGGAAACCTTGAACAGAGACAGACTCCACCTCGTTGGCTGTGGAGTCCATCTTGGCAATGATGATGTCATCGCGATCGGAATATTTCTCGGCCAGCTGCTCCCACACAGGAGCTAACTCTTTACAATGGCCACACCATGGGGCATCTACACACACACAGACACACACAGACACACACACACACACACACACACACACACACACACACACACACACACACACACACACACACACACACACACAAACATGTTAATCGTGCTTGATCCAAATATTGATGCAAATAATACTAGATTAGATTCAGCTGTATTGTCATTACTCAGAGTACAGGTACTTACAATCTCTTTTATGTGTTATAAGTATTAAGCAAGTGTTTTGTTCACACTTACAGAACTCGACGAATACGTTCTTGGTCTTGTCCAGAGCGACAGATTCAAAGTTCTTCCCGACCAGGACAGTGACTGGGTTCTTGTCCCAGTCCTCTGGTATATCCTCACTGAGCAGATGGGGCTGGAACACACACACACACACACACACACACACACACACACACACACACACACACACACACACAGAGTCAGTCACCACAGGGCTTACAAACAAGATGAGTCCCTCCGCTGTACCTAACTGAATAGTAAAATATTATTATTGAGGCTTATGGTTAGGGTTAGGGTTTTGTGCTAAGTTTTTTATTACATTTATAGTCAAATAACTTTCAAGTGACTCTCCAGTCCTCACAAGTATAACAAGACAGACGTGTGTGTGTGTGTGTGTGTGTGTGTGTGTGTGTCTTTATGACTCTGTGAGCCTTTGTAGAGGACCTTGGTAGTCCCATCCAAGACCCCCTGGCAGAACGCCCGGAGTGTGGATGCTGTGATCTCGGAGCCTTCCAGGGCAAACTTCTTCACCGACTCTGTGTTGATGAGGCGCACTGCGGGGCAGTCGCTCTCTGCCAAGCCAAAGTACTTGAGCACATGAGTGATGGACGGCTGGGTCACATCAATCAAGATGAACAGCACCTAAACACACACACACACACACACACACACACACACACACACACACACACACACACACACAAACACACACACACACACAAAGACACACAGACACACACACACACACAGAGTATAGTGCATATGTTATTGATAAGATCTGACATGCAACAAAGTCATCAGGTATTCTGGCCAGTATTATATTAGTTTTGCATTTATAATAAAGGCGTTGATTACATCCTGTATGGAAACATGCTTACTAAGCAGAATTTCATATTTGGAATAAGAACCCCCATGTCAAAATCCTCTCTTTTAATCTCTTTCCTTCTTCCAGACAGAAATGCACATACATACACACACACACACACACACACACACACACACACACACACACAGAGAAAGCGTTGAATTTTAATACCTTGCCCTTGAATTCCTTGGCCACCGTCCGGTAGTCGTCCAGCTGAGCTGTGTGGCTCTCAACAGTGGAGTTCATGAACAAAATGCTGTGTGTTTTCACCTTGGAGCCAAAGATCTTATCTGCATTCTGGGAACAGACACACACACACACACACACAAACATACACACACACACACACACACACACACACACACACACACACACACACACACACACACACACACACACACACACTGTTTAACTGCCACCGTCACATCAAACACACCTTTCCAAGGCCTGCAGAGTGTTTGTTGGTGTGTGGTACCTGCTCGTTGAAAGGTATGACCAGTTCCATGCTATTGGACTGGATGAAGGAGGTCAGTGACTCCTTGTCCAACTTTCCATCCTCCGGCACTGCGTAGTCAGCCCTGCCGTCGTCAAACTGAAACCCACATACACAGAAGCAGACAGACACACGACACACATAAGTGGACCGGAGTGGGGCCTGTCAGTTAAACTGTCCACCATCAGAGGGCCTGGACGACAGCAAAGAGGAATCAGAGTCCCAATGCAGCGCGGGTTCTGTCCTGCCTGGACTCTTGTTGTGTGTGTGTGTGTGTGTGTGTGTGTGTGTGTGTTTGTGTGTGTTTATACCTTCTTGAAGAGCACAATTGTGTTGGTCTTCACTTCGTACTTCTTGAAGACTTCGGGGCTAGTTGTCACGGCAAACGTGGAGTCAGCCATGTCCATGGCGAGCTCTGTGAACACCTTGGCCTCCTCACTGTCCAGACTCTAAAAGAGACATGCCAGGACCCCCCCCCCCCCCACACACACACACACACACAGTTGCTACACAGATGCAAGGGATGGTATGCACACACCGATAGATGCAGCTAGGGGCGTATACGTACATCAAAGAATCCTACAACCGTGACGTTGTGAGCATCGAGGAGTTCAGTGGCGGAGGCTGGTGACTCCAACACGACAGCCGCCGGACCAGACCGACGCTTTAGCCACTGGATGATCCCCTTCACTGTTCTCTTACCTGGATAACACACACACACACGCACACACACACACACACACACACACACACACACACACACACACACACACACACACACACACACACACACACACACACACACACACACATGAGAACACATGCGTGCTTGTGGTTGAAGCAACTGTCTGTTTGCAGGTGCAGAAGGGTATTTAGGCTTTCTCTTAGACAGAATGTTTACCTGTGAAGTTTACAGGATTTTTGCGGTCTCCATTGACAAACAGTTTGAGAGTGGGGAAGCTGTCAACGTCAAACTCGTCCGCTAATTCCCTCTCCTCAGAGGCATCCACTTTGGCCAATCGCATCACTGGATCCTCGCCCTTCAACTTCCCCGCGGCCTCCGCATAGATTGGCTCCAACTGCTGACAGTGACCGCACCATGGAGCGTCTACACACACATACACACACACACACACAAACACCCACGATTAACTGGATGAACCAGATAATCTAAGCTGAGGTGGTTTGAGTCGGGTTACTCTCCAGGGTTCCATTTACAGAAAGATTAACATGGAAATCCGATCCTGATAGGGAGGCCGGCCGTTAAACTGGCCCTCTATCTCCACCCCCCCCCCCCCCCACACACACACACACACACACTCCCCCCCACCCCCCCCCCCCCACCCCCCCCACACACACACCCCACACTCCCCCGCTCTCCCTGTTTGGCCCTGTGAGAGAAAGGGCCCGTAAAGCATCTGGAACGAGCGTGTGCACCCTCTCACATACGCACTGGCCACTGATAGTACATCTATGCGACAGCGTATTTGCTTTGGACCATACCCCTTTACCTCAATACGGTGTGAAGACATTTGGAACTTTTTCAAATTGCTCTACTCAAAACGTAACATACTATGACTGAACGAGGGACAGAACCTCCCACCTCCCTTTACAACAGTTTACATAGAGCTGTAGCCTCAGGACACTCTCGATTCAATGAAGCTGGTCGTTCCGGACCAAGGGGAGAGAGCGGGGGGGGGCCCACTCACAGAACTCCACCAACAGGAACTGGTTCTCGCTGAGGGCTCGCTCAAAGTTGTGGACGTGGAGCACCATCACGTCCTGCGCCTCTTCGATCTCCGTGGTGTTCTCCTTCTTCTCCTTCGTCTCCTCCGCAGCGGCGGCGCCCCCCTCCGCCTCCGCGGCTTCGGCCGACGGGTCCTCCCCGGCCCCCGGGATGTCGTCGGCGCGGACGCAGGCGGCCCACAGCAGCAGAGCCAGCAGAGCCACGCGTGTTCTCAGCCTGTGTTTTCCCATGGTTCCAGTCCTCGCTCAACGCTGACCTAGGCTCACTCGACCGTTGCCTGTGCCGGGCTGGGTGTGTGCGTGCGTGTGTGTGTGTGTCAGGGACAGAGAGACAGACAAAAGGGCGAGAGATGTGTTATCCGTGCGAGTGTGCGTGATCCAGCGTGTGTGTCGGAATGCTACTGGTCCTCCCTCCGGTCCAATGAGAAGCTGGGCCTGGACTGGGTAAGGCCGGAAAAGGCCGGTCACATGGTCGGTCACGGGCGTAGGATTGGTTCAGACAGCAGACAGGCAGCATGACGATACGCCCACCCGACCCTCGTTTTTCTATCCCGCCCACTTCAGTTGGGTCCCCCCCCCCCCCACCCCACTTCTATTTTGCCTGAGTAAACTCCCCAGGGTTAGGACACGTACACTGCTGTGGACTGCTCCTCCCTGTGAGCCTCTCTCCGTACCTTCACACCTTATCACACCCAACAGACAGAGCTACCCTGACAAACCCTTTACCCACCTCTCCCCCTAACCCCAAACCTCCTTTCAGGCAAATATCCTATATTTTTTACTTTCATCTCCGTTCGCCCGTTCTGCTCTTGTACATCCAATCGTTCATAATTTGGCTCTCCTTCCTTTTCCTCTCTGTACAACTGTTGTAATATACTCGGAATCTAAGCTGTTGTTGAGCTGCATTTATTGCCATTAGATGGATAACTAAGCATGGCTTAAACATACTGTATGTACGACATAGATTTGAGATAAGACATTGTGAGAACAAAATACTAAGCATTGTTTCATTGATTTCCACTTGTTTTTCTGGTTAGGCATCGGTTCATTGTAGAATCAGACAATCAGAAAATATGTGACGGCTTATCAATTATTAAAATGACAACGTAGAACAACCTTTACATGTTAGTTTTATTGGATATATTGTCTGGGACAGGCATAGAGCGACATGAATAGAGTCTTATCTGAGCTCGAGTAAGCTTTCCTGTTGGGCTCAGAGGGTCTGTGTGGTCTCTGTGAGTGTGTGCGTGAGCTCAGGGTGGGGATCCCAGTATGCCAACAAGTCACTGAAGTCTGGGTGTGTGTTGTCGGGAGTGTGTGTGCTGTGCTGGGTGTGCACATTATGGTTCGTGTGTTCGTTGACGTGAGCGCTGCCCGGGCTGAACCCTGGGCTGTGACTGAGCTCAAGCATGGCGCAGCAGGGGATAGGCTCAGTCCAGAAGCTAAGGGGCAGGTGCCGCTTGCTCATTGGTCGACCCTGACTCTGACCCCGCTGATCGAACAGCTCTGCCAGCGGCCCCAGGCCGGTGTTGCCGTTGGATACCCAGACCCCCGGACCTTTGGCGGTGGTGACTGGGGCAGGCTCGGACTCCTCAGAGCTCCCTGTCCTGGCCATTCTGAGGAGGTCGTCGTAGTAGCGCAGGCGTCCGCTGGCCTTCACGGAGACGGCGTCGTCGTAGATGTCGCGGGCAGCTCGGTCGTCGGGACAGCGGCCAAAGTAACGCTGCACGTCGCGGTTGATGAGGTCGGCATACCTGAGCAGCCGACTGGTCACGTCGGACAGGTGAGGGGCGGGGCTTAAGGCAAACTCCTCCGAACATTCTTCCTCGTCTTCTTCAAAGGCCTCGGAGTCCCCGTTTTCTTCTTCTTCCTCCTCCTCCTCTTCGTATTTGTCCGCCTGGATTATCTCCTCTCTTTCCTCCTCCTCCTCTCGTTTCTCCTCGGGGGGAAAATGTTGGAGGATCACAGGAAAGTAGCGAGAAGGTGGAGACTGGAGGTGGAAGTTCCTTATGACGCCGGCGGCCATCTTAGCCAAGCCCCCTTGGAAGAAGATTAGGAAATAGTTAGCCAATATATTTAACAGCAGGACTAAGTGGACTTTGTGGTTCTGAGACATAGTTAGCTGTTAGCGATCAAACACTAACCGTGTGTCATTTGTAATAATGGATGTTACCTGGCGTATTGATGTGGGCTGCGTTGCAGTGCCTCTTGGGGTTTCTTGGGCCTCTTGTTTAAGAGCCCCGATACAAAGGCAGAAGACTTGGTCTGCAGGTTTTGATAGATGACTGCTCTTCCAGCAAGGTCTGTTTAAGTCTGCCTCTGGTCTGTGACTGCCTGCGAGTGTGTGACTGCACGAGTGTCTGCTCCAGAAGGACGGTCCCAATATATACACCTCCAAACAACCGCCATGTCAGCGTGTTTGCATGTTTGTGTGTACTTTCAGATGAGGCGGTTTCCAGGACAAATATTTGACAGTAGGATCGGTCAAACACAAATCGTTTACTCTATCGCTCAGCAACCTGGGATGAGTGGGGGGCTAATGTACTCTTTGCTAAGGGACTGTGAAGTGCCGCTACACACACACACACACACACACACACTCACACACACACACACACACACACACACGCTCTCTCTCCGTCTCTGATCTAGGCCTAGTTAAAGGGTAAAAGGGTGTGAAATCAGATCACATGCCGTTTTGACTTCTGTAGGGGAACATTTCTCTAAACAAACATAAAATCTACGTAAGACAGAACTAACTGATCAAAATCCACTCAGACAAAGCTTCCACCATTACAACGCTGGATCAATAATGAAAGCCCTGAGATTGTAAAGACCTAGAGAAACACAGCCGGACCAGTACTTCTTCTTTCAGTGCCTCACAGCCATATACAAAGCGATTCTAACCGTCCCAACCTCTAAGTCAAGGGATTGGATGCTATGCTATACAGTAGCTTCAGATGACAAACGATCCTGAATTAAAAAACATGGAATCAAACAATCCTAGGTTATATGACGTGAGTTGGCCCCAGTAATTAAGATCCAGTATTCAGGAAAGGGACTGTCTGAAGCGTGTCAATAAAACGTTATAACGAGTAAAAACACACTAACATTTTTGGTGCACTTGATGCAACTAAAGTTTGGAATAAAAGCATAATGTGTATCTGGTTTATCTAAATTGTTTTTGCTTACAAATACATCCCTAAACCTTCTATGGTTAATGGAAGTAAATAAATTGTATCCGTGATGCAAGTTTGCAGGTCTCGCACCAGAGCGCGAGATATTTATTGTATTAATGGCCGTGTGTGTGTATGCATGTTGTTGGTGTCTGTGCGTGTGCATGCACATATGTGTGCATCGTGCGTTATCAGTGCAGCCTGACTTCCCTGGCCTGCCTGTCCTCAGTAACCAGGCTCCACTGTTGATCTTAGGGGTAAAGATCAATAGCGGCAATATGTCAGCTCTCAAGAGCCTGACAATGAATTACACAGGCTTTTAGGCACACAAGCATGTAAACACACACACACCGTTTCATGTAAAGTCTATATAGTCAGGTATTAACAATGCACTGTATCATAGAAAGTAAGCATGGTTGTCCAGTTTACGTTAAAACATTGGATTTTAGTAGTTTAAAAAGTATATATATTAACATCCAGTTAGCAAAGTTACCTGAGATTTATTCCACAGAACACTCAGCAGGACCCCCTCTCGACAAAGTGCTGGGAAGCAGCAATGGGGAGATCTGGCTCTGCTCTATGCCCTCCATGTTGTTGTTACAGCTCTAGGCTCCTTGTCCAAGCAGGCTGTTGAGAGTCCTCTGGCACCAGGGGAAGCTCTTGTTCACCCACCGAGTCTCTGTTAGGGTAGAACAGGTCATTCTCCCATTCTCTGAGCAGACCCCATCGGTATACTTCATGTCATATCTCACAGACGCTTTATTCAATTTTTCATGACTTTGTCAGTCTGTTATTAATGAACTAATTAAATTTTTTTGTGGTTTCCTTTGTGCTTTTTAAAAATGCTAATGTATTGGGATCCAAGAGGACCCCAGTCAAAAGCACCAAATTCTGCCTTTGCAGTTTTAAAAATAGAACCATTAGATTAGATCGTTTTTTTTTTTTTAGATGGCATTAATTACATAACTAATAATGTTTTGAGAACAAATAAAAATAAATTATAATAAAAATTTTGTTGTTTCTTGCAGTATTTTATTCTTGTGGTCCAGAGATCCCATTCGGTAGTCCTTGTATGTTAAATATGATGAGGGTTAAGCAAATTAACTAACTTTCTTAAAATAATAATATTTTTTTTCTCTTCAGATGACATTAGTTACACAACTATTAATGTTTGGGAAGAAATAAGTTAACATTTTGCTCTGATGGTTGTTTCTTACAGTTGTCTATTCTTAGGAGTCCCCAGGGACCCCAGTTAATAGTCCTTGTATGTACAATATGTTGGTAGGATGAGGGTTAAGGTAATAGGTATAAAAAGAACGGATATGCCAAAGGATGTTCCATTTCTGTACAGCGTACTCAACATTTTCTTCCTGCCCTAGAACTCTGTAGGGTTTGGTAATGTCAAACTATTTACTATCAACTCTTCAAAGCCACCGGCCAGCAAATCACTGGATAAACAGAGATGGGGAACTTACCTTTTAAACCCATGGGTTTTCAGGCTCTCCTGTAATATATTGCTGTGTAAATACAAATAACTAAATATAAAATGAGCACCTTATATTGGGGTCAATTATTTCTGTATAGTTGCTGGAGTCAATAAAGGGAACAGTATTTTTTCCTTTGTTTAAAAGAAAATGTACATTTCAAAGAAACTTGCTTCTCAGGGGCACTTTTAAGTTTAAAATACACAATAGCACAATTGAAAAAGCAGAAGAGAGGCTTTATCAAGTAGAAAACCTTTTTTATTTTCTATGATCAAAATTGCAAAACATCTAGAAAAATATACAACAAATGCTTAACCTTTCACAACATTGAACAGTTGAAAAAAGGGAACATAAAAGTAAAGGAATATTCACATTTTCCCATTATTGATAAAAGCACATTCGTTATGTTTCCTTTCTTTTATATAGCATTGTTTTTTTTGTAATTTTTTTAAATTGCCGTCATGGTTAAGGGTCTTCTCCTTTCAAACGTCTCCACAGTAGCCAGAGTCATTGGACAGCTGCGAGTTGGAACTTCGGTTGGAGGAGGAGTTCCATATGTCAAGGTTCATGTGCGGGCCGAAGGGGTTGAAGCTCGAGTACTGCTTGGGTCGACAGTTGCCGCCCGGCTCCCGGTTGAAGGGGGCGTGAGGTGGGGTGACGGGGGACACAGGAGACATGGGGGCTGATCGCTCGGGCTGGAAGTGGGTCTGGTAGGGCTCTATTTGAGGGGTCCAAATGGAACCAAACAAGCTGGACATGGGGGACAGGCTCCTGGTACCAGTGAAGTATTGCTGACGAGGGAGGAAAAGAAACAGTAAGATTATAACGTTCTAAAAACAATGGTTGGGTCGAGCATTGGATCTGAATCAGCTGTGGTACTGTACCATAACCAGAAATAAGTAATAAATAATAAAGGTCAAAATGCTAAATAACTAATACACTATGTTCATCATCATCATCATCATCATGATGATGATGACTATGTTCAAACTAAAGGAAAACATTTGGCACAGTTTTTAAAAGTTCTTATCCTCTTTGGCAATGCTATAACATCAAAATAAATGTGTATCAAAGCCTAACAAAATCTAGCTTCCAGTTTCAATAAATTCTTCTAACCACTAAAGTATCAGCATGTCAATTACTCTAGAATATGATTCTCAACGTTTTGGAGCGGTGTGTTTCCTGAGCCCTGCTGAAAGATGGAGGTGGTGATGGGGTCTCACCTTGCTACCCACACAGCTGGCTGTGTCCCAGGTGGAGGGGGCTTCCTGTGGGCTGTCCTCGCACCAGCTGGCCTGCTGGCTGTAGCCACTCTGGCTCTCCTGGCACGGGAAGCTACTCTGGAAATTAGGATTACCTGGTAGACGGAAGCGCACATAGTTAAAGACTCATTCACTTGAAAGGACTGGGATTGGAATTTGTCGTAGTTAGACAGCTAAAGCGGGTGTTTTTTTCCCTGAGGGTTAAAGACTACTATGGCCACGCTCGTAAGAAGGTAAGTAGCCCTGAAATGGAGTATGAGCACAGTCAATGCTTCTACACCCATCTGATCTGACTGCGGTGCATCAAGGACCCCCACAGGGAGAGATGGTGAACGATAGTGACACAGTACTGTGTACAAGTGCTGTATCACACTGCTGGTTCCTAAAGCTGCCACTATACTGACTGGAGACCCGGAGACCCACCTGCTACCATGTAGTTGCGCTGGTCACAGTAAGTGTAGGGATTGTTGCACTGACTGTTGGCACTATTCCATGGAAAGCTGTACATGAGAGAGAGAGAGTCAAAATAAAGTCAATTTGGAATGTGCTGCAAATTAATTGCCAGTCAATGTGGAACGTGCTACAAATGCAATACATTTAAAACGGAACTCTTGGGATGGAAAGGAAGTGCAGTTCTCCTGACCATGAAACCCTATTCAACTATTAAAGTGGAACCACAAACTGCCATTAGGCTCTTTACATTCCCATTACAATTTATTTATGACATATGTGGACCAGAAACAGAAAGGATGCTAAAACATTCATTGGGTGTGGGCAATCGCGTTAAAAGATAAACGCTCCCACCAGATGTTTGAGTGGAAAGCCCTGGCGCTCCACAGGAATGGAGGCCACAGGCAGTTTACCACACGTTGACTCACATTAGGGTAAGTATACAATCAACGTACTTTGGTTATATTATTCATACTATTATTATGCAATTGCAGAGGAGTTCCACACAGTGACAACATACAGTATATGTTTAAAGACAGACTTAGGTCATTTTTAAACAGAAATGTTTAAGAAAAGGACATCTGCAGAGACCGTTGCCGTGTTCGGATTTGAGGCCAAACGACAAAAGGTGGTTTTAGTGTATGGTGGTGTACCCCACCAGGGAGCCATTGGCCAGAGGGGCGTACGTACCCGTGGTAGGGTCCAAGGGGTGCAGGTCGGGGTACGAAGGGCAGGGCCTCAGGTGTGTTGTACCTGAACTCATTGGTGAGAGGAACAGAGGGGGCCGACCACGTCTCCTCGGGAAAGGGATGTCCTGTCAGGTCTGAGGGAGGGGACACAGCAACACATACATGTTGGAGAATACCTCAAATAATGGACTCAAAGAAATGACTCAATTCTCGAGTCAAAACATTTGTCAAAGCTGTTCCTTTTCTGATCAGGCTTTAAAATAGGGATAGTGTACGAATATATTCTGTTAGATGGACCTCATACTCAGTTATGAAATTTGATGTTCTAGCCTCCTATTAAGTTGGATATAGTCAATATGTTTGTAATATATCGTATGTACAAAGTGACAAAGTGCTTAGAGTGAATCTTCTGATTCTATTCAGTCACTTAAGAAACCAATAAACCTACTGTAGCTCTATTTTTACCGTTTCTTTTACAGCTGAAAAGACAGATTGCTACCTGCTCTAACATTCAGTCACAGGATAATGTCTTTTAAATATTTGATGATTGTGAACTGGGAAGCCTGACACAGTCATTTAACTTTACTAGGAGCTATTTAACCTGCCATCTCTGGAAAAACAGATCTGACCACTGCGGGTATCCGCTGACTAGTGCTTGCTTACCGATGTTCCGGTCCACTCTGCCTGCAACAGCAGCAAAGCTGGGGCTGAAGCTGGGCACTGGTGGATCTGGGCTTTGGCATGGGTCTTTTCTGTAGAGGCTGCAAACAGACATAGACAACATTAAGAGAGAAACAGAAAATACTGGCTAGTTTGCAACTTTGTGCCTTTAGTAGGTTACAACTGAATAGGGGCTTTGCAGTAATTGTAAAGCCTTCGCTGTTTTAGATCACAAAGCAATCATAGAATTCGTTTGTGCCAATGTAATTTGAGCTAAAACCGTCTGCTAGTAACACTGTTAGACTAAGAAAAAAGCTTTAGTTGGGAGTATAGGGGTACCTCTGTCCTTTATAGGTGGGGTTCATGGGCTGGTAGCAGTCCCGTTCTGCTGGGTGAATGTTGTACTGCATAGAGTCCCCTGTAGAAACACACACACAAACACACACACACACACACAAACACACACACACACACACACACACACACACACACACACACAATCACACACACACACACAATCACACACACACACACACACACACACACACACACACACACAATCACACCCTGACTCTCCATCAATCTCTAAAGCCCTACGACATACTGTCCAGTCCTGATAACCTGAATTACATAGATGTGATATATGATATATGATCAAACATCAGTGATGTAGCCTCCGACAGTGATCTATAACAACAGTGTGTGACTGAATGTCTGCTGGTCTCCTCCCTACTTTTCCTGGCTGAGGTAGTGCAGTGGTGCGTGCGGCCGCTGGCGTCCTTGTCCCCCTCCATGCTGCTGGCGCTGCTCCAGCTGCCCCAACTGCCCCGGCTGGCCCTCACGCTGCCGGACGAGCTGCCGGAGTCGGAGCCAGACTCACAGACGCCGCGGCGCTCCGGAGCACACCTCCGCCGGGGCCGCGCCACGCTCACTCCTGTGGTTGGTTGGGGGCATTACACCACGATTGCTCAATTCATATTAATACAAATATTCATCATTATTATATCATTGTTCAATTAGCGCTATAGGATTGGAACAAGTTGGTTGCAACACAGATTGAAAATAACTTTGAGATGAAGTGCTGAGCTCACCGTTCTGTTTGGCCTGGCTGTCCAGACTCTGTCCTGGCTTTGGTGCGTCTAACTTCCCGTTGGAGCAGCGGTTCCTGGTGCGCATCCCGTTCATGTTCCGTTCCCCTGTTCTCCACTCGGGTTCCTTCTCTCTCTCGGGCATCACCACGACGCTGTGCTCAGGAACTCTGTGGTAACAGGCCCGTACGTTATGTGGAGCTGTAGACAGCACTCAGTGCCAATGTTGCTTAGCAGACCGCAAGCTTAGTTTTAAATGCTAAAAAAACATTTTTATTTATTTATTTAGCTTTGGTCCTTTTATTTGAAATTCATTATTTCACATAAACTTTAACAACAAACTAAGTGGGTCTCGTACCCAGAAACCCCCTCTGCAGCCTTTCTGCGATTCTTCTTTCCCTTGTTATTCCCTGCTGGAGCGCCAGCCTCTGTATGCTCCGGCTTCTTCCTTTGGGCTTTCCCCTTTTCTCGGAGCTGGAGAGACAGGAATAGAAAACATTATTTGTCAAACATGGCTTGGGGAACCACAGACCAAAAGGAAGTCTCATTGCCTATAGCTATGAGGCAGAGGCTCTCTATCAGATCCAGCCTCCCAGCAGCGTACCTCTAGCTCAGAGTTGTCCCTTTTGTCTGTGTCCCTCTTCTCCGCGTACTGTGAGGGCTGGCCAGTCTGCTTGACACAGCTCCTCTCTACCGGGCTACACACCAGCAGGCCAGGTCTTGGTCCTGGGCCCACGGTGACGTTGCCTGGGAAACCGATGGGCGTTTCCATGGGAAACATACACACCGCCGGCTCCTTCTCCTCTCCGGTGCTCTGGGGGGCTTCCTTAAAGTGCATGGCTGTCTTCTCCAGCGGACTGATGAAGGTGGGCTCGTTGTTGTTGTTGTTGTTGCAGAGGTCTGGGTCGGGGGTGACCAGGGGCTCCGGGCTCATCTCCTCCTGCTCCTCCCTCTCCTCCTCCTCGGGGGCGGCAGCGGCGTAGGCTAGCGCCGCGGCGGCTGCCGCCGTGGGGGAGCTGGCCTTGTACTTGCTGTAGTAGACGGACACCTTGTGTTTCTTCTGGGGCGCCGTGGTCGGGGTGGCGGCAGGGGCTGCCGCGCTGCACGGCCCTTTCTTGGAGGAGGAGGACTGGGGGCGCGCCGCGCCGCTGTTGGCCAAAGCCGGGGAGCCCCGTCCCTTCCCTTTGTCCGAAGGGTGACAGGTGTCCACATACGTCTTACAGCTGCCCTTCATTTTACTGGCGGGGGGGGGATCAACAGTTAAACAGTCTGCAAAATCACGTAACCCTCCCTGGAACCCAGAAAAGTGGATAGGAGGCGGTAGGTTGCTCGCGGGGGTCTTACTTGACTCCGTTGGGTGTGATGTTGTTGACGGGGCCGTTGTCTCGGGACAGGACGGAATTGTGGTTGCTGCGGGGACTGGGGCTGGAGAACTCGCTGAGGATGTACTGGGCCTGGTGGAAGGCCATCAGACACACGCCCACCAGGGAGAAGCTGAGAGAGGAGAGAGGGCCACCGGGGAACGTTAGAGAAGGGAGGTGCTCCTGTCACAGAAGGATGCTTCCTCTGTTCCCTGAACTCACTAATAGGCTGAGTAAAAACACTACCTCAAAGAGGAAACATTGTCAAATCCAACAACAGTACGTGACTGATAAAAGGTGTGCAGAGTACAACACATAATGAAGGGATATAAAAACACCCTAACTCATGGCGTGGGCTTGTCGTTGTCTATGCAGTACTGACCAGGTGAAGACCAGGGTGACCACCCAGAAGCTCTCCTCCCAGCTAGGCCCGGGCACTACCTGGGCACACAGGGGCAGCATGTGGTGGGGCAGGGTCACGTTCAGAGTGAAGGGGAAGGAGGAGCCGCGCGACGTCACCAGGGCCAGGTCCCGGATCACCCAGGACGAGGTGAAGTCCGGGGTGAAGCTAAAAAAGAACAACAACAGCAGAAACGTCACCACTACACTCCTACGCTGAATGCTAAAAACATATAATTCTATGGAACATCTTTATTCTATTCCTTTCTCTAATGAATTAAATTATCTACAGTAAACATTGGTTCAGTGGAGGTACTGGGAGTTGGGGAGGGACTCACGCAATGGTGATCTCCGAGGAAGAGTTGTGGTCCAGACTGAAGGAGTGACACTGCAGCACCTCAAAGCCAAAGCCCTGGCACTGGTAGCCGTTGATGTTCATGGACATGACGGTCAGAGGCAGCTCCCCAGCGTTCTCCACCTTGAAGCTCTTCCGAATGGCAAACAGGGGCTTGTTGGTGCGCAGGCCTGAGGGGGCGGACAGAACTGTGTTTAGTTCAGTCTGAACAGTAAAACAACACATTTATTTTAAATAGGCGCATGGTGGACAGCAAAACATTATTTTATTACATATAATTCTAATTATTATCAACTTATTAGATTTATCCAACTTGAACCACTTGGATTCTAAGCTCTTTTAACTTTACCCGATGCCCCACCCTAAAAGTAGCCCACAGACATGAAAAATCATGAAATTATACAAATAATTGTTGCTAGTAGCAGAGTGGTTGCCTCACCATCGCGACACTCCATGAGGGTAGACTGGGGTACATTGAAGCGCAGAGAGGCCCCTGGGCCGGGCAGTTTACCCCCTACCCTCAGCAGCTCCTTGGCCCCGTGGCCGCACACTGTTACCATGTCAAACACGGTCAGGTTGTTCCTACACACACACACACACACACACACACACACACACACACACACACACACGTTACAAAAGAACCACAATATTATTCTGCCACCTGGTTTTGTGGCCCACCTCCAAACATAATACCCAGACATATCACAAACCTCTGTGGCAACTCCATATTTTTGACTGTGTGTGAGAGTGTGTGTGTTTGTACCTGATGAGCAGGATGGTAGTGGTGGGTTTGTGTTCTGAGGGGTTGAAGACCACAGCCACCTCTCTGGTCTCCCAGGGCTGCAGCAGCAGCCGAAGCACGCCCTCTCCCCTCACGGCCTCCATGCTCTCCTCGGCCTACACAGGGACAGGACACACCTCAGACACAGGCCTACCATCCCTCTCGGCAATGCAGCGACATTTACACCAAGTCCCAGAATGCAAAGTGTTTTGTTTCGATTTTTACCTTGGGGTGCGCTGCTAGAAGCGAGAACTCTGTAGTGCTGATGTTGACAGACAGAGGGCTGATATTGAACCTGACAGGGAACAAAACCAACAACGACAGTCGGGTTAGTGAGTCGCCACGGGGGATTAGGTGTGGGGCAGCCATGCGAAAACTATTAGGTTAAAATGACTCTGACAGAGTGGCACATAATCAGAGAGGACGTTTCTTTACCATTTAGTGAGGAGGTCCAGGGCCTCCAGAGGGGCGGGGTACAGGGAGAGTGTCCGTATCTCTACGGAGACCACTGAGGAGGAGGGGTTCTTCAGCGTTAGCAGCTTTACCTACGAAAACAACAGCATGTTACGTTATCAAAAGCTGGTACGTCAGACATTTTTCAAGCAAAAAACTAAACTTATAGGAGACAATTAGTTTCTCCACCTTGCTCTCATTGACAGGGGTGGCACCAAAGTCTAGAGGAGAGGAAGGCTCCGCTGGAAGTCTGGGCCATCTGAGAAGACAGAGAGAACAGGTCTTAGATCTGGAAACCAAGGTCTTAAAAACGACAAAGGTTTATGAATACATGGCAACTTGAAAAAAGTGTACAGTGTGTGTGTGTGTCTCTGACCTGCAGGGCAGCTGGTCTTTGCGGCTGTGCCATTGAGAGCAGAGCTCGGCGGCCAGCCTGCTGTCCACAACCCAGAAAGAGGAAGACGAGTCAGGGAACAGAGACTGCTGCCACTCGGCATGACCTGAAACAAATGCACAAACACACTTAGAACCCGCCCAAACATCTGCTGCAGCCCGCTAGGAAGCCAAGATATTTGTTTCCTGTCCCATCCTTCTCACCTGCTTCAGAAAGCCTGAGCGGACAGGGACGTCCACATTCTCCGTCCACCTGGAACATAACGTCCCCTTGCTGGAAGGAAACAAAACACAGTCAGTCTCGCTCCACCTCCACCCAAACATAGTCTAGCTAATTCCACGCCGGCGCCGTACCGTGGTCAGAGTGGAGTGGAGGTGCAGGGGCAGGCGAAGGGCCGTGCCCAGGCTGGTGTCCAGGCGGAGGGTAGACAGGAGGTTCATGGGCAGGCTCCTGTTGAGCAGCTGCAGGGACAGCACCTGCCAGCAGCCCCGGGGCACCAGCACGGGCCCGCTGAAGTTCACCACCTGTCCACCAGGGGGCAGCGGAGGGAGAATTAGTTTGCACAAGTCCAAAGGGAGGGGATACCTGTTCTTATACACCCTCACAAAGTAATTATGGAATAAACATCATTTAACTAAAGCAGTGAAATGGATGGCATGAGGCATGAGCAACGGCCTACCTGGAGGACGCCGAGGGACTCCTGGGAGAGGCTGGCGTTGGTGACAGTGATGGGGAGGGGGAAGGTGTTGGTCAGCCACAGCTCAGTGTGGTTGCCTCCCCTCTGCCTCACCTGGAGCAGGCTGGAGACGTCCCAGCCTGAACCACTGCGAAGCATAAAGACGTGTTGAGGAGTGTGAAGGCGCTGCAGCCCTAAAACAGTCTGAGTACGGCAATCTTGAACCCAGAAGAACAGCCTATGTTCTATAGCAGGAGCCGCTCGGATCAATTCCAACAACTACCTCATGCAACGCAAACGACTGCGGAGCCGAGCTCTGTGGGCTGAATTTGAGGTGGTTGTACCTGTGTGCCGTATGGAGGCCGGGGAAGGTCTTGGCTGAGTGGTTCCCTAAAATATGAAGGCTGATATGTCTGGAGCAGGTGCCCCGCTGACCTGGCAATGGCCCTGGGGAGGACGACAAAGGGTCAACAGGAAACATAACCAACTGTTAAAATTTCCCCGGCCGGTTACACATCGCCGGTGAGATGAGGAGGAGTGGGTAAACGTGTCTGGTTCACGGTGCACCACTGACCTCTGCAGGCTAAGCTAGCCACCTGAGTGAAGTTCCTGGCCTCTGCTCTCAGGGGGATCTGACTGAAGTGCAGAGAGGCCTCCACTTTAGATACCACCTGCATGTCCTGGGGAGATTCAACAAAGTTGGAGATGCCGTTTAGGACACATCTAATATATGGCTAGGGCTGAACAACTAAAGCTGTATTGTAAAAGTGTAAAATGTAAACACTTGTGTAATACACTTGGGTTTACCTTCACATATAGTTTCTTGCCACCAGAGTTCAGCATATAAACACCTATTTTGGGCTCACCTGCTGAAAGGAATGACAACAATCAGAAAGTAAAAAGACATGGGCTTACTGACAAACCAAACACAGCAGCCACTTCCTCAAAGCCACTATCCTAGCTGTGTCATGCATTGTTATTCTAAATAAAACATTTAAGATTGCAACACCATCTTTACACAGTAGATGGCCCTCTATCCACACTAGTCTACTATTGGCAATGTATATGTGGTCGGTGACACAAAAAACCTTAAGACATTGATACCCACAGAAAACGAAAAACATTACCCAGGTAGATTATGCAAACACGACCAAACCCTCTCATATCTCGTCAGCATTAAGCTGACTTTTATCGTTTGGCCTCCGTAAAAAATGCGGCAAATGTGAGCTATTTTCTGTACTCAGCAGCGGTCCGGTAGAGTAGCCGAGTTTTACAGGAGCGGTGGCTTAATCGATATGAAAGTATTGGAGAACTCATTGTAATAAGCTGCAGTATGCATCATAAACTCTTCCTACAGCAGCATTGCAGCAAACAGGAAAATGCTGAGTTAACAGTCCGGGCCCAACTCCTTTGGCTTTCCATTTTCCTTCCTACCTTCCTGTTGCTTTGCATTCAGTGTGCTCATGTCAGCCCTCCCCCTCTGATTGATCATGCTATATACACTGCTGTTAGCTGTGTTGGCCAGTACTGCCCACAAGCCAGTTGTTCATTGGGAGCCCACCAATTTGGTTATTTTGGGTACCTACTACTCCAACATATTTTGTTTTGAAATCATATACCAAACTATAGCTACATGGAAAACTATAGCTACATGATCTCAACCTTTAGATTCCTGGCATTGGTGAGTGAAAGCAAGCAAACAAACTGGATCGCACTACGTTCAAGCATTTGCATCAAACCAAATGAAACTTCTCCTGACTGGTAAATATTTTTTGTCATAGCGATCTTTCGAATGCATGCAGTGTAGAAAAGGTCTGTAATTGATCAAGCAAACCCTGTGGTAATGCAGGTGTAACCTAAACATCTGAGTTGACCTGACCTCGGCCTGAGGTTTGCAATTCAATTTTTTTAGTTTTGGTTGGTAAACAGAAAGGCAAGGTGAAGGCACCATCGCCAACAGTCAGAGGGACCGTCAGACTGGCAGCGGGTGGCCGTGGTACCCACCCACGGTATGATGGGGTGTGGCAGGGGCCACCAGCAGCACCAGGATGTGCTCAGTGATGTAAGGCTTGAGCTTGTCCAGGTCAGCGGGCCGCTCTGCGCGCTCCGACAGGCTGATCTGGAGACTGAGGTGCTCCTCGCTCTGGAGGCAGGACCCCTGGGATGGGACAGGAAAGGCATACCAGTCACGCACCACAGAAACAGAGAGACAAAGAGAGGGGAGTGGGGCATAGAGGGAGTGGTCGGCAAAGATAAAGGAAGGAATACAAAAAGAAAGGAATTACAAGGAGGAAAAGTGGAAAACAGAGAACAGGAAAATGTGGGTTGGAGAGTTGGATAAGGTGGCTAACTAATGGGACTAGTCCAGCCATCGCGTTCGCACATATCCACAGTCAGCCATGAGCTGGGGCAGCAACCACGTCCTGTCTCAGTCTTATCTGCTATTGGCCATTGAACAGCACTCTCTTGAAGCTGACAGATCCCCACTCGGGAGAGAGCAGAGCCCAGCACAGGCCAGACTCCATCCCTGTGGGGGGGTCGATCTGGACGGAGACCGCTTCTGGCTGGACGCCATCGGGGCTCGGGCCTACAATAACAAAGCTAACCCTTTTGCATACCCAGACTTCTGCCGGACTTCCTCAAGCCTCATATCATCTAGGCTCAGTCAAAACACTCATCTGTTTGGAGTTTTTCCCATATTGACGGACAAAAGTAAAAAAAACAAAAAATAAATAATTAAATAAAAACAGGATCAATTCCTAGACCTGAAAGCCTTTTTATGTCAACAATATTTTACAGATAAGCAGGTAAAATGTATCTCTGATATCAGCATTCTGAAGCTTTCCCCCTCTGCGTCCCAGAGTGTCATTACTTGTTCAGCACTAAGCAAACACCAGGACCCATAATGGTTTCAGGTAGTGCAATAATGATGATGATAGGGTTAGCTAGCTAGGCAGTTTCTATTGCATCATGTTCATTGCACCACCTGTGCATAGGGAGCTCCAAGCCAATTATGGAGCCTCGAGAGGAAGCAATTAAAAGCCCAGCAAGAGGTCTCGGCCTCTGGGGTTTCTGGAGGAAACTGTGTAGTCAGATGCCAGGAGTCAAGTGCTGCAGCCTGATACAGGCAGGGGGAGAGGTGATAGGAGAGATAGGCTGCATGGAAAGTGCCCCACAGGAGGTCAAGTTCACTTGGCGGAACAGCTTTGTTACTGCCAACAATAATGCTCAGTAAAGTGACAATTAAAAGCATTAACAAAAGCCTTTTTAAACCCCCACCCATTCAGATGAATAGTCTGAACAACTTAATTCACCTATGAACAATGATATATGGTCCCCGGGGACTTGTGGAATTACCTGAGGACTGCTAAGCCAACTAAGGGGTAGGCTGCACTGAAGCAGTAGACCCAGTATGGTGATGTTTGAAGCATCTTCCTGTGGGGGGCAAACCAGAACAATACATAGTTAAGGGGTGGGAAACGGTGTTCGTTCACCAAAGATCGATGAAACAAATGAAACATTTTATTGCCTTCAAAGCAAATGGACATTTCATCATAAGCACATAATGGTGCAGAAGAACGCAGAGAAGCGACACATCCGTGCAAAGAGTCTTTATCACTGTGCAGTGGGTTAGACCTCTGGCTTTATAAGCCGCAATAAGGGACTCGGCTAGGACTATACATCAAGTGGATTTTCTTTGCATGGCCCCCGTTTAATATCAGAAGTGCTGCGCTAAAAGCTGCAATGCCATGCAACAGTGATCTCATCTCAAGAGAGAGAGAGAGAATGAACAATTGCTCGACTACAGCAACACCGAACGGCGTGCCAGAGACGGAGCGAGCGTGAAAGCCGGAGGAGACGCCACATGCGCGCGCACAGAGGTGGGCAAGGGCCTGAGAGAAGGAGACGGGCACGTTTAATTTGAATCTCGCTGCTAAGGCTGCCTCTATAAATAAACCTGTTTATATGTTGAACAGCTCAACAGGCTGTATCTCACCAACCAAAATCACAACACAAGCCAACAAAGTTCCCTTCATGAATTGGCCTCTTATCTAGTAATAGTAGGGCCTAAGGCATCTGAAAGGAGGTTAAAAACAAATCTACTAAGTTACGGCGACAAACAAGAGATGAACTATATTGAGTTTGGCATTTGATCTACACCTAAATTACAACACACCCTTCCAAGTACCCTGGCCCTTAGAATTGTGCAGTGGTGCTTACATGATGCTATGTGTCTAGTATGCTGCTTTCGAATGCACATGAGAAGTGTGGAGAATGTTGAAAGGTGGCTCCCACTTTGGCTGAAGTTGTAAATGTGACCTGTGTTGAGCCAGCTCCATACATGAGCAGGGGACTAGGAGAAGTGCAGTTGAGCTCGCTTGTTCTAACAGCCATCTCACTTCCTGTTGCGGACGCTTTGAGAGAAAGAGTCTCACATGCACTCTCATCATCCATGTTTGTTTTTGAAAGTGGGTGCCAGTGTGTGTAATATCGTGCCTGCTTGCATAACTGCACACTGCGTGTGCGCAGGCTCGAGTGTTTCACAGAATGCATGCATGTGTGTGTGTGTGTGTGTGTGTAGATAATGCTTAAAAGTCTGCTTGACCCAAGTATATATATATATATATATTTTTTGTTACCCATGCTACAAGTTATACACATTCGTTATAAATGTATATGCACAAGGATGTGTTTATATGTGTCCAGTTATCTGCCCATCACGTCTGGCAGAATGGGCAGCTGCTGGGGTTCAGATGTCACCCACTGCATGACTAAGTCTGTCCTACAGAATTAGAGACAGAGAGACAGAGAGAGAGAAAGGATGGATGGATACCTGAGTTTGGGTCAGCTTAATGCTCTGGATGGGGGGGAATATTAGCAGGCTGTCCTTCTTGGGGACACCCTTTAAAGAGCTCCGCTGGACCCCCACACCAAATACCTGGAGAGGGCATAACACTCTTTAGAAGGGACACAACAACATGGCGTGCGGCTGACAATATACAGCACATGGGGAGGCAGACTCCATGGATGAGGGTAACCAAGGATAAATTAAAGCAATAACCCTGTAAAATATGCATCAACATTCATCTGACATAAGGCTTTAAATAATTTTTTCACTCACAACAAACTAGATAACTTAACACCGATGTGTCTGACCTGAGTTGCGAATATGGAGCTTACAAACATTTCCGAAAATGTAAAACAAACACCTGACCAAGCCACAGAGAAGTGATAAAATGCTCGATTGTCCTGCCAGGGTCGGCGGCGCACGGCCGCGGGCCAGGAGGTGTGTGCTTCACGTGACTGACCTGGTATGACAGCACCCCGTGGGCCGACGTGTTTATAAATAAGGAGTTCTCCACGCCGCCCTCCTCCGACGGGAGGAAGACAAGTTTAAAGGAGGCCTTCCCCCGGGGCGGGATCACCTGGAGATGGAGAGGAGAGAAGGGAGGTGATCGTGATAACTTTCACTGCCGCTTCAAAATGGTGGGGTAAGTAGGCATGTCTGTTGATGTGAGCAGACGTCATCTAGATTCTAAACAGTAAATCATACAAACGGAAGCAGAGAGACGTCAATGGTTACAGTAGTGGTCAAAGGGACTAACTTTTAGCGCGAGAAGAGGAAAGGAAAAGAAAAGGAAAGTCAAACCTAAAGAAAGGATGAAGGGGTAAAAAAAAAAAAGAGATAAAATGCTGCAGAAGATAAAAAGTGTATTTTTTAGAGTGAAAGAAAGAGAGGGAGAGAGAAAAAAAGAGCGTGGATAGAAAGCACCCAGGGGAGAAGCAAGCGAGGGCACGTACACACTTACCCTTCTGTGGAAGGCAGGCATGTGAAAATGTCTGCTTGATGTAAACATTGACAGCAGTGTGACTGGGAGTTCCTGACTGGGGTTGTGTATGTATATGGTTTCAGCTCTTGGCAGCCCCAGTGGCCTACAGAGATAGGGAGCAAATGGAGCGGGCATCACAAATAAGCACTGACATTCCTCTCCTGGTCCTCTCCCATACAGTCAGCTGATAGTTGTGTAGATAAAAGGGTATACCACTTTTCAAATTGATGATTTGAGGAAACCCAGGCAATATTTTGCACCTGAACCATAGGGTAATGAGTGAGATCTTATTGAGATTTGGTCAAGCTAAAGCTAAATAAATATCATAAAGTATGAGATAGTACTGGTTGACGGAACTTCCTGCTATAATCATTGCTGTTAGTATTCAATGTCTGACAAAACTTACTTCACGAAATTGAAATTAAATCATTGCAGCGGCAAATAATTAGGTGCACCCATGCTATTAATTAGACGTTTGTGAAACGGGCCAAAAAGGAAAATATGTACTAACATTTAACATGCTTAATGTCCATACGGAAAAGAAATAGCAGGTATTTTGTTTTAACAAATTAACTTTACAAATTGTGAAGCGTCTCTGGGTTTCAGAAAAGTGCTATGCATAAAATGAACGATTATCATTAGCCTATTATTAAATCCTGAATCTGGATTAAACTCAACCAACAGTGAAATGCAATCCCCTCATCTGTATTGCATTCCACTTTGTGATGCTTTCGACCTGACAAAAGTAAATGCTAAGCACATCACTGATTAATATAACAACAACAACAACAACAACAACATCATCATTCAGAGAAATGTAATCAAACAAAACACTGAAATTGTGTCAAAATAAAATGCAACCTCCACGCAATCTCAGTCCTCTGCTGAATTGGAGGGCTGGTGAGAGGGTAGTCGGATGTAATTGCACTGTGATTCGATGATGTGCTCCTGGCATCTTTGGTGCCATAAAGGGGCTCCCTGACCTAATCTTCAACAAAATTCGTGAACACTTGTTTTAAAATGGAACACTACAGAAGCAGCAGAAAACTGAGGGCAAATCATGCTGCTTAAACGAAGGTTACAGACGGGCTGAAGTGGAGAGGTAAGGAATCAAGGGCTGATTAGTAGGCCATCAATAAGCCCCCCAACACCACAACCCCAATTTAGTTAGGGACTGTGATCACCTTTCTGAGTCAGTTGGATCAAAATGCTATTAAAACGACAGCATTTGGAGAAATGCAATGATAAGCTAATGATAAGTGTTTATAGCTGCCATGTTTAAAGAATCACCCAGCGGAAGGACCCATAGAGGAGCGAATTGCTTTTCATGATTGGAATAAATAAATTTAAGACAAAGACAGCACACCATTTGTTAAGAGCTAATTGCAACTCAATAATGTACTGAAGGGATTGTATTTAACAATCCTCTACTGCAACAATCTCCCTTTAACAGAGCAGAAATATTCTTAGGCAAGCCAGCGTATGACCTCAAATTATTATTTCTTCAATAAAAAGGAGGCATTTAAACAAATTGAGCTCATGCAAAAGTCCCTTAGGACTTTCAACGCAGCGATAGGCGAGATCATCAGATCGACCACAAAACAACAAAGGAAGTGAGAAGAGGTGTGCTATAAAAAGGCCTCAAGTGACCTTTAGCTGTGTGGGCTCAACACTCTGCTCTCAGCCTTTCACATTCTCATCTGTCAGATAATAAAAAGGAGCAGACATCATCGCCACAAGTCCACGGAAAAACGTTGGCCTTCCACCAACCGACAGCAACACAAACTTTGAAACAGAGTAGCAGGAGAACATGGTTCAGTCATACACATTTCAAACCATCTGTACTGGCACATACCACGTGAAACGGTTGTTAAGGTGTTGTTAAGTTATAAAAGTGAGAAAAAAAATATATATCAAATGAGATTGCTTTATGAACTCGACAACTACAGCCCGGCTACAGCAGTAGGAAGGTTGCATAATTTGAGACCAAAGTTATATCTGACAATGAGTGACAATTTACAAGTTCACTGCTCCGCCTGCATTGCAATAACCAGTGTAAAATAACGACCATGCCATGGTCAGGACAGTGTTCTTTTTTTTTGGGGGGGGGGGGGGGGGGGGGTTGTGTTTGGACAAGGACAGACAGTCACCAATGCGGAGCACGAGGACGCGGAGCTGGCTGGTAACAAACCCTGATGCAATTAGGAACCCCAGTCAATAGGCGTTTGTTTGTGCATGCCTGTTTCTCTCCACACCGAAAAGACAGACACTAGGCCATCAAAATCAAAAGTTGCATAGTTGCATGACCAAAATGACATGACGAGGATGTAGGCTAACTGGCTACAGTAATGATAGGCCTAACTAACTATGTAGCCTAAGCATTCCACAACCCATATGTTAGAAATATAAATCAATTTAATCCATCAGTCCCACTACGCAATGCTAGCAAGCTAGACTTTTGTCGACGTTTCGTGCCAAAAAAAAAGTTATTCATTAAGTAAATAAAGAAGTCTCAGAAACAGGAGAGGTTTGTTTGTTTTCGCTTCAAATAGTAGCGCTCCAAACTGCAGTCCAAGCACAACAAGGCATGAGCTATTCTGGTTGATTTGAGAGCATAGAAGCAAACAGCGGAGCTCTTAACCTTTTTGCTTGGGCTGCCCCTGCTCGCTCAGCCTGACGCTGATGGGAAAGACTGCCTTATTAGGTCGTTCCCTGTCTGTTCCTCAGACTTCTATGGAGAGTGTTTTTAAGTCCTTTCCCTTTTCATGGCTTTTATCACTGTGACAGTCGATTGCTTTGGAGATGCCTCTGTGGCCTCTTTGTGACACTAGCCAGGGCGTAGGTTAAATAAAGGCTGTGGATATGAGTTTATTGTACATGAGCAATTTTCCACATCAATCCTAAAACTTTGGGGTTGCAATGTTAAGTACATTATTTGCTTGGTATAGATCAGGTATGTTGAATTTAAGTGTTTATAACTCTCAAACGAAGGCGTCCAGAGAGTCTATACATCAACTTGTGTTTAGGAAACTTTCCAAAAGACCAGGAAGTGAGAGAGCACTTACTGCGTCCCGAACTCCAGAGCTGGGGGCTGAAACCGCAGCGGTCTGCCATTCTCCTGTGTAAATGGAGACGAGCTGAGGGAAAGGAAGAAAAAGAGGATAAGCACATTTAAACCATTTAGTCAGTTAGATCAAGGGGTGAGTAAAGTTAAAGTACAAAGAGAATTTATTGTTAAACACATTTCAAATGGTCACTCCTTCCAATGGAAAAGAACCAGCACAGCTGTCGATATGACGAGTTACCACATTAATACCGCCTTGCCTTAGGCAAACTTTAAAATGCTGACTTTCATGCACCACAGTATAACGACTAAGGCTAGAAAGATCATGATGTCTTTTGAACCTTTTACATGCACATAAAAGAAAAACAAGAAAACAAAGACAAGAGGGTAGTAGGAGTCAGAGGTGATGAAATACATTTTGTCGTTGTTCTTTTGTTGAAACTTTTGTTTCATAGGCCATCAAGTTGTAACAGGAATACAATGAGCGTTGTTTTTTAAAGGCTCCCCCATACATTGGGAAACCCAGCCTGCTTATTTCCTTTCTAACCAGTAGCTTACTCTTGGTGAAGCATATGTAAACACAGCAGGAAGTAACAGCAAGGCATTAAGACTACACAACTTTGCCAAAGGAACGGTTAAATTGGCAACAAAATATTTCAGTCAGTTAAATTGCAGTAAGGGATATAAATGCGTATCTCAACGTACCAGGAGCATGTAGTTAATAGTTACTACACTCTTTTGCATTAGAAAACAAACAACCACAACCAAGCCCAAGTTACAGTTTCTACAGGAAACAGAGGGTTTGGAGCCTTGATAAGAACACAAAGAACTCTTGTTACCTTTTCACAAACACAAAAACTATGAACATGTAAGTTTCCATGGTTGCATGTCTGAGTGGGACATCTCTGAGACAGGCATGAGTGAGTCTCGAAGGCAAAGTTGTTGTTTACTATTGTCTCTGCTATTGTCCAACAAAAGCAAGTAGTGGCCAGGTAGGCCTCGAGTAAGCAACAATAATTAGTTTGCTTTGGTGAGACTGGAGCTGATATAAGACATAGTATCCTTTCAGACCAGGAACAAACAATGGTGAATTATTATGGATAAGCATTCAGCATTCACAAGGAAACTGACGTGTAATCAAAAATGTGTGCCCTAACTGTTACACACACACACACACACACACACACACACACACACACACACACACACACACACACACACACACACACACACACACACACACACACACACACACACACACAATCTTATACGATGACAGGTCTGGTATGGAACCAGAAAAGGCCCCCTGCAGCGCCAGTGCTTTTTTCATGGCGGCCGCCGGTGAGTCCATTTCTAATGAGCCCTGTGACAGGGAACAGACACCGCAGGGAGGCACCAGCTGCGATGTGTGTGTGTGTGTGTGTGTGTGTGTGTCTGTGTTTGCATAGATGAGAACATAGTTTGGTCCATTTGACCAGGGCTGATCAGCTTGATATCACTTGAAAGAAAGAGGGTTGTTTCAATTTTAACATCCAACAATTAAAACCCTCAGAGTTTAATCACTGTTATTCCTTAAATGGGGACAATTTCCGTCAGCTTGCAGGCCCCCTTGGAAACCTCTCCATTGCTCAGGCCTACAGCCCAAGAGGACACATTAAGAAGCTGGTTTTCCACATGCTGGAAAAGACCACCTGCTGGATGGCAGAGGGGAGTCAGTAGCTGGTCAGTTTCATCTCTGTCAACACACACTGTCAATGGCTCGTCTCTGCTTTCAACAGCTGGTGTCTCTGTCTGTACGACTCACACACCCCAAAGGGAGGGAGGGAGGGGGAGAGAGAGAGAGAGAGAGAGAGAGAGAGAGAGAGAGAGAGAGAGAGAGAGAGAGAGAGAGAGAGAGAAGGGGGGAGGGAGAAAGAGAGAGGAGAAAGGGAGATGAAGGCTTCGAGGGGCCAAAAAATGTTGAAAAGGCGCTGGCTGTCTTACTGCCGAGCCCTAACAGGAGTGTTCAAAATACAGTAGGGTAATACGTCAGCAGTTCAGCCTCTGCCTATTTGTTGTACTCTGCTTCATGTCCTGTTGAACTGACTTATAAGGACAAGCTGTTCCCTTTTTCACTTCTGTTGTTCGGTTCTCTGCTGTCCCATATACAGTGGGGCCAAAAAGTATTTAGTCAGCCACTGATTGTGCAAGTTCTCCTACTTAGAAAGATGAAAGAGGTCTGTAATTTTCATCATAGGTACTCTTCAACTATGAGAGACAAAAATGAGAAAAAAATCCAGGAAATCACATTGTAGGATTTTTAAAGAATTTATTTGTAAATGATGGTGGAAAGTAAGTATTTGGTCACCCACAAACAAGCAAGATTTCTGTCTCTCACAGACCTGTAACTTCTTCTTTAAGAAGCTCTTCTGTCCTCCACTCGTTACCTGTATTAATGGAACCTGTTTGACCTCGTCATCTGTATAAAAGACACCTGTCCACAGCCTCAAACAGTCAGACACCAAACTCAACCATGGCCAAGACCAAAGAGCTGTCGAAGGACACCAGGAAGAAAATTGTAGACCTGCACCAGGCTGGGAAGAGTGAATCTGCAATAGGCAAGCAGGTTGGTGTGAATAGATCAACTGTGGGAGCAATTGTAAGAAAATGGAAGACATACAAGACCATTGATAATCTCCCTCGATCTGGGGCCCCACGCAAGATCTCATCCCGTGGGGTCAAAATGATCATGAGAACGGTGAGCAAAAATCCCAGAACTACACGGAGGGACCTGATGAACGACCTGCAGAGAGCTGGGACCAAAGTAACAAAGGCTACCATCAGTAACACACTACGCCGAGAGAGACTCAAATCCTGCAGTGCCAGGCATGTCCCCCTGCTTAAGCCAGTACATGTCCAGGCCCGTCTGAAGTTTGCCAGAGAGCATATGGATGATCCAGAAGAGGATTGGGAGAATATCATGTGGTCAGATGAAACCAAAATAGAACTTTTTGGTAAAACTCAACTCGTCGTGTTTGGAGGAAGAAGAATGCCGAGTTGCATCCCAAGAACACCATACCTACTGTGAAGCATGGGGGTGGAAACATCATGCTTTGGGGCTGTCTCCTGCAAAGGGGACAGGACGACTGATCCGTGTTAAGGGAAGAATGAACGGGGCCATGTATCGTGAGATTTTAAGCCAAAACCTCCTTCCATCAGTGAGAGCATTGAAGATGGAACGTGGCTGGGTCTTCCAGCATGACAATGATCCCAAACACACCGCTCGGGCAACGAAGGAGTGGCTCCGTAAAAAGCATTTCAAGGTCCTGGAGTGGCCTAGCCAGTCTCCAGACCTCAACCCCATCGAAAATTTGTGGAGGGAGTTGAAAGTCCGTGTTGCCCAGCGACAGCCCCAAAACATGACTGCTCTAGAGGAGATCTGCATGGAGGAATGGGCCAAAATACCAGCTACAGTGTGTGCAAACCTGGTGAAGACTTACAGGAAACGTTTGACCTCTGTCTTTTCCAACAAAGGTTATGTTACAAAGTATTGAGTTGAACTTTTGTTATTGACCAAATACTTATTTTCCACCATCATTTACAAATTAATTCTTTAAAAATCCTACAATGTGATTTCCTGGATTTTTTTTCTCATTTTCGTCTCTCATAGTTGAAGTGTACCTATGATGAAAATTACAGACCTCCCTCATTTTTTTAAGTAGGAGAACTTGCACAATCAGTGGCTGACTAAATACTTTTTGGCCCCACTGTAGATTCATACATAATATAACCTTTTTTTTTATGAAGATGGTGGCTGTTTCTGCCTTAGGCTGTTTACAGAATGCCTATAACAAAATATATTTTTATTGATAATCTGATGAAAGACAAGTGTTCCAAGCTTATTTTCTGCTCCTTAAAGTAATAGTTCACATTTTTGAGAAATAAGATATGCCCCTACTTACTCCTAGTCAGACGATTTGATTGACACCCAGTTTTGTGTTTGCACAACCAATATTTAGTTAGGTAGGCTGTAGGCTAACTGTAGCCTAGCCCCATGGCTTTAAGCTAGTGGTAACCAGCAGCATGCCTTTGTCAGACAAAAGTAAGAAAATACACCTTATTAAATCTCAAAAGCTTTGTTATTTACATGTTGTATCCTCTTTATTTTGTAAGTTTCGAAATGAAAATCTAAAAGCGAGACGTTGTTGTTTCTGAAACAGATAGATTGTTGGACGTATTTGTATTGCTATGCTGAATTTATGCTGAGTTTTACCTTGTTTCCGTAGACAGCATTTGTATGACAGAGGCATGCTGCCAGTTACCACTAGCTCAAAGCAATGGGGTATGGCTACATTTAGCCTACAACCAAACTGACTCAATATTGGACATATAAGCATATAATTGATGTTTCATCTCGTCTGTAGGGGTAAGTAGAGGCATATTCTATTTCTATCACTTTAAAACAGAGTTGATCATGATCAGTTTTTTTAAGCCAAAATACTTTCAATTGGAATCCCTAACTTTCCCTTTCTAGACATAGATACTCCAGAGACAGCACAAGTTGGCATCCCCGCAATCTGTTAACAGGGGTAAAGTAGCCCATGAATATATTCAGCTCGGGCTGACTATTCACATAATTATCAGCTCCTCATTGCAGTCAGTGGCAGCAAAGTGCCAGAGCCACTTATAACATTCTAGGATCTACGTTGCTAGGCAAGCTAGCAAGGAGCAACACGGGCCTATAGGCTAATGGTAGGTTGGAGTATAAAAAGATGATAGGGAATGGGAGGAGGGATGGGTGAATGGGGAACAGAGTGAGAGGTCAGACTCTGGTCACAGTATTACAGCTTTTAGCCAATGGAGAAATTATTGGCAATGGGTGTGTACTTGTGTGTTTATGGTATGTATAGTTTATCTATGTGAGAAAAGACTTGCAGAGCAAAGAACCTAACCGTAGACCTTTGAATACATGGAACAGGATTTGTAGTGCATTAGTTTCCTTCCTAAAAACTTTGGTGCGCAGTATAGCCCAATGCTGCCTATTTTGCAAGCCTGAGACAATAACCCATATGGCATAAAGGAAAGCTTCACTCCTAGGCATGCTTTTTACAAGTAATGAACCAACTGAAGACTTCTTTATTTGTAAATAGTGGCCTAAATGAGAAGCAAATCCAAACATCACAGCTTTAAAAAAAAAAAATGTAAAGTCATAATAATAATAATGAATCTGTCGTTTTCATACAGGAATTCTAAATGGAGGTATATATTAGAATACAAAAAAAACTGCTTAAAATGTTTCCAATGTTCTATTTAATGTGTAACAAATGTATGGAGGCGCACCAACTGAACACGGACAAAAACTGTCTATTTCCCTTTAACAGAAAAACAGGAAGTTGATAGTAATTTGAATAGTGCAGAAGCCACACCTTCGAAAACTTCCTCTCAGTGCTGGCACTTATCTAAAATGCCCATATCCTCCTGGTATAGCTTAGCTACGACCATTAAAAGGGCCAAAGCGAATTTATAGGAAGGCTTTAGGAGTACTGTGTAGATCTTTTGCTATAAGGTCTTCAGCCTTATGAAAGAGACAGCCTTATTATCAAAGACAGTTCAAGCTGGTACAGGTAGTATTGTGTTAACAAACACAAATTTAAATATATTTTCCTTTCAATATGCAACAAAAATCATGCAAAGACTATTTTACAGCTAGTCGGCTGAAAAGAGGTTTATGATTAGATTGTGAAGGGAAATAGATGTAGTCGTGAATCTTTAGTGTCTTTCACCACAACACAATGTTGGACTGCACTACAGATTCAAACAAATACAACGTTTACCACAGCCAGCTAATTATATTCCATCTTGTATTAAATTCTTCCTCCTCTGGGCAAGCTCATTGATTGGCTATCTGTGACCGTTTCAAGGCTCCCAATGACCTGCCTACAGGGAAAGCTTTGGTATTAGCGCAGCATGCTAGCTAATTAGAGGAGCAGAGTGCAGAAAAGAAGGAGAGAAATAGACAGGGTAGTTTCTAAATATAGGCCTCTCTTCAGTAAAACAATGCTTCGATCATTGGTGCAGTGTATATTATAGTAGAGTACCTGCTTGAGTCAACAATAGGCCACAGCTACTGTGGGGTGAGTTTATTCTAAGGAGCTAGACATTGTGTTCTCCAAAACACTGCAAAAGTGACAGTACTTGACGTTGTGCCCCTGCTTTGATAAAAGAAGTATTATTCGAACTGCAGTAAACACTTTGGCCTATTTACTTTAACAAAGCGTACGTTTGTTGTAATCAGATAATCTCATTCATTTTCTTTCTCCAAACCTTTTACACAAAAAGGACATATGAATCAGATTTCGGTACTGGATGAGCTGCAATGTGCTCTGGCTAATGTTGTCCAATTAAGACCATGGTGTTGCAAAGAATACTGTCATAGCACCCATTCATTTCAATATGGTTTTGATGTTCTTGCAACCAACCGGACAGACACAAGGCAAAAAGTATAGAAAATACATGTAACAACTCTTCTTAGTCCAATGTAGTTATCTATATAAAAGCAAACTAAATGGACATACAAGCAAGGTTTAAATGCTGTGGATAGGCTTAATTAAAAAATAAATAAATGTTGTATCCTGGGACCATAGAGGATTGAGTGGGGACGCCGTTTCGGCATTACATAACCTATGCTTTCCGTCTTATTCTATTCATCCTTAATGGCTGTCAGGTAGTTCTTAGCCTGTATCAAGCACTGTTAACTGAACCCCCAATAGTCAAAGTTTTGGGGGCTATGCGGAGTCAAAGGCAAGAATGTTATCTGTCCAAGAAGACGGCCATGGACACCCCCAGTAGGTGGCTTCACTCACTGACCCACATTGGTTGATGGTTTTATGCTTTCAAATGTTGCACTTTTGACAGCTTTGTCTTTATCAACCCTGGAATCTGGAGCATCACAGGTCTTTGTCCAGAGTATTTTCTTTTATTTTAAGCCTTTATTGCTTCGAAGTTTACTAGTGCTGTGCTTTTGCAAAATCGACTGCATCTTGTGATATCTGTGCCTACGGGAGATTGTCAAATGTGGAGCTATGCACTATCGAGTTTCCAATGTCAGCGTGTCTGTTCTGGGTGTCTACAGTAAATGGCAGGAACAAGATGAGCACCAATTTGGTTCCCCTAAATGCACTCGTCATGTGGTACTCTGATGATTTCTCAGGTGGCTGAACAGATTTTCAGCACGACTTTATCACGAGGTAACAGCCTTGAGACACTTGATCCGTGGGCCTTTACTCACGTCTTAACAACCCATTTCCACAAACTGATGGACTGATTGACGGGTCCAATGAGCCCGAGTAATCATTGCACAAAAATAGATTGATCACAAGAGATTATTCAGTATTTGGAGTTGAGAAATTGTTAATACCGGTAGGTTAAATGCAGATTTTAAAGAGACCATTATGAGGTTAGATTTGTCATTATTGTAGGTCTTTCAAGATGAATGACAGGCAATATCATCATAGATTATATATTTTGTAGTCTTAACAGATACATAGATAAAAAGCTATATCTGTGAAAATGTATACACAATCATAGATGAATTACTGTTGCTAATCAGTCATCTCCCCTTATGACTAAATACCCCTATATTTTACATTCAAATAAAACCTATAGTAATATGTCTGCTTTGGGTATTAACTGTGTTTGCTTTTAAGTAGGGCAAAATATACTACACAAATATCCAATGGTAAAAAAACTATAATTAAATTAAGACTGGAGAAAAAAGTAATTGGTCCCAGCCTCCCTCCATATCTCATGCTCGGCTCTGTTCTTTAGGTGGGGAGATAGTGACGACACCCCAGTCAAGAGGCTGATAACCCAGGCACGAGAGGCCTCAAAGCCCTGTGGTCTGGAGATCTAGTGAATTGGCTGTTGAAAACTCATTTTCCTCTCACCTTCCCGGGTCTCTCTGGAAACCCATCCACACAGGTTGTCCCTACGCAGCTTTCTAAGTCTCTCACTTTCTGTCACACCTTTTAGTGGAAGCTGATGCTAACCAGCAGCCACAGCAGCAGTACGGATGGTGTCACGTTGGAACAGGATTTAAAAAATAACTGAAGAGAACTTATCATTTGCTGAGTCACTGACATTAAAAAGCCATTCTGTCTTTGCCTAGGCTTATATTTTTAGAATGCATGGCAGCCTGCATGTGCAGCAATCAATCTACTGTAACCTACAGCCTCCGGTGATTTTGCTACAGCTATATTCAAAGCAGTTAGGCCAAAAGGTTAGAGGTTTCTTTTACAAAGAATTCAGCATCATGCATCCAACTTCTCCTTTTTTATAGCCAAAATGAGTAACTAAAAGATGTATTTCACTTCCTAAATATATATATTTGATAATTTTATAAACTCCTGGTAAAATAAAAATGTATCGTTTCAAAACCCATAGATGTGAGGCTACATACTATTAGGATAGGTGCTGCTCCTGTAGACACTGACATCCAATGCATTCAACTTAGAACACATACAATATCTCAAAGAAAAGCTCTCAGGGTATGGTTGTCTACACAATCTATTCACAAATAAATAGACTATTAAATAAATAATGAATAGAGTATCAATACACTGGATGCCTAAAGTTGAAACCGTTGTGGGAAGCTTGTGAAGGTTGACCAAATTGGAGTTGATTTAGCTAAATCTGGATGCATACCACTTATAACACTCTGCATTGTGAACTGTTCAAACAGATTTTGGACTTCCTTATTTGAGACATTACTTGTTTAAAATGGTCCTGAGTTGGTTAAAATAGTGAAAATGTGCTTTAGGCAACAAGTGTGTGCTACAATGAAATCAATGCTAATATATGAAAAGTTAAAACACACACACACACACACACACGTTTCAGTTACTAGTTAACTAAATAAAACTTTCTGGTAGACTAATAGGATAAAGAACACAGTCTTAAGATATGCAATGAAATATATTTTATTGCAGAGATTATTCTAAAAGATTACCTGAGAATTGGTGTGAATGCTTGACATGTGCACAATATTGCAAACCAGTGGAATTTTAATTTGGTAGATTACAATGAAATCACAATGGGAATTGCTTGAATCACATGTGCTTTCGTTTTTACATTACCGTTAGATACTTCATAATTGTAAAAAAAAAAGTGGAATTTACAATGGAAAAAATAGATCTTAATTGTTCTCTTTAAAGACATTTCAATTCAAAGTAAATGGAATTTACATGTGCACTAACACACAGATCATAACCTGATAATGGTAATAATGCGACTATTAAAATGCTCATGTGAACATATTTATCTGATTTCCAAAATCAGGGAAAGCTTGTTTTCAAAACCGATTGAGACCCCTGGATTTTTGCCCAATCTTTTGATTCTTTGATATAGGCGAACAGCATAGACAGATTTCTCGCGGTTTTTGGAAACTGCACGTCAGAGGCATTAAGGTGCTATTCTTGTCCGAGGAGCATACAAAGTTTAACGCAAACCATCATGTAGACACCTTTATTGAGTAATCCCATATATTCCTACCATGTGTACGGACGGACTGATTGTATTGTTGGCATAAACCAACAATTTCCAATAACCGGATTTCTTATGGTCTTATGGTGAGTCTTTCCAGCTATATTTTCTTGCATTCCTTTGGAGAAAAGCCTATTCTACACTAAAAAAGTACAATTACAGAGACCTCCCTTCCATTTTCTTTACACACCCTATACCTACCATTACAAGCATAAACAAAATAGATTTCTTGAAGGGGGAAAAGACATATCCTTTAAAGGATCAACCAAATGCTCCCAGCCTTAGAACAAGCGGGACAGGGAATACATTGACTAATAAAGTAATTATAACAAAACTTATAAAAACAATGTCTTATCTTATGTCTGGACTTTGTCATTAGGCTAATATGAGCATATATTATGAAGCAGGCTAAAACAATTAATTGGTCATTGGCCACGAAAAGCTTATTCAAGGCTCCACATTCATGTTATATGAAACCCACACCTTTCATTATCCAATGTTAATCCTGAAAGTCTTTTGGACCTGTAGTATGAACAGCCAATCCTATCAAATTTGCCAAAACATTGACACGAATACTGTACATAATTTGTTAATGGTTCTTGTGAGAAAGTATAACAATAAGTATAACAAAATCATACCTTTCTTTCAGTGGAAGACCATCTTTTCTTCGCTCTTCCTCCCCCTAAAAACAAATACATGCATCATAAACTACAGTGCAAGTAAAGGAAACACTTTATGTAAACGGTCACCATAAACAGATGATGGTAATGCTGTTGTGAGTAAATAAAAAAAAAAAAAAAAGGAAATTTCTCAAAAAAAAAACAACAACTCAATATTAAAGCATGGGCTAATGCATAAGTGGCAACAGATTACATAATTTGTGCCACCGTAAAATGACACATTATCATCTACCTTGTACCTACTGACCTTGTACCTGCAGTGTCATAGTAGTGTAAGGCACATCTTGACTATTACACGTTAAGCTAAGCAACATTGAAAGGCAACGTTATGCCAGTATTGTTTTTTTTTATCTATTTTATCAATGACACATGCATGTAGGGCTGGAATATGGAGAGTATGTCAAACTCCAGAGGGTGTTATGTAATAGACAGCATGTTACAACCAAACTGTGTAATGCCAGAAATGTAAACCAACCAGTTTGCCACTCAATATTTCATTAATGTAGCACAGGAAAACAAGACAATATTTTGAACTTCCAACCAAATTGAATTGAGAAAACAATTGATTCTAACCAACAATCTCATCACCAGTGCCAATTTATTAGAAAACGGTACACTTTAAAAACACCATGGCAAAACACTTTGGACTGTTCAATGCACAGCATAAAACAATCACACTTGTAAGTTATTTTTAACAGTTGGCCTATCTGGTAAATAGTGGCACTAAACCACACCAATATTAAACTAGATTAACTTCACATGCTATTGAATAGGCACACAGTGTTGTGTTTTACTGAGACTACATGAGACCATCAGGTTTAAGCAAGTTTATGGGCGTATGGCAACAAGGCACTACTTTTGAGGCACTACTTCACTTGGCAAGTCAAATGGCAGAATATCTGGTTTTGGGCCAATTCTTTTTTTTATCATGGGTGAAGATGTAACTCTAAACAAACTAAACTAAAATAAGAGACATCTTGCTATGCAAAAAGCAAAAATTATCACTGCCACACCTCGAGCCTGACAGAGTAAGCAGGTGACTTCACTGACAGGCTATCAGTAAACAGCCATGCATGTGTTCTCAGGATTACATAACTATGCAAACACTTCTGCAACAGCAATATTCCTAAATGCAAAGCAAGAACTGCCGATACAAAATTGAATATCAACCGATCTGTTAAGGTATGAACAATAATGACTAGCCATTAGGCCTGCTAACTATTCAGCAAAGTATAACGTTGAACTATTAGTTTACCATTGGCAGGATTAAGTAAAATATCTGATTAAAGTGTCATGTTCTCTAGTTCTAATGTAGAATAAATGCATCTGCAGAAACAGGTCATTATCAAACAAATTGGACACCATGTACAGGACAAGAAATGAACCACATCATGGTAGTCTTTTCATTCAAGCAGGTGGCTCGTGTCAACATCTTCCCGCCGCTTGCAGACTACATGCTCCACGAATATATTATTAATATTCTCCGCTCTTCATGACAATGTCAAAGTATACTGTCTAAAATGATTACATCTACTAAGTCAACGATTTCAATCTGACTAGGGATACAATGTTGCGTATCATCACATAGGCTACTGCTTGCTTTAGGGAATACAAAGGACACGTGCAGAATAGGAGCCAAAATCGTAAACAATGAACACAACACGGTCGTCCCAGTATAAAAATGTCCCGTTCAACAATTGCTGGTTTGATATCTGTGATTATAGTAAGCTTCTGTAAAAAAAATAAATGCATTACCAATTTGAAGCACCTAAATGAATAACATGACATTACCTGGATTGGAACTAAAGGGTCTGCATCCTCTGGTTGCCAGACCTCTACCACGCTGGTGGGGATTTGACTCAGAGCTTGTCGGAGGCAAAAAGATGAGTAAGGTATTAACGTTAGACAGTAAGATAAAAAAAAATATGCTTCTATTCATATTATTGGATATATCATAATATGTTAACGCTAGCTGATAAGTAAAAGTGCAAATGGTGAGTTGTAGTTCCAACGTTACGTTAACTATACTTGGCTTTCCACAAAATCTTCAGTGTCTGACAAAGACATCGCTTATTGACGTAGCCAGAAAGCCACACATGCAAAAAGCTTTAACGGTAGCCTTTAGTCTAACCTAACGTCTCAAACGGAATTATTCTGTACATAAAAGTATATTTCAATAAATTGTATTAGCGTTAGATTGACAATGTAGTAAGACTAGTAACAATAACATGACGTACAATTAGTCAAGTTAACGCTTGTCTTTCTCAAGGTTTATATGTTAACGTACGCTAGCTAACTCGGCTAACTCACTCTTCTATCAATCGAACACACAGGAAACAGTTTGTTTCCACTCCGTACAAAACGACTTGTGTGACAGTGCAGGGAGTATGATAAAATAAAAACGTAACATGGGTTACCTTTATATTATGTTACATAATAACAAATATATTTAGTAAAAATAACCTCCCATTAGTTGATGTTTTTGGAGGCTAACCTAGAACCGTAACGTTAGCAATTCATTGTTTCCATTGCGACTTGTCTTCGCTGTCAGCACGAGCTGTCTAGTCTACATTTTCGCAACGGTGTGAATTTTTCCAGGAGAACAAATGTCTACAAACCTTGTAACTGAGCCTCACCATGCTGCATGCATGGCAAAAGCAGCTGTAGAATTCCGAGTAGTATATTAATCCATGTTTTCCTGTGACAGTGGCTGCCTTGTTGGAAGTCCCGTTGCCCCGCCATGCTGCCCTCACAACTAGCAGCCTGCCTCTTGTGTTTGTTACGCTAGCTTTCTCTATGGCAAGCACCAATCCCTCCCTTTCGTTTCTCACTCTGTCCGCTGTACTGTATGAGTAGAATGCGCACTTGGACAGACAAGCCGTTTGATTGGTTTGGCTGTGTGTGCAGCGTTCAGACCGTGCAGTTCTATATTCCCTCGCTGCAGCCAACGAACTATGGACTATAATATATTATTTATAGCGCTTTAGTATAGGGCTACTAGTCCCCTAGGCATTAAAGTGGCTGGAGGAATGACGGAACAGTTGACATGGACCTGTTTGTTTTCTGGCCGATATAGCTGAACGCTTGTGTGGAATACCACCTGTCATGACATCTGTTGAGTAATTATTGCACCCTACGACAAAAATGATTAAGCTTCTTGTATTAAATATACCTCCATACTGTCAATCACGATAGCATCCCACAAGCAGCTCGCTGAAACAATTTTAAGACATCTCTCGCAATTAATGTAGAGGGAAAACCAAAGCACGACAACTACAAAGCTAGTCTAATGCCCATTGTGCATAAGATTGGGAGCAGCCAGGGGGGAAAAAAATCAGGGCAAACTCATGAATCATAGAAGACACTGGGTAAGCAGGTTGGCACATGAGTATTGCACTCTTAACTCCTCTGTGGGTGTGTCGCACCTGAAGCTGACTGAAGCCATGGCAGGTATTTTCTTTTGTTTGTCATTAATGCCTGCCATGACAACTCCAGGTGTAGTGTTATTACACTTCAAATGTAACAACACTTTTCGGGGGAACTGCTTATCAATTCATGCAGGAAAACTTCTATTGAACATATATTACTTAAAATTGTGTGAGTGATTGTAACACTTGGTCTAGCAAGCACAAAAACTGAAAACATTTGTTCGATAGACGAGGATTAGAACAAGTATATAATACATTTAATGTATAACGGTTATAATTTCGCCTTTCTTTCACCTCAAGATCGAGCATAACATCAATTGTCTTGTTTGCGACAAAAAAAAAAAAAAAACATTGAAAGAAAGTGATCACCTCATTTGTGTACAATCCTTGCAGCATTTACTGTCTGCATACATTATGGCCAATGCGTTAGCTTTTTGTCAGGCAGTCTTTTAAGTTGATTGCAATTTGGAACATGAAAATAGTTAAAGGTCACTAAAGCAAACCACTGAAATAGCAGTGCCAATGGTCACTAATTTCAGTTCAACCATCGAAAAGGCACACAGGTTAAAAAGGGGGCCATTGTGATTCATTTGCAAGCAAGGGCAGTCCAAGTACCCCAGGAGCAAATGTAAGAAGCACCACCCTCTTTGTCTAGCAGTAAATAAAAAGAGTGAAAATGAACAAACCTAAGTATTCATTTATAAATATATTTTAAAACAACGTAAATGAGTTTGTTGGGATTGGCAATTACACTGATGTCTTGTTTGTTGATTTCTATGTACACTATGTATGTTTGTGTGCATGCAAGTAGGGGTGTGGGGGGGCTGGAGTCACTGCTGATTTCCACCAACAACTTAGGGATCTCAGTTTTCATACAAACAGGTGTCCCAAAAGTCAGCCAGCTTGTGTGTGAGAGTGCAGTCAAACGCTAGCACAACCCTTTCTATGGTTCAACGAAAGCATTCTTCCACCTACAAAGCCCCTGAACCAAGCCAAATAATCACCCAGGATTTGCAATATATAAATATTTATAAACCACCAAAGGACATATAGGTGTATAAAAAAGTAATCAAACCTCTAATTACCATTACATTTCAAGTAACATGTAAAGTCTGATTGAAAATTGTCACTTATGTGTGTGCAGTCCATCAACATCAAATATAGAAAAAAAATTGATGTTAGTCCATGTAGTCAAAATCGTCAGGTATTCCGAAGGCTTTGTCAATGCGACTGTTGTCAAAGCTGAACTTCTTCTTGGCCCACGATTTGATGGCAAATACGTTGTCTGAAGAGAAAACAACAATTGTATTAAACAAAGTAAAATTTTGTTAAATAGCTCACCAGTTTCCTAACAATGTGATTCTAAGCTATGCTGCAGTCAGGTCAAGATGGGTGAGGGGGGACCAATCCATACATTGAAATGTCAAATCAACACCTTAGATCCAAGTGAGAATGAAACACCAGTGAAGAGTAACGCTCACTTACAATCTCATGTTATGGCACTATTTAAGGGCTGGAAGGTGTGAGAACCCTAGGGTATAAGTGAAAAGCCACGAGAAGGACATCATGAAAAGGGAGAATATGGACGCTTGAGTCAGTGAGTTTGAGAGAGGCTTAGTATGTATGTACTTGTGTGTCTGTTGGCCCAGTGTTAAAGGGCTACCAGATTAAAGCAGGGGTTATCTGATGTAAGAGGATAGTTGGTATGTAAACACTAACCCTGCACCTCACTAAACACCACCTTACAGTCCCAAGCCCCCACAAGCCCTTCTTGTCACCATAATCACAAACAGGTCAGCGGTCTCCAAGGTTACCATAGGGGTCATTTAGTCACTGGAAGAGTCTTAGTACTGTATGCTGGGAGCTGACAGGCTATATAATGAGGAGAGCCTAGAGCTTCAGTTATTGGCTGACGCATGTCTATGGAAATACACCTAGAACCCCAAGATTGTTCCTGCTACTGATTTCCTTGAATTTGAATCATTTGCTTTAAAAAAGGAAATTCTTTGGGTAGGGACCATTCTGTTTCTTTCCCATTGCTGCAGTGGGAAAAAATACTTGTATGTTTGATTTCCTTACCTATTCTGTTTGTGTGTGAGTGACAATTGCTTCATTGACGCACAAGTACCCCTCTGCAACATTGGGATCATCCTAACCCATTCACTAGCCTATATATTCTAGATAAAGTGTGCCTGCTGTATGTTGAATCATACATATGAAGCTGTTGATCTACCTGTCCATCTGCATACAGCCTCCTTTGCTGTTACATTGGACTTTCCTGTAAGACAAAAGGTATGGTGAAGAAGTCTCACACAGCAACCACAAGCCTTAATCTACAATGTTGTACAAAGATATGACAAAATCAACTCTGATAAGCTGAATCATTAGATGGAAAAATGCAATGCTTTGAATGCTAGCAAATTTGTATTTGCCCACTTGACAGGGCCTTGCCCTGTATGTATACTAATATACATATATATATATATATATCAAATGTCCTAAACAAAAATAGCATCGAAAAGCTCTGATGCTACTTTTTCAAGCCAATCACCAACCTGTACAGGGAACCACCTCTGCACACCCACCCCTTCAATTACCGAGCTGTGTTGCCCATCCATTGTCTGATCAGACAAGTAGATGGGAGATGTCAGAAACTTATGTCAGTGTAAGAGTGAAAGCCCAGTGAATGAATGAGATGGAGAAAGAGTGTCACGGGCCATTTGTTGAGAGAAAGGTAGAGAATATTTTCTTCTTTTCCCCCCGTTATTTAATCAGACGACTTCAACTTAGAACGAGTTCCCTTTTGCAATATACTTGATAATCAAAGGGAAACTAATTTCAGACACCAAATCAAAATGGTTCTTTGAATTGCAAATGCATTTTTCATTTGTTACATGCTTTTTTTTTTCCTGATATGAATTTGCCTAGCAACCCAATAACCAGAAGCATGGGCTAACTTGTCGAAATGTTCCTCCCCAGCACTTCCCTTCCACGTTATGATGCAACTCAGAGATCGTTTCATATGCACGGCTTTAACCTAGATTAAATTCATTAGGCCTACTCTCCGTACTAACATCCACCGTTGGCAAACACACACTCAAAAAGAATAGCCAGTGTATTCAAATATTTTCCTTGTCACTAACAGTTGCTGGTGCTAAACGTATGGAGGGGAGGTTTGTTTACCAAAGCCTGGATTCTTGGAACGCTAAAAGGAAAGCACGTTCAGACAAGTGCAAACACAGATCAATAAAAAATGCTGACTAGCCAAGCTTGAAGAGCGCAAATCTAGACTTTGTTGCATGACAGCATTATGTACATTTTATTCTAGTCAGGACAACCTGAAGACATAATTGACATTTATTTTACTCCACAATATTTTACCGCACAAATTATTTATACTTACTTCTTCTTTTGAAGCATGTCAAAATGACCTCAACTAATGAAATATGTTACCGGTCTTACAACAATCTCTAAACTATGATCACAGACTGAAGGAGTTAATGCATGGTCTGTGAATCCACTTACAGTGCACAGATTTTCCTCTTCGTGTCTCCAAAGACATGAACCAGTTATATCGTACTAATGCCATGCTTATTATCAGGTGCTCAAATATCCCCCAAATTCTGTGTCCACAGCTGTCCATTAGGCTGGAACGCGACTCTCTAGAGAGGAATAGGGTTTAAAGCACACAATGGCTCTTGACTCCAAACCCCACATTCAGACACTAGACGCGACATGGTGCCTATAACCTGCCCAAACCATCCACAGCTCTGGAATACAATTAGCATTTCATAAGGGTACAGTACAGAAGATGGTTATCTGTAACAGGCCTGTAGGCTGTGTGTGGGTTTGCTTTCACACGTGGTCGGCCTGGTATAGAAACAGCTGCTGTGAGAAAAAGAAAGAGTGGGTGAGACGAGACATACGAGAGAAAAAGTAAGAGCGAATGAAAAGAATGAATAAAGGAACGCCGAGCAAAGCCCACAACTAGCCTGCTGCTGAAAGTAAAAAGGTGGGAAAGAATTGATACAATTTGGGCGAAACACATTTGTTTAAAGACATTCACGTCTGACATTCAGAAGTACTCAGGTAGTCTCTGCAGGTATAGTGTTCACGCTCACAGCTCTGTTAATAAGATCCCTGACTGTTCGATGAATAGGGATCTCGAGAAAACAGGGATTCTCCTACTCTCCCACTCTGTTTAGCCATCTATCTGTGGAATCTGGGTGCGCCGTGTGTGTGTGTGTGTGTGTGTGTGTGTGTGTGTGTGTGTACGGTGCACGCTATTCTGCTTTCACGGCTCATCATTCAGGCTTTAGCAGAACACACACGGGTGAGGGACTGACATTTCGCTGTGGACTCTGCTTTCAACGCTGGAGGGAGGGGCAGCAACAGGGGAGAGGGGTGTGGGGTCTCCACTTTAGCAAGGGTTAGACAACTGCCATAATTAGATAGCTACTCCATAGACCTACTGCAAGAGTTCAGATATGAGTCAAAACAATTAGCAAAGAGAAAATCTCTAGCTAATCTCTTCACATCCACATTGCTGAACATCTATTCTTTCTCTTAAACCAAATAACCCAGATACTGCAACAACAAAGGATATGGTGTCTCCCACGTAAAAAAATTGCATTGCATGAGTTAAAGAGCCATGGCTAAACCACACTCTTCAAATGTTGCTTCCTCACCTACATTTTGTCTGGATTCCATGACAACACCTATGGTAGAATTTCAACAGCTGGAGCCTGTGGCGTGCACTGCTGTTGCAGCCATTAGGAAACCAGTTTCTCTGGAGGGCTGAATTCATGCACTAGGTAAGAGTCCAGCTTGTTCAAGAGATCAAGCCTGATTCAAACGTAAAATGAACTGTCTTAGCAGTGACCCGCCAATGACATCAGGCGGACTTGGCGTTTTGATAGAAATAACAGCACCATATACAGACAAACTATTTATTAGCGACTTACTAGTTGTGGTAGAGCAGCTCGTGACACTGTAAAAGTTGCATTGCCACACGGCTTGATCATAAACGCATGCAGAACCTCACTTGCAATTTAAGACAGAAAGTACAAAACCATTTACGAGAGTGCAAGTACACCCATTGTAAGTACACACAACATACACACACACATACACTCATGAAACTACGGTTCCTTTAGCCCCCCTAACAGCCATTCACCGGTTGTGGCCATACCATAGGAGAGGTGTGTAAAAAGAAATAGTCCATAAATCAACCGTGGCTGGTGGCCTTCCCTGCTCCTTGTTAAAAACTGTTAATCCAGGCGTTGGACTGGAGGCCGGCCTTGAAGGTGGGACGTTGTGGTTTAGGGTATTAACAACCGCACACACCCTCTGGTTTTCCAGGTTATCCAGAGTCAGGTTTAACAGAGTAATGCTGGGAGACCAGGCCATTGGTGGCAAAAATCTTTTGCACTGCATTCTCCCTCCAGCTTCCTTTGTCTCGAGTTTCTGCGCCGCTCTACACAATGTAGGTAATTATAGAGACAATTATAGCTTTGCATTGGGTAGAAAAAAACACTGACTTGTCTCTTTTAAGTGTTTTGAAATGTCAGCTTCATTTGCAAAGCCACACTGGGGAAGAGCTCTATGATGTAACTAACATTATCAGGGCTGACAAGATGGAGAGAGGAGTTTGGATTTTATGAAGATGTCCTTGAATGACGGTTGCTGAATTCGCCATCTGTTCTAATGGGCCCGCTGATGTACAATTGTTGTATTAATAAAGTCTCATTTGATTGTTGATGGGTTTCAAAACAAACAATATCAACAAAAGTTCACTTTTAATAAACTGACCAAAATGTGCGCGTGCAAAAGTAGTGGGATCTCCAAATTGATATAGATACGATCAATATTTGTCTTAACAGTGAAATAATTCGTTAGCTCAAGACTCAAGTTGCATTGAAAACGTTGCCAAAAGTTTTCCAAGGACTTGTTGGTGAAGGAGAGAAATGGCATAGAGTACTCACGAATCTCTTCGATTACTTCTGGGTCGCACTCCCTGTACTTCTCCAAATCAGCCTTCAGCTGGTTCCTCTGCTCTTTCAGAGTATGCAACTCCTTCACCAGAGAAGCCCGCTCATCCTACACACAAACACAAAAAATACACATACACACAAAGGTCACCGTTATAATAAATGCCAAATACACAGGCAGTCTCAAAAAGTTAAAATAGTGTTCTTTTCTGCCTTTTCTGTCTACAAACGTTTCCTTTCACATATTTAACTTTTAGTGGCTTGATACATTGTTTTTCATTTTGATGGAAATTCTTTAACATCATGGTTGATTTGTTAATGTACTTACAGTATCTTCACGTCCTACTTTTGCTTTGTCAATAGCTTGCTGAAAAGACATTTTTCGTTGTTTTGCTTCAGAATGCTGCTTAGATACAAGAAATAAAACAATTAAAACAACTACTGCCGTGAAATCTTCAATTTGTTTAATACTAAACCCAATAAATTGTCAATAAGCGCCAAACAGGAATTTGTAGATTTTATTAACATAAAAAAGATGGAATCTATTTTTGTAACAAACTACTATCACTGCCATCACTATGGCAACAACAAAGAAAAGTCAGAAGTTTCTCAATAAATCCTTCAACGAGACCAAACACGCCACAGTAATAGTTGCTGATGGGCAACAATATAATATGGTTCAATTGCTGCATTTCCTTTGAAGCGCACAAAGTTCATTTTGCACAAACAGACATTTATTGGACACATTAGGTTTTATTGTATGTACCACAGGAGGATACCGTCATTTCCTTTCTGATATTTTATGTTACCATTCCTTTCATTGCATAAACAATAACCACACATCAACACACCAAATAGGAAACTGCTTTGATAAATAGACTAGAGCATCATCATTCATCTCTCAAACTGATAACATATCAACAGCTTCACCACATTTCCTTTCCATCCCACAGAGTATTTACCACCTTCCAGTTGTTTGTCTGCACGTTACTGTGCTAACCATAAGTGGGTCATGATTCAAGACGTGATATCATCGCAAGGACCAGACAACCGTTCAACTACTGAAATCAAAACTTGATCTTTGTTTTATTTTTAGTAGATCCTATGTGTATAAGCTCTTTCTCAACTATCTAGTGTATCATTTCTAGTGCCTGCATACTAATGTAGACAATAGACATTTACTAACTGACATAGCGTTCACCAACCTAGAACGGTGTCCTTAATCTAGTGCAAAGTACACACTTAGCTGCCTGATTTAACATATGTTCAAAGCTTTGAGGACAGATAAAGCATTGGGGACAGGATGTGTGGCGTGTGGGTTAGCAGTGTGCAACAGTATACGCAGGTCCTTTTCACCCAAAGAAAACCTTTAAGACAACTTTACATCTAAAGATAAAGAGCGCTTGACAAACAAGCACTTGTACAGACTGGACAATGAACTACGCACATATCATATCAACTACCCCATTTTTGGATAACGATGTATGACGCACTTCTCATATCATAATTGAATCTATGCAGAATCACGCTACTGTTTTAATTTGTTCATATGTGGTCACGGTTAAGTAGAAGTCTTTCTTTTAAAGGAAGTAAAAAAAGGTTTGCAAAATTCAACAAAGTTATTGATTACGTTTCTGGATTGTGTTTTTACCTGCTTGCTCAGCTCCTCCAGGCGCCGCTTGCGTGCATGCAGGGCTTTGCTGGGAAAGGCCCAGTAGTAGTTTGAGGTCCCCACTCTCTCACTATCAACCATATTGTCATCCACCAAGCTCTGGAGGACATCCTTCACCGACATAGGCGCTAAGAAGAGGAATGAGAAAGTGTCAATGCATGACTTCATTCTTTTAAGCTGGGTTAGGTTCCACACAAATCTGAAACCCTGCCCAGAGTAACGTCTGTCGAGAGGCTTCTACAATCCTAGCTGTTGTGGACTGAATCGCAGCCTCCTTTGTCAGAGTGCCTTTAATTTAAGTCTCTCTGTGTAGTCACGATTGACTTCGCTCACCCGCATATACTCGGCGTGATCATTTTACACTGCTCAGATCCAATCTAGATTCAATAACTCAGATCTAGTGGTCCAAAGTTATTCTTGGGTAAGAACTAACACTGAATAAGCAGGGGGCTGAGTGTAATATAATAAGGTGTGCATCTGGAGTAGAGCTGCTGGTGTACTGTGATACACCCATCTTTCTACTGTAACACTAGTGGAGCTCATCTGTGTAGGGCTGGGTGGAGGGAGGATGGTGAACAATAGGGATTCCTAGAAAGAAAAAAAAAGTCTGGATTTTACAAAAAAAAGGACCAAATTGTACTGGGATTCCAGGTAAAAAATGGCAAAAAAAAGAAGTATCTCCCAAAACAATACATTTTTTAGATTCAAAATATTTATATGGGATATCTCAGTGACATATTTTTTAAATAACATATCCAGGAATCCACCTGTTTGAATTTCACTATCTTCAGTAAATGGCAAGCCCCTCTCACATGTTTTCCATGCAGCTTTAATCCCTATGATTTTTTGTTTCTACCTCCTGTTGTCTCACACGTCACTACCAGCACACCTCTCTTCTGAATCCACTTAGTTTTAGTGCCCATATGAATCCCCTGCTGTCACTTAATTTCTGTTGTGGGTCTGTATACAACGCAGATCATGAAGTATCCCCTCCCCCATTGCTCTGTAACAACATCATGGCAGAAACGGGGTTCAAAACATGTGCTTTTAATCAGAGTCTCAAGCAACCAGATCCAGTTTCACCAAATGAATGTTATGTCCACTGTAAGAGGGGTCCCTTTTGGGCGCGACCCAACAGAGTAGTGCTCTGTTTCTCCGTAGGGCAAAGAACTGTAAAGGTAAAGCATGCACTTTTTCTAGGTAGGTTTTTTTGTGTTAAACTTAATGTTGTTGTTTTTTTCTTTCCTGAAAATAAAAACGGTGCCTCTTAGTAGGATTCATTATTTCTAAATTGTTGCAATTGCTTTTGGCAGGGCTTGTGCTGTTCATGCCCTTACAGACTAAATAGTCTGCAATCATGGTAGCCAGTCCTAGTTGCCATGGGGATGATGCGGCCATGTTACCATTATGTTGTCATGGGTGCAAGAGGGCACATTGCCTGTTCATACAGACTTCACGTTCCTTAGGGATAAAAACAAAGCTCAACTGCCTCAACTATTCCAGATATGTCTGGTCCAAAACATGAACACTCAATTACCTTCCAGAGGGTAAATGATTTCTGGGATTTCACAATAACTATTTCAGAAATGTCAAAATCAAAGCCATATGGCTTTTCTTTATTCTGAAAAGTATACACCTCAGAGGTGAGAAACATTCAATAAGTAAAACAATTCTAACTATATACATATTACTGCTTTGGGTTAAAAAGCTTTACTCACTTATGCCTTTTGTCTTGGGAGCAATTTTCTCAATGTCCTTCAGCTGAAACACGTCTTTCTAGTGAGTGAGAGAAAGAAGGAAAGGTGAAAAAACAATTATACGGTACTGTATGCTACCAATAGATCATAACATCAGATTTTCAAGGAATAAATACATTGAAAATGGTAATTTGTGTATGTAAGAAATATTACGTAAGCTGACCATGCTTTCTGAGGATCAATGCTTACTAAAACGAGTCCTTACAGTGTAAAATGTGCAGTGTTCTTACAAATAAATCCAGTATCCACTTTGTACATTTCATGCTCAAATACTAACCTGTTCTTCTCCCTGAATGACTGCTGCATTAACCTCCTGAGCCTAGCAGTATGCTTCTTAATCAAAGTCTATGGCCTGACCTATCATGACACTAGCATGCATTACAAACAAGGGTTTTCAGAATGAGTGACAATGTGTTTGAACAAGTTTGGAACTACACAAGATGGGGTAGGGTAAGTGTTGAGAGATAGACGGACAGATGTATAGAAGGACAGACTTTAATTTCTGTTGAGTTGATTTAGAGAATGATTCTTACATAACTCTGTAACAAAAGCAAATTTTTTAGCCCAGTCTTACTCACCGTTTCAAAAAAAATCTCCATCATGCCTGTCCTCTTCTCCTCTAAACTCAGACCTTTCTTTTTAGACTGTTAAGTAACAGATGGCAGGAGGGAGTTGTTAGGAAGCATACCAGAGAATCATAGCATTTTGGAATAATTACATTTACAATCTTATTTTCACTGCTACACATCCATAAGTGTTGCACAATTGGCATTATCGTTCTCTAAATTTGAATATACAGTAAATAGCTAAAACAATCAAATGACAATCAAAATTTGTTCCCGCCCGGTCTCGAACCGGGGACCTTTCGCGTGTTAGGCGAACGTGATAACCACTACACTACGGGAACTGTGGCAGAGTCGTTTTGGACTCAGTGTAAAAAATGAATCGATTCAACTCTGATTCAACTGTACTTGATTTAAATTCCAAACTTTATGCATGAATGGAGCTTCAAATGTTCTAGGTAAGTTAGCATGCTAGAATTAAATGACATACAGATACAGGCCCCCGGCCGAGCTATGTGGTAACGTTAGCACTGAAGAGCAAAGACGAGCAGTGCATGGGTCGGTGCTGCTCAACCTGAAGTTTACGTGGAAGTTAGCTTGTTTTCGAATGGCGCAGTTTTGTCACTCACATGTACACAGTGAAACCAACACTTATTTTGTGAACTAACCTCGGTAAACTAAGTTCACAAACAAACACTAATGTTTGCTAATGATAGTTCAGTTAGGCTAGCTAACGTTGGCTAGCAGCTGCGCAGCAGCAGACGGCAGAACTTCGCGGTTATGTGTGGGATGTGGCATGATAAATAAGCTTAACATTCACGTACAAATTATTACTTACCATTGTGTTTACGTCGCCTAACTAGCATAGGCCCAGTTAGTAAAGGATTAACCCAAATTAACTGACAAAAACAGTCAGTTCTGAAAACAAGACCTAAATTAGATGATTGTTGCTCAGTCTGTCAGCTCCACTATTTTCCCGCGGAAGGAAGGGGTATCTGGCACTGTTTTCTGGGATTAGGGCGCCCTCTATTGCAAATTTAGGTCCTGCTTACCGCTAATTACAGTTTTTCACAATTGCTAAAACACATTTCTTGAAACCTTCCCCCATTTTCTCAAAACGTTAAACACAGATACAAATATTTAAACTACATTCACATAACCCCTGATTCTTCTGGCAAAAATCAAACAATTATTTCAGATCATACACACAGCCAGTCAAAATATAAAAAACAGAGCATTTATTAGACACTAAATCAGAAAATGGAGAGCGTCCAGTTAACTCATTTTGCAAAAACAAAAGTATAATACACCACTCAGAACTTAGTAAGTACTGCAGTTACAGTTTTATACAACTCATTTCACACGTTTTCTGAATGGTAATTTTTTTTTTTTATTGCACACACAAAATACTAAATGCCTCATATCTCCGGCAAAAGGAAACACTGCTTTCAAAATAACATGAGCACATCTCAAAACAAGTATTTGCATCAAATGGAGAAAAAAAAATCATAATAGTATTTTGTTTGCTGTACACCCTGTTGTTCTAAATCTAAAGCACTTCTGTCTTTCATTGCTATACCTACATTTCCATAAAATGTTCTAGAGTGAAAGTAACCTATTGCGAGGGGTTGAACTGTACAGAGTGAACATCAATGCAGTGGTGAAACAGAAAATAATTATTTCTCCAACACATTACTGTAGTTACTGGTAGTACAATGTTGTACAGCATACAAAACAAAATCCTATACCATATGGGAATTTGAACAGAAACCATAAACATATGGTGAACACTGCTGCTTCATGTAGGATATCTCTTATCTCCCTAAGCCTAATGGCATTTTTGACAATTTTTCCAACAGCCATCTATTGTTTTTCGGTAAACATGCAATCTCATCCTACATGATATGTGCAATATAGACTTTTTTTTATTGTATTTTTTTTTTTACAGTTGGCTGTATTGTCGTACAGTACTATGGCCATCCATTCCCACAATGCATGGCAGTAAATGGGGTGAGGGGGTGGGGGTGGTGGGGGGGGGTGGTGGCCGGGGGGGGGTAGGGGGGGCTCAGTCCAGCCTCCCTCATAGTTAACACATGGTTGATGACATGATCAATATAAGTATAGCCCTAATCTCATCAGAGACAGATCTCCTTCCTTCTCTTCTTTGTCCTTGTCCTCTTCCTCCTCGTCCACCACCTCTTACACGTACTCTTCCTCCTCATCCACCACCTCTGGTATGTGCCGTTCCTCCTCTGCCTCTCAGAACGTTTCTATCCATTGCTGTTTCAACAGTCAACGCACCTGTGCCACTTTTGCACTCTGAACTGGCTTATATTCTGTACAATTGGTTTGATCACATCATTAGAAACAAGTGTGAACAATTTTGACCCGTTGTGTGTAAAGGATGACAACTGTGTTGAAGTTGTGTTTAACTTTTGCCACCAGTGTTTACCATTTAGCAGCACATGTGCATCACAGCGCAAATTGTGTTTTGGAGTGTGAGAAATGTGTTTAGAGTTTTACAAAAAAGATTGGATGAGTTTTGCAAATTGTGTCTAACAACCTAAACTTGTTTAAGATTTTGCCAAAAGGGTGAATGATTTGACAAATGGGTTTAGGCCACTGATAATTTGGGTCAGAGAATGGAATTGAGTGTTTTAGGATTGTAAAAAAGTGTAGTACACACTAGCCTTCCACACGGACTAATGCACGGTTTTATACAGGGCCGTTTCTAGCTTCTCTGCAAAATGTTGTTTGGGGAGCTCCCCTATTTTGTTAAACTATTGTTGGGGAAGTCCAAACCCTCTAAGGTGGTCCAGGGGCATGCAATAACAATTTGAATGCATGAATCTGGTGCAGATCCATGGAAAATATATGCACTTCATTGTTTTCACTCAGCACCCATGACCGGTTGGTTACAAATACAGTCCGGTCATATTCATTTCTAGAGAAAAACAAACAGACTAAAATGACAGCTTGGGGGGGGGGGGGGGGGGGGGGGGGGTTGGTTGCTTTAGGTGCCCTATGCCGCAATGCCGAAATGGCTCTGGTTTTATAGATTTATTTTGCACAAAATGTATTTGGCTCACTTTTCATTTTGAAACATTTCTTCATATGCTGTATCAGAGCAGATGGTTGGGTTTACCTCATACATTATGTTACAATATAATGTTCCTAAGAACAACTGAAGAAACATTTATGCTGATAAAAATATGGTCATAAAACTGGTTTTATTTCACTACAAACTAATGTTGTAGAGGTGCACATAGGTCGGTAAAAGCAGTGTGTTACGCTGACCCTTGTTATACAGTGGGGCCAAAAAGTATTTTAAAGAATTTATTTGTAAATGATGGTGGAAAATAAGTATTTGGTCACCCACAAACAAGCAAGGTTTCTGGCTCTCACAGACCTGTAACTTCTTCTTTAAGAAGCTCTTCTGTCCTCCACTCTTTACCTGTATTAATGGAACCTGTTTGACCTCGTCATCTGTATAAAAGACACCTGTCCACAGCCTCAAACAGTCAGACTCCAAACTCAACCATGGCCAAGACCAAAGAGCTGTCGAAGGACACCAGGAAGAAAATTGTAGACCTGCACCAGGCTGGGAAGAGTGAATCTGCAATAGGCAAGCAGGTTGGTGTGAATAGATCAACTGTGGGAGCAATTGTAAGAAAATGGAAGACATACAAGACCATTGATAATCTCCCTCGATCTGGGGCCCCACGCAAGATCTCATCCCGTGGGGTCAAAATGATCATGAGAACGGTGAGCAAAAATCCCAGAACTACACGGAGGGACCTGATGAACGACCTGCAGAGAGCTGGGACCAAAGTAACAAAGGCTACCATCAGTAACACACTACGCCGAGAGGGACTCAAATCCTGCAGTGCCAGGCGTGTCCCCCTGCTTAAGCCAGTACATGTCCAGGCCCGTCTGAAGTTTGCCAGAGAGCATATGGATGATCCAGAAGAGGATTGGGAGAATATCATGTGGTCAGATGAAACCAAAATAGAGCTTTTTGGTAAAAACTCAACTCGTCGTGTTTGGAGGAAGAAGAATGCTGAGTTGCATCCCAAGAACACCATACCTACTGTGAAGCATGGGGGTGGAAACATCATGCTTTGGGGCTGTTTTACTGCAAAGGGGACAGGACGACTGATCCGTGTTAAGGGAAGAATGAACGGGGCCATGTATCGTGAGATTTTAAGCCAAAACCTCCTTCCATCAGTGAGAGCATTGAAGATGGAACGTGGCTGGGTCTTCCAGCATGACAATGATCCCAAACACACCACTCGGGCAACGAAGGAGTGGCTCCGTAAAAAGCATTTCAAGGTCCTGGAGTGGCCTAGCCAGTCTCCAGACCTCAACCCCATCGAAAATTTGTGGAGGGAGTTGAAAGTCCGTGTTGCCCAGCGACAGCCCCAAAACATGACTGCTCTAGAGGAGTTCTGCATGGAGGAATGGGCCAAAATACCAGCTACAGTGTGTGCAAACCTGGTGAAGACTTACAGGAAACGTTTGACCTCTGTCATTGCCAACAAAGGTTATGTTACAAAGTATTGAGTTGAACTTTTCTTATTGACCAAATACTTATTTTCCACCATCATTTACAAATAAATTCTTTAAAAATCCTACAATGTGATTTCCAGGATTTTTTTTCTCATTTTCGTCTCTCATAGTTGAAGTGTACCTATGATGAAAATTACAGACCTCTCTCATCTTTCTAAGTAGGAGAACTTGCACAATTAGTGGCTGACTAAATACTTTTTGGCCCCACTGTACATCTTCATCTAGATGTCAAATGTATAAATGAGGCGACACATTGTATTTTAAAAAGCAGCTCAGCAGGATCATTATGACCATGTGTATTCTATGTGGGCACCTAAATTCAATTTGGCATTACAGATATGAACACAAGAGACAAAAACCAGTAACTTGCATAGCATTTTGGGGGAAAAAAAGAGAAATAATGGATTGACTCTTTATGGGACTTAGTTTATTCGTCTAACAGTTGTCCATCACAACTGTTGAGCTGTTGCCTGAAAATAGATGGTCTGCTTATATGGACTGCTAGTTGTTCCTGTGTGGCAATACTATTTTGTGACAAATAATTTAAGAGCTCCTTATTAATGTTTTGTTTATTGTTTTGGAACATAATTCAGATGTTTATTTGAACTGTCAACCCACAATGCAGCAAGACCGCTGTTTAACATTTTAAATTAAAACTCCAGCAGCAGAGGGCAGATGGAAATTTTGCAGAGATTTTTGCTTCTATTTCTAAAATGGAATTCTTATCCTTAAGCACATTTGAGATATCTAAATAACGGATACACAAGCATATCACAAACACAACCTGCGTGTTGTATTGAAACATCGGAATGTTATTTTGTTATGAAAAAGCAGACAGCATATGCCGTAGTATACCATCTTTTCTTCCATGTCTCTACAGTATGTGATTCAGTATATTATTACTGCGTTACTATGGATCATGGTTTGTGACCGTGGCATAGTTATCATTTGCATCATTGGCACAAAACCATCATGAGTACATTTGTATGCTGTGTGTTACATATGGTAAATATTTGTGCATTTTATTGCTTAGATTACATGCATAGAATTGTGTCAAGTTGCCATGCTTCTGAAATTGGCTACCATGCTTTTGTGGACAGATCCCAAGTTTGATAGAGACATGACAGACATGACATACAGTACCCTTCAGTTTTAATGGACAACCCTTGACAAGTGGCTAAACACATTTTTTGTATTAATTAGTGCTTGTTAAGACCATTTTAAGATGACATTACAGGTAATACCATTCTGAATCTGACTTATTTACACATTTGACCAACCATCATTCATAATTGGCATAACATTATTTTCCAGTTTAAATTTCCCATTTACATCATTCAGTGCCATAACACAACTATAAATAACAGAAGGGGGAAGAGGGCGTGGGAGACCAGTGCAAGACAACGATAAAACCCAAGTATAATTTTCCAAATTCATACAAGAATCCTTTTATGGAATGTATTACAGAACGGACAAGGCCATATAATATCTCCAAGCATAATCGAGGTAAATCATTTCCACTCATAACCATGACAATTTAATATCCCCAAATCCCTTCTAACCATCAATTCCCATTTCATACTTCCATGCTCAGTAGCAGAAAAGTCACTGTTTCGATAGTCCTGAGCTGGTCAGGAGAGGACAGGGTGAAGGGGTCATGAAAGACAGAGACACACGGTGAAGATTTAAGATGGCACAAAGATGGCACAAAGATGGCAGGTGGTTCATGAGTACAAATAAACCTATTACTCCACCCCTGGTATGTATGTGTGTGTGTGTATGTGTGTGTGCGCGTTAGAATGATTGTGTATGGGACGTATCGGGAAGGTACCCACTCTAAATATGTGCATGCGTGTACTGAGGGGAGGAGAGCTACTGAAGGTAGCGGTAGATTTTGAAGCAGTGGTTGCCAGAGTCGGCCACCACCACATGTCCATCTGAGGTGAGGGCCAGACCTTGGGGGCCGTACAGGGGATCCGCCGACGTATTAATGTAAGACAGGAATGAACCACTGCCATCAAACACCTGCAGTATAGAGATAAAAATTAATATATACATCCAGAATTTGAGAGGACTTTCTTCAACTGGGACTCCCCATGCTGCTCTGTGATCATACCTGTAACCATGCTGCTCTGTGATCCTACCCGTAACCATGCTGCTCTGTGATCCTATCCGAACCGTGCTGCTCTGTGATCCTACCCGTAACCGTGCTGCTCTGTGATCCTACCCGTAACCGTGCTGCTCTGTGATCCTATCCGAACCGTGCTGCTCTGTGATCCTACCCGTAACCGTGCTGCTCTGTGATCCTACCCGTAACCGTGCTGCTCTGTGATCCTATCCGAACCGTGCTGCTCTGTGATCCTACCCGTAACCGTGCTGCTCTGTGATCCTACCCGTAACCGTGCTGCTCTGTGATCCTATCCGAACCGTGCTGCTCTGTGATCCTACCCGTAACCGTGCTGCTCTGTGATCCTACCCGTAACCGTGCTGCTCTGTGATCCTATCCGAACCGTGCTGCTCTGTGATCCTATCCGAACCGTGCTGCTCTGTGATCCTACCCGTAACCGTGCTGCTCTGTGATCCTATCCGAACCGTGCTGCTCTGTGATCCTACCCGTAACCGTGCTGCTCTGTGATCCTATCCGACCGTGCTGCTCTGTGATCCTACCCGTAACCGTGCTGCTCTGTGATCCTACCCGTAACCGTGCTGCTCTGTGATCCTATCCGAACCGTGCTGCTCTGTGATCCTACCCGTAACCGTGCTGCTCTGTGATCCTACCCGTAACCGTGCTGCTCTGTGATCCTATCCGAACCGTGCTGCTCTGTGATCCTACCCGTAACCGTGCTGCTCTGTGATCCTACCCGTAACCGTGCTGCTCTGTGATCCTATCCGAACCGTGCTGCTCTGTGATCCTACCCGTAACCGTGCTGCTCTGTGATCCTACCTGTAACCATGCGGCTCTGTGATCCTACCTGTAACCATGCTGCTCTGTGATCCTACCTGTAACAGTGCTGCTCTGTGATCCTACCTGTAACCATGCGGCTCTGTGATCCTACCTGTAACCATGCTGCTCTGTGATCCTACCTGTATCCTGCTGTTGCCCCAGTCTGCCACTATAATGTTGCCGTTGACGTCCACCGCTACTCCAGTAGGAGCGTTGAACTGGCCATTGCCCTCACCGTTGGAACCAAATTTCAGAAGGAACTCCCCCTCTGTGTTGAATACCTGTTTACAACGTATTATTTGAGGTAAAATGTGTCATAAAACTGATATGTTTGTATCATCTCACTTTCACTTTAAACTAACGTCCAATTTTATTGCGGTGCTGTCCTCTTCATTAACATTTTTCTTTAAAGCAAACACATGCATTCCAAATTATTTAATCTGTATAAAATTGATACTACATTCAAACATCTTGCTTACCTTAACCGAGTGATTGTGGAAATCTGTAATGATGACTTCATTATTATGGTTGACAGCAGCAAAGTGAGGGCCTAAATAATAACAATGAAAACACAGTTATAACGTTAATCTTAATGTTTTTTGGTCCATTCCTTAAATTCCCTTTTTTTTAAATGAATGAAGACAGCTTAATCAAACAAAGCATTGTGCGGGAAATGTGCTCAGGAGACAACTAACATAATACTGTGCCACACAAACACCCTACATTTTTAGGGAATAAAGGAAGGCCATGCCAAAGTCGTAAATTCTGCAGAGGTTTATCAAACCTAAAAAATGGACGCCATGCATTGTAACTTTAAATAGAGAGAAATCCTGCCCATTTTGTATTCAACGTTTTGTACCACTAGGTTTGCCAAACTTCTGTATTATGTCAGACTCCTCTGAATAGTTAAAGGGCCAACCCAGAAAGGTCAAAGGTCATGAGTTCAATTATTGTGCTCTATTGAGCATCCTGTCAGATGAGTCTTTGTTCCACATGCAGGTGTGAGTCAGCTAGAGACAAGAGAGGGGAGTGCACGTATTACCATTGAGTGTACCTGCAAACTGCCTATCTCCGTTGCCACGGTTACCAAACTTGGTGACGAGCTTGCCGTTGGGCTGAAAGATGAACACGCAGCAGGACTTGTTGTCAACCACGATGATGTGGCCATTCCTATCCACAGAGACGCCTTTCGGTCCCATCAGCTTGCCTGAGCCGATCTTAGTCTGAAAGAGAGCAAGAGAATCAATGAATCGATCAAACAACACTGAAATTTGTTTCCAATTTCTGATCTATTTTACTGTGGTTTGTCCAATTTACACTCTCAAACTTGTGTAGCTTTATCACTCTTCAGTGAGACCAACAAAGCACTATTAGATAAAATAGTAATATACCCAATTGACAATCACCTTAAACTTGCCGTCACTCGAGAAGATGCTGACCCACTTGTTGTCATAGTCAGCGATGATTATGTCACCATTGGGGTGAACGGCCACGCCTGTTGGCCGCTGTAGTTGCCCTGGAGACCGGCCCCGGACACCAAATCGACTCTTAAATTGGCCATCATTTGAAAAAATCTAAATAGGACATCAAACATAGCATAGATTTAAATGCAGTATAATAATATTTCATCGAAAAATTACTAACAAAAAGGTTTCATATCTCAATTAAGACCTTTATCACAAGGACATATTTTGTGTACTAGGGACAAACAAACTCAAGTGATTCCATTTCTCATAACAAAGCGCCAACAAGATGACGTTGTGTCTCCTTGGAAATCAAAAAGTGCAGGCTTTCAGAGCCAGTTATGTTTCAACAGCGATGAGTCATGGTGCTCAGCCCACCAGCCTCCACACACCCTCCCTCCGTTTCCCCAGGCAGAGGGAAGCAGCAGATGGGAACATTTATCCCAACCTTCTGGCTGACTTTCAGGAATTATGAGAAATGTTTAAACCACGATAATAATTCACCTGAGTTAATGTTCTTAGTTTATGAGATTGAGGTAATATATTGCCAATTATTCACAAATAACATACTTCTAATGTGGGGCAGAAGTAATAATATCAATGATAACCTATTATCAATGATAAACTGTTTCAATACATAGTGAGCGACCAGTGTTTATAGGAATCTGTGAACTAGCTAAAATAGCAGTTTTGTTTCTTTTACCTGGACACATTGATTGTTGCTGTCCGCTATCAGCACCTTGCCAAGGGTGGAAGCTGCTACCCCTTGGAGATTAGTAAATTCCCCCTTATTTCTGCCTTTTGTACCTAGAAACCAGGAAAAAACAACAACATTAATCTTCATGCTACAATTATACTCCTAGCATAATTTCATCTTATCTTTCATTTGGTTGCAAACTAGAAAACAGAGTGATGATGCAAGGTCACAGTGACTGTTTGCCATCCTTCCTTGTGGTTGTGCTTAAAATGCTTAGATTTAAACTGACACGGAAAGCACTGCTTGGACATTCGTTAACCAAAGCTTTCAAATCAGATGGCCACACCTCAGCTGCCTTTAAGACAAATTATAACGTGCGGTTTAGTAAGATATGAATATTTACCAATCCTAAATATGAGGTCATCCTCAATGGGGTTCTCTTTCCTCTTCCCTGTGCTGTACATGCTAGCCGGCCTCTTGATGGCCTTCTGCTTGACGTGCGCGCTGCCGGGCGACTTCAGCCTCTTCTTGACGCCATCCGAAGTGGGCGACACGTCTAAAGACTTGATGGCCTTAATCTTAAAGGGGCTCCCTTTAATGTGCTGCTCATACAGACGCAACGACAGGGCAAAAGTGCCCTCTTTGGGAGCTGTATATAGATACTCGTAAGTGCCGTTCTTGTTGTCCACTAACTCCCCCTCGCTAACGAAGCTGCCGGGCGTGGCGAGCTCCGCCGTGATGACGGCGTTGCCCATCTTGCACAGCTCGCCGTCTTTGTCCTTGGTGGTTATGGTGATGGAGGTGGGCGAGCCGGCCACACACTGGCGCAGGCCGTCGCCGGTGGCTACCGTCTCGGACGCCACGGCGTTGGTGGTGACGATGGTGCCCAGGTTGTGGATGGACTTCTTCAGTCCCTCGGTCTCCACCAGGAAGTCCAGCTGGTCGTTCTCGCCGGGCTGCAGGGGGAGCTCCTGGCTGGCCAGCTCACTGAGCCGCTCGCTCATCTGCTTCTTGACCAGCAGCACCTCGGCCTCCGTGCCGTGGCTCAGAGCCTGCTCCGTGAAGTTGCAGCTGCTGTTCATGCCGTCCTGGCCCTGGAGCAGTGTGTCCAGCTGGGCTTGGAGCACCTAAGGTAACGACAGATGTTTGATAATGAAAGGTTAAATTCTGAGGTACACATTCACACGCATGTCTTTTTTGCTGGTAAAATAAATACACTTGTATCCGTGTCAATGCTGTAAAACATGTTGTAAACACAACTAGAGAAGACAATAAATGCACAGCAGTTTCCAACCTTTAAGGTACAATGCAAAGTCATTTGCAAAGACATAAAAAGTGTGCTGAAACCAAAATGATGTCATTCAAAAGGCTCCACTGCCATGCTCAGTATTTCCTCATTGTAGCACAAGCCAAGTGGAACCACTAGGTGGCGCTTTTGACTAAACAAACAGCAGAGTGCACCACCCAAAACAAAGGAGTGGCAGCCATATCAGCTGATCAAAACACAAGCACAAACTCACCTGCATCTGGCTATCACACTCTTGCTCCTCAGCAGCAAGAGAGGCCATTGAGCTATCAATTTCTGACATTCCCTTCTGTTCAGTATACTTCTCGCCTTACTGAGTAAGAGGCAAACTCATCCTTCCTTGGCCTCAATGCCAGATTAACAAGACATTTGTGAAAGATATGGAGAAAGCTATCTCCTGCACTACCTACGCACATATAGATACTGTAGATAGCTTGACCTTTCCCTCAGAGCATAAAGTAGAAAATATAGACGCTGTATAAAAACCTCTGTAACATGAAAAAGACACACCCAAATGTCTTTGGCTAAGTCATTTAAGTAGAACAAAAACTCCCAGAATAGGCAGTTAAACCACAATGTTTCCAAAGCCTTGATAGCAAGACAGAGAGAAAGCAAATAAGACAATCCAGACCCTCCCAGTAACTCCACTAGAGACTCTCCCAGTATCTCCAATACTATAGACCTATGGTCCTGTTTACAGCCTAGACAGTGTGTGGTAGCCTGTGAATGGTGAATCATTAGCCAACCATGGGACAGAGCTCGACAGTGGGAGGGCACTGAGCTCATGACCTGACTGGGTGATTGGTTTCTGGGGCTAGGGTGGGGCCTGGGCTCCCTGCTTCACTCTCTGCTCCACGCTCCCTGCTCCATGTCCCTCCTACACAATGTTTTGTTTAATCGCCAGCTTTGTTTTTTTTTGTTTTTTTACCAGACCAGCTGTGGCCACTGGCACGCAGAGCAGCAACACTTGGGCTGGACCACTGGCTCTGACTGTTTAAGTACTTCTCAGCAAAACACTACAGCACGGTTAACAACACGGGTCATAGATTGTAAACCTCAGACATTCGGTAATGTATTTGCCTTAAGCTGAATTGAGCCGTTTCACATTTAAATAGTACTGAAAAAGTCTGTTAACCCAATATTCCAATTTTCATGTATAACTATTTGTCAACAGTCATATCTATGAGGCATCCATTTAAAGTGGTTTCTCACCTTCTGCTTGAGGCCATAGTTGACCTCCAGCTCCATTAGCAGGACACTCTTGCGGACATTTAGAGTCTTCTGCAGCTCGTCGAATGTGCTGTGGATGTCCTCCTCGATGGAGCTCTTCTGATTGGTCAGTTGCTGCAGGATCTCTGACAGCACCTGCAAGGCGGAGTCGATCTCTGGCAGCCTTGGCGAGTAAGAGAAACAGGGAAAGGTGGAGAAAGAGGAAAGGAACACCACAGCGGTTCACACGGTTTTGACTGTGGTATGACCTCTTAGAACTTAGTTTGTCATCTCTCTCACAATGCAGTCTCGTCAGGATATAATCACCACAGGGTCTTTGGACATGCAGCTCAAACACTGATGAATGCCCCGTGTGTGGCATATTAAAAGGCTACCAAGGACCACTTTCCTTTCGGCTTTTTGGTTTAGCCCCAGGGGTGATTGCATGTGGTCTACCTGTTCTTGACAGCATCCAGCTGTTCCTGTAAGGAGGCCTTGTGTTGCTCCACCACGTCTCTGAGGGGCACGGTGGGGTGCTCCGCGTGCTCTCCACTCGTACACTCCTGGCACATGGCCGTCTCGCAAGGCGGGCAGTAGAATTCCATTACCTAGGCAACGGACAAGGTAGGGGTCAGGGAAAAAGTCCAGATCTTGAGAGCATACAGGGAAAAAATACCCTCCTGTGCTTTACATGAATGCACAAATGCTACTTGAAACCTACATAAATGACCTAAATGTAGATTTTAGGTTGTTCTTTGCAAAAGGACTGCCCAGTTACTAGTTTGAAGAGTCTAAATCTAGTGGGCCCATGTTTGCTCCAATATATAGATGTAGCAGATGACCCTTTAACGCACATATGGCTTAGAATGGTTTCCTAGCTAACATAAGCCATGCCAGGCCATTAATATCTTCGGTACCACAAATTCTACAAGCTCAAAAAGAAGCGTGTTGCGATAGGGACCAATTTAAAAGATGGATGGGTATGATCTGCTGCTGAATGTCATGCTGATATTAGACTAATGTGATGAGTCATATGAACTCAATTGGCCAATTGAAGCCAATATGAGTTGTTGTAACTGGGGTGCTTATTACAACTAGTATATCAAATACGATGTCACAGTATAGGCAAAGAATATTAGAGATTATGCAGTATTCAGATATTTAATTTGAGACAAATACCTACAGCGAAAGCCAGTCTAGAACCATCAATAGACTATAAACAAGTTTATACTTGATCAACTGTGCGGATGTGCCATTCTCGTTCCTTACTATCATGGTTCAGGCAGGAGAGGAGAGTGACTGGAGAGAGTGTGTGTGTGTGTTCACTAACATTGCCGCCGTGATTGGGGCACGAGAGTGGCTGGCCCGTTGCCACGGTGGTGATGGTGTCCAGGGCAGCGGCCTCCATGCTACAGTTGCCAGGGGGGCGCTGCAGCACGTCCATCAGGTTGGTGATGAAGAAGTTGCTCTGCAGCGCCGCCACGCCCTTCTCCGGCAGGATGGAGGTCTGGCGGCACACGGGACACGACAGCGTCAGGCTGTGGGCCGGGATGTAGTTCTGCAGGCACCTGGAGGGACAGACAGAAGGGCGTAAGGACAAATAGAGCATTGCCATGTGTAACAGAACACAGCAGACTGTGGCACGGATTCCAATCACCATCATGCATAGCCAAAAGTAGCAACATGTAGTGCTAAAGACAGAGACTGCAGTTTTGACACTTTTCTTAACTAGGCAGGACATACCGACGAAAGTAAACGTTAGCCCATTGGTAGCCTATTTATGTAATATACTGTGTGCCGATAGGTTCTCAAATCAAAAAGTAGAATCGCTTATTCTGGCCCTAATAGCTAGTGACAAATAATACTGTTTAAGCACCATCTTTTTGCTATCTGCAATGAGGAGCAATAGCTCAGCTAAGAGAGCTTTGCCCTCTGCATGAGTTCTGTGAAGTAATCTATAATATTTATATGATTGTCAACAGGTTTTTTTCCATTGTAACAAAGAAAATAATGCAAAGAAGGGAATGGAAAGTTGCATAAAAAAAAAATCTATTTCAAAATTGCACATTCCAAATTGGACAGAGAAATATCGAATTATAGAGCTACCGAAATAAAGGGAGATAAAAGAGTAAATATGAGGAACTGAAAAAGAAAGGATTATGGTGAGTTTGTGTGCACAACAATAAAACTATCAGTGACAGACTCTAGGCTCTCCCCCTGTTCTCCTTGAAACAAAGAGTTCCATTCTAGGTGGGTGACACTAACACACAGGCACCAACAGTATAGCGCTGGCCTTTCTGCTGTCAAAAGATTTCACAAAAAGTTCATTATTTCCATTTTTTTTTTTTTTTACAAATAAGGGACCATAAATATAGTAAAATCCCTCCCTCAACACACACACACCCATACACGCCTCATCTACACAGCGTCACTACCCTCTCCCATGCTGCCCAACACAGACCCGACACAAACAGCACCCACTGTCTCACCTCTCACAGAAGGTATGGAGGCAGGGCAGAACCTTGGGGTTGTCGTAGCGGTCCAGGCATATGCTGCAGATCAGGAACTGCTTGTCGATCTGGCGCACCACGGGGCTGGGAATGGTGCTGGAGCCTTCACTGGCCATCCTAATTCTCTGACATGGGGGTCCCTCTGCTGCTCACGCCGCACCCTGCGGAGACAAAGGGGGAGGAGGGAGGTGAGGGAGGAGAGAGACGCCTTGTGGTACGCTGTCATTCAAACACAACAGAGCAGACACCCCACTGTGGTCGTCCTCACAGAGAGGAGGAGGCTGTGGGGATCAAAGGCTGGGCCACGGTGAGATAACAGCACACACGTCAGATGACCTCTTCCTCCCATCCTTCGTGTTACAGGGAGAGGATATGGCAAAGACACAAACAAACACATCACCCACCGATGACCACCTAAAGGCTTTAGCACGGCCAAAACAGTACAAAAGCAGATGTGCTCATTTTTTCAGTCCAAAAATGATGTGAATAGTATACAAATGATAATACCCTTCCACACTCTGATAATTCTGTATGTTTGGACTTAACAAGCTAAGGTCAGGCACAATGAGGGATCGTATAGGGTTAAAGTAGGCAGGATATTACTGAATATCAGCTGCCTGGTTATGAGGTCAAACTGGGGTCATAGGACCAGCAGGACAGTGGGCCTACCGATTGCAGAGGATCGAGACTGACACAGACTGTGATTAGGAGTTCCATTGTGAAAAGAAAAAAAAATTATAAAAAACTACCTCTTTCCTCCAAAGCTATTATTATATCATAATCAAGTACTGGGTAGGACAGAAATTACAGTCCAGGGTGAGAAGCTGAGCCTGAATGTGGGTCTACAGAGAGTGCTTTCTGCAGTCAGGCTTTTACATAAGACGGTGCTCCAAAGTGCTGCCGTGGATGCTTGCAAGAAGGGCACTTCCAGGTGATGAATATTTGATCACAAAGTGAAAGCAAAGCACTAGATGCTCTGTACAGCAGGTCAGCAGAGCACATCCAACAACAAAACAAGATAAAGCTCAAATAAAGAGTCCTGTGGAACAACGCAATCTAATACAGAATTGCTTAAAAGTATTAATGCAAATCAATGTAGTACTGAACTGTACAGTTCCCAACAAGCAATCTTGCACAGCACTATCAACAGTAAAAAATACATGACGTGTTACATAATAATTTAAGAGCACTATATTCTCGGCATCATAAACCAAACTGAGAACATTATATAATTCAATACATTTTTTAAATTATTAATATGATTTACTCCATCACATCAGTCATGGCCACAGGGAACATTTGCCTCACTCGCTCTCATAATGTTACCCTAATGCTCAGTCTGTCAGTCACCGTGCGAGGTAACCAAGAGAATAACGAGCAAAACCCTCAGAGAGGTTTCTTTAGCTCCTATTTTTTTCTCTCTCTGTCTTTCCTTGGATTTAGTCTTACAAATACTTTGTGCCTGAAAATAGCTTGACAGAAAAAAATATGGAAACTGTCGTCATAGCAACCAGGGTGAAGACAAGGTCAACTTTCCGGGCATGATTTTCCGGGCACCAAATATGACATGACTTGAAAAGATGACCCCATGCTGTGCATGTGCTATCTAGGGAACACTTCGGCACACAAAAAAAACCAAGTTTAACTTTCCTGTAAACTGTCATACCCACAGTAACAAGCATTACTGGACGAAGCTCTTTGATATGACACTTATATGGCTGACTTAACAGTGCCAGGAAACAGCCAGAGCTGGGTCGCTCATAACAAGCAGCGGATGAAATATGGACGTGATTATCAACGCCGACTCCCAAATCCAGTCTACGGGCACAAACCAACAGAGAGGCCGTCTCCTGTCATGCCAGCAGGTGAGCCAGCGGCAGATGATAACACTCCACTCTTACATAATAAGATGAGCTTGAGCTAAGCCAAAGCATTCCAGCTGGATCGATCAATCAAGACGCACTGCCCTGATAATGAATGACTGACTGACTGACTGAGCAGAGAAGAACGAGGAAAAACCTACAACTACAATACTAAACAAATGTTGTGTTTAAAAATACAGTATCCTTAGTAGACTGGGTGGATGTTTCTACCTTCAATATTCGATCACACAAAGATTCTAACATGCAGTTCTGACAGCACTCGCTTATCAATAATCAACAGAATCAATCATAAACACCAATATTTCAGCTTTCTCAAGACGAGGCAGTGCTGATCTGAGACAGCTCACAACACAACGCTCTAATCAACACACCACAGTGAAACACTTACAGCGCTGCATCTGCATAGCAATCAACAGGCGTCATCCATTCCCATACACAGTCACTGACCTGGGAGGCTTCTCCATGCAGGCGTCACAGGCTTTGCAATACACCAGAGGCTCATCCAGACAATAGCCAAGACGTTTCCCTGAGAGGCAACCCAACATGCCCCCTTTCTCTGCAGGTGAACGATGACGCGATTTCAGGCAACACTGAGCCAGATGAGAGATGACAGCACCATAATGAAGTAGTAGTTAGTGCCTGTCTGTATGTGTGAGCGACAGAGAGAGGAGAGAGCCAGGGTTTGGACCAGTGCCAACAACTCTCAACCAATCAGTTCCTAAGGCTTATCTTCCTCCCTCCCCTTTTTTTATCCTCCCTTTGGCTCTCTCTAAGCAAAAAATGTCTCCTTCTCAATCCACTTCAGCTCTTAATATCCTCCCTTCAATTTTCACTCTCTCCAGCCCTCGTCGCAAATAAATGCTGTGTCACTGCAGCACGGCTTGCAAAGCCTCCTGTACTGTGTATGCGGTATAGACCAGGGATTGGCTGATGGAAAGAGAAAAAAGCCAGTAGGAAAAGGAGCAAACAAATCATCCCGCAACCGATGGTGTGGAAGTCAAAAGGATCAGAGGAAGCAACAGTGTGTGTCTGTCTAAGCACCCTGCAGACTCACCATAGAAACGGGAGAGCATGAGAGTTAGAGAAGGGGAGGAAGTAAAAACGGAGAGAAAAGATGCCGAGCCAGAAATAGGCAGGCAGGAGATTGACTTGGACTGTAGGACCATGTGAAAATGAAAGGGGGAGAGAGAGAGGTAAAGAGAAAGAAGAATTGACGGACAACAAGCGATGTGCAGAATCCCTACATCAAAGAGACGTCGCCATAAGCCCCCGCATGAATGCCTCTATGCCCTTACACACAGAAACGCAGACCCAATTCAATTAGACCAGGACACAATACGCAGGCCCTAGACATGCAATAGATAAAAGTCAACACCCGCACTGTTCAATTGAGGTCAGACCAACAACAACAACTAGCTCTGTTGGTTACGTAAAAGTAAGAGGTTTGCAAGTCTATAATCTTATCAAAACACAAGCCGCAGTTAAATATAATATACAATATGATAGGAATTGAATGGGAATAGAATAGAATAGCTTGGCGGTTCTAGGTCAATGCGTTTCTATACTCCCCCAGCAAAATGCTTAACACTGCATGTAGCGTTGATCTTACTCTCAGGGAGCTTGTCATCGTGTGTCTAGGTGGGACATTCTATTGACATGCAGAATGTCTAGACTGAGAGCCACTGGGGAGGCCAGATGATGTCTGGCGCTGAATAACAAGTGAAGACAAGCCGGTGCACCTGCAGTCGGTTGTCATGATGTGAGCAAAAGCTCCAGTTGGACCTGAAATCCACTTGAAGACATTCCATCCACAATAGCCAGACTGAGGAGCCAAAACTCAAGCCAAGGCTAAATGCACATTTTCGGAATTTAAAGCGACGATTGCCATGACTACAGTAGGCCATACTTCACTGCATCAGAGTAGGGTGAGTGAAGCCAAAAAGAGTTCTACAAAGAAGAAAATACCTTGTATCCATTGACCATTGTATGAATTCCTTCCTTTAGTAAATGTGAATCGGAGCTCAACCGAGCGAGGCCTGACCCACAGCCACAGGCCTGCTGCCTAGCATACTGAGTGGGGTGAGTTTCAGCCCAGCACTGGCCCCTTCAAAGGATTTCCCTCTGTTAACACCACAAATAAGGAAGGGTGCAAATTTTGTATAATATAGTGTAAAAATGGGTGTATATCATATAATAGGTACACTAATACCCATAGACTTGATTGTCTGAAGTGGCGTGGAGGTACAACAAGCACCAACCAATCTATTTTCACACTAACTTAGGCCAGAGAGGACTGGATGCACGGTGTGTTGAATTCTCCAAGCAGCTAATTGAACATCATTTCACACTACGTGAATCACGTCCTGGTGGAATTTAACGAAGGGGAATGAACGCATGGCAGGTCCTCTAGTACGGGCTGCTGCTTTCAACAGGAAGAAGCCATCAGGAGTTGACATGGTCCCCCATTGAGTCATGACAAATATTTCATGCAGAGTTTAAGACTTGGGACATTTCATATTGTCCTGAATTATGGTTCCATATAAGGCGGCAATATATTCCTTTTACATGCCTGAAACTTGGATTTATATTCTTGGCAGTCAAACCCCTGCAGTCCGTTATTCCATCTCTAATAAGAGTTTACTTCTTCACACTTTTCCCTCACTGGAAGTCCAACCATCGTTAAAGAGTCCACCTCACATGCTTCAGGAATTCTGGAGTTACCTCATCCTACTCTGCAGTGCCAAGCAAAGTCTAGGCTGCTCCTTTAATGAGTTGTTGTCAAGATGAAGAGAAGGAAAGAGGAAGGGAGACAGGAAGAAAGTTGAATAGAGAGAAACAAGTGTGGGAGGAGAAGGTCTTTCAGTTTTTGGGATGAAAAGCTCCAACACCGTGACTACCTCATTGATGATTAAAATGCGTACTCTTACACCCACACACAAGCAAACATGTTTCTACCTAGAAAAAACAATTTGGATCAAACGTTTGTCCTCTCCCAATAGCATGAGGAATAAAGAACCCAACGTGAAGCCTATCAATCTGCGGATTTCCAGCACACAAACACACTAAAACACTTCCACGCACTTACTGTAGTTCTCTCTAACCAACTTACAGTCCAGCACTGGTCCTCCGTGCTCCAGTCTGTCTTTGCTAAATGGTCTGCTGTAATATAGGACTCTTGTGTGTTCTTTCAGCCGCAGGCTTCATGGCGTAACGGCCTCATTGGCCTGACATCAATACTCTGCTCTGCACCCCGTTCAACAGCTCTTTCCAGAGCACTGACCTCAGCTTTTTAGCTTTTTTGCTCTCTCTCTCTCTCTCTCTCTCTCTCTCTCTCTCTCTCTCTCTCTCTCTCTCTCTCTCTCTCTCTCTCTCTCTCTCTCTCTCTCTCTCTCTCTCTCTCTCTCTCTCTCTCTCTCTCTCTCTCTCTCTCTCTCTCTCTCTCTCTCTCTCTCTCTCTCTCTCTCTCTCTCTCTCTCTCTCTCTCTCTCTCTCTCTCTCTCTCTCTCTCTCTCTCTCTCTCTCTCTCTCTCTCTCTCTCTCTCTCTCTCTCTCTCTCTCTCTCTCTCTCTCTCTCTCTCTCTCTCTCTCTCTCTCTCTCTCTCTCTCTCTCTCTCTCTCTCTCTCTCTCTCTCTCTCTCTCTCTCTCTCTCTCTCTCTCTCTCTCTACACTAGCCAGCCAACACAAAATGCCTCATCACATTCTACAGTTGTGACGCTGCCAGAACTGGTGGGCACTGGACACGTAAACAAGAGAGAGGGAAAAAGATAAACATAAAACGTATTTGCAAACTATCGAACAGACACACTTTAGTTGATAGGACACAGAGCCAACCCTTCAGTCCGGAGCAGGGCAGGATGAAGTAATTCTCACATGCACACTCTAGCTATGAGTGTGAGCAGACAACTGAGCTATATTTGAATCAAAGGATATTTAGGTACCTATAGAGGGTATGTTAAAGAGGCCCAGTGTTCCACAAAGGAACCTGAACAACAAAGAGACAGTCTCACACACACACACACACACACACACACAAAGTGTAAGGGTCGTTCAATTCATCATTCCCACCATCACAACATTGCCCGCTGCAGGCATGTCCTATATTACAGTGCATTTGGTTACCATGCAACCACTGCACCCAATCGGGTAATTGTGCCTACGATTAGCATAATCATAGAAGACATTAAGACCTTGATATTACATTTCATCATTCCACAACAGTGTATCAAGTGAGAGACATTAGAAACATCAGTCAATACCCTAGCATTTCAAAGATCTGCTGTTTTGGATCAAATATAAAACTGAAAATCTGAGACATGAGAACAGTTGTGAATCATGAACATTAAATATTTCTATAAACCAGAAAAGAGGTCTGCATTTGAATGATCTGAGGTGCATTAAACATAATTTGACATAATTACAACAAATTATCAAAGGGAGGGATACTGCTCTGAGTATGTAATATCTCAATTTATTAATATCTATACAATAGTTAATGGGCTGCTACCGACACTTAGCGGAAATATATTAATGGTCCTCAGGGTATAATTGGTCCAAGACTCTTGATAATTCTCTGCATCACAACGAGAAAATGTATAGTAAGAACAAAGTACACAATAACCCTAGTGATTGCATATCCCTAGCTAGTGTTTTCATCATCAAGCTTCTTAGGGATTCAGGGATTTCTATGAGTGTTTGTGATTGGATAGAGTGCAATAAGCCCCTCACCCATGCATGTACACACACACACACACACACACACACACACACACACACACTAATCTAAAGCATCCCCAAAGCATGATGGGGTGATAAGGGAACATGGCGGTAGACATGTTGTCAGACTTACCCTCCCCCTCATCCCCTATTCCCTAGCCACCCACAGCCTTTTGAGCCTGAAAGACATGCCTGCTTCCAACCCATTGATGGGCATGGCCATTGTGGTTTTTACATAGAAAGCAACAAGACTCTCTCTGATAAGTTTTTTCCCCCTCTACATGGATTCATGCTTCCGGGGTAATTTCCACAGTTGGACTATAATTCAATGAATTATATTCATAAGAATGTCCGCCTCCACTCACAATGGAAAATAACACAGCTTCAGATTTGGTCTTTGTTGGCTTTCATGCTCTCACATTTCCAAAAATTAGTTTTGTGGTCATATGGTCAATGTATGTTTTTGTGGTCTGGCTCCAAGAGAGGCCCTCCCTGAGTGACTAATGCTCACATCTACATCTGCCAACAACACAGCCTGGGGACAAAAGATAGGGTGGATTTTTTTATGTGTGCGTGTGCGTGTGCGTGTGCGTGTGTGTGTGTGTGTGTGTAAGAATGACATTAAATTTAGGGGCAACAGATGTGCTAGCGTCAGGATTTTGGAAAGTGTCCATGCTGCACATCAGTCAAACAGAATTCAATCCAACGACCAGTCCAATGTCTACATTTAGTCCAATAGACTTGACTACCGTGAAAGCAATCATTAATATAGATCTCTGCATCCAAAAAGCAAACCCAAATCTTATGCGGTATATAAATGAGCACAGTCAACCGGTTTCACATAAGCTGCCACTGCACACCAATACTGGACAGCTAGTTTGTCCTTATTGAAGGCGTAACAACAAACCATCAGAATTATAATGTGGCATTACAGTACAATCTTGAGAATCTGAAAACCTTTCCATAAAAGAAAGGGTGACTTGTCAATGACTTAATGACTTGTCAACCACTGCTATCTACATGATGGATACCACTAAAGTGTGACTGATGGATGGATATCATGTTTCGTTGGCACAGCGATCGACACACGCTGCCAGCCGGCCTTCTAGGAGTGTTGGGTTTCCTTTATGAATATCCTCCTACAGCTTGTCCACACTGATAACCGCACTGATACACACCAACGCACAGAGCAAGTGAGAACGCTTCCTCCCACATGGCCACGCTGTTCATCCAAGACCTGCAAGCGCACGCATGCAAGAACACACACACACCAGTGTAAAGGCATTTTGTTTGTCTAACCTTTTGCAGAGGTAACATTGGCACACTCCTAAACAAGGGCATTCCACATTCAAGGGGCATTTAGAGCCAAGAAAGAGTGAACTACAGTTCGTTAGAGAAATAGAGGTGACAGAAAATTAGAATTATCTAAGCACACACTTATAGGTGCAGAGCCCTCAAAGACTAACATAACCATCCCTCGATTTGAATAATGATGGAGTGGTTTCAGTAGGTGATGTGTGCAAAGCAGGAGCACCTGCAGCGTCCACACACTGTAACATCAAACTAGTTGATCTTGTCTGGCTAGCAGTGTGACAGTAAAATGCAAGTGGTGCTTACTTACCCTCTTCTTTTCATTTAATATGCTAATGTTGAACTGTAAAAAAAACACCCCAATACAGACAAGAGATAGACACATACGCATAAGAAACACAAGCTTTTTATGCTGATCACAAATTTCTATCTAATTTTCATTCCTTCACATTCTTTACTCACACTCTCTCACACTTTGCAACATCTCTTCTCTCTGAGCCAAACCCCAAAAAGCACCACTTACTTCAACTCCATGGCTGCCCTGTTCCTCTTTCACCTCTCAGTGTGAAAACATCCACGCTGCTCTCTCTGTCAGCTTATCCTTCTCATCTCTGACACAACGTGTGTGTGAGTGAGTGAGAGAGACAGAGGGTAGAAGGCCTGAGTAGTTACACTAATGCAAACAGACTGAGAGCGCCACTGGTAGAGCACAGAGGGAGGGGGAGGGGCCAAAGTGTGAGAGGACAGCAGTTGGCCAATCAAAGGGATAGAGGCGTGACAGAATAGGTAAATACAGCTTGTATGGAGAGGGGAAGATGTATCAGAATACACTGTAACAGTAATTGAACGTCTTCTGGATAAATGGCTTAAGCATATTGACATCCATTGATGTTTAATAGACTTTCTTGCAAACTTTACACAATATCCCCCAAACCGATAAAACACATTTTTTCAAAAACAGGTATCCTGCAGCTCATACATTAAGACCTTTAAGGTAATGTCAATCCTTGCCCTGTAGAGATCAGGTTTGAGAGCTGTCGTCTTGATACATTGTTGTGGCTAAAACCAGTTTAATAAGAAATAGGCCTACATCAGACAACAAATAATAATTATCTAAGCAATCTACTTCACTAATCACTGCAAGGATTGGAAATTGCCTCTCGGTGTAAGAACAGCCTATTCCCTTTATCACTCGGAAAAGGTGAAGAGTCTCAGACACCGAGACCGTCTTTGAGAGTCAATGAATCAAACAAACAGGCTAGTGTTTATTCTACTTTAGACCAAGAACTATTGGTAGACCAAGAACTAACTACTTCTTTTCTATTTCTATACTCGTCACAACATGCCAATTCCTGACGAAGACTTTACTGCAATAGTCAATAGATGGCCACAAAGGGTATAGAAGTATTTTGGAAACAATGGTCTAAAATGACCCCCAAAATATTATAGCGGTCGAAAGAATACGCCCAAAGGACATTTCTATTTATTGAGCAAACAACTCATCCTGTGCTAGCCCCTTGGGTTCCAGCCCACAGCATCCTCGAAGGTAAACAAACGGACAGGGATAATGTCACATGACCCAGTGGACCCTCTATCTATTAAGAGGGACAGGAAGTACTGCATTCCAGGGGTAAGATAGCCCTCTCCTGAACTGCTTTACCCACAAATCATCTGGATAAAGGTGCAAATAAGTCGTCTTAACTTTCTCTACACAATATTTTTCTTGTAGCAGGAAACTTTAAAAACCCTGTGTTCATGGTTGGGACCATTAAATATGTGTGGTATTATGTTGTACACGTTTCATGATATTTGTCTAAGGAATTCACAGTTTTGAATTATGTACGAGTGTCGGCACATGTACATTTTAGGGGTTTGTCTTTGTGTGTGTGGCACAGAGGGCATCCCCTGCAGGCCCTGTGCTGGTGCCATGTTTGGTCATGACAGCTTTCCTTTTATTGTCTTACAATCTCTCAAACTCTGTTCCTTTTACACAAAGAGAATTCCTTATGCTGTGCACATGTGCACAGAAAATATTTTCCCAAGACCTCTGTCGCCTCTGGATAGTTTCCTCTTCTAAAGCTGAAATGTTATCGGCAGCCAGGTCACAATCACTGGCTACAATTACTAAATGGCTTTGAAGCCTCCCTAACCACTTCAACATGTACTTAAAAAATACATTTTTAATATCAGAGATGGGCCTCTAGGGAAACAGACATACCATGAACCAATAAGGATCGAATAAGGATTGTAATGATATTAGGAGAGAGACCTTGAATGCTACAAAGCCCTTTGGTTTTCTCTTTGTTAGATTTGGCATTACAGCACGACCAGCTTTAAGAACGCACAACATAACAGTGCGTGCTGAGGACACAGTGTACTACGTCGACTGAATAGCAGTTTGCACGGAGCCTTGCTTCTGTGCCAGCAGATAAGAGTTTGTTTGACAATGACGGTCTTTGTAGCATCGTGTTACTTATCTGGCCCTCACAGCAAATAAGTCATCCAAGCACAAGCAAGAGGATATGGGCTAAGGATAACTGACCCGCTGGATGTTATTTGGAATATTCCCCTCCTGTGCAATTTAAGCCGAAATAACCGGAGACATTGACCTAGATGCAGCTATCTATTAGAGCTAAAAAGACAAAAGCACCTAGGAACACTGACAAAATAACACACAGACCTGGAAACACTAAATCACAGTCTCTTCCTCCAAATTCCCATTGACATGCCATTTCATATTTACGAAGTCGAAAAGTGGCAGTTCAAGCTAATCATTCTGTTTTATCAAACAAAGCGTTCCAAGGACGCTCAAATTAGCGGTCCAAAACAGCCATCCATTCCATAGTCCACCATAGCATCCACCCCTATGCAAGGCTATTCTTCATAACCATGTGCTCTGTTTCACTTGCACTTCAGTGTATGGAATAGAAGTACTTGATTTAACACACCAGTAAAAAAAAAAAAGAGTAAGCACGTTATATCAGTCTCTTTTTTCCCTTTTTTTTGTCGCTATCATGTTGCTTGCAATCCATAAGCATGATCATTTAGGCCCCTGGGCTTTTTGTTAAGTACTGGTATTGGTTACCCTACTGGTAAGAACACGACATAAGCCAAACATTTGAACCGAGCAGGCTGGTGTCCAACTCCAACAAATTTATTTGAGCTGGTCAGACCGGCCGATGTTCCTCTCCCTGTTTAACTCCCAGTGCTAAATCCATTGATTAGAGCAGTAACTAGGGTCACAATATCATAGGTCACATGTACAGTAAGCCCTTAGGGCCAACAGCCCCTTCTGAAATGGAACCAATACATGGTAGTCAGCAGGGGCCTACACATAGCCTTTCACAATCAATAACACTGGGACTGTGAAGCACAGCACTGCCACAATGGCTTTATCATAACACTGCTAAAGAAATACAACAGGCTAAATAGTAACCACCAATGACTAGTGGTTAGGGTACTGCAAAAGTACCTAGGGTACTAGGTACTGCAAAACAAGTTTCAGCCCTGGCAAAATACTCCAGACTAGCTTCACTTTGTGAGCAGGAGGGCCTACATCATATCTTTCTTTGCCGTATAAAACTGTTACATAATGTAGGGCATGAGAACAATCCCTCTGGTCCCTATCTGGAGCTGCACTGCAGTAAAGCAACGATGGGAGAGCGAGGCAGCCTGGTCCAAACTGCAACACTCACTACTTCCTGTTCTCAGAAGCATTAACTGCACTCTGATACTTCTGATGTCATATTGGAGAAAAAAGAAACAGACCATAGATCAACTGGCCTGTGCTTCAGTTCAGACTGAAATAGGAGATGGGAAGAGGGCTGAGAGGGAGAGCTTATGTAATAATATTTTACAGTATGCTGCACCAATCTGCAGAGAGGAACTTGTGCACACATGGAACTTAACTGATATTTAATAAACCTGTGCTGGACTCAATAGATTAGTTTACGTGTTTCATGACTACTGCAGTGATACACACTGTAAATATAGATAATCTAAATTTTAACTCAAGTCATTTGAAAAGACACTAGAAAAAGTATCTATACCATCTAATCATGGTGAACTCCCCTTCCCCCTGCTGTGCAATGATGGACATCAAAGTCAATGACATAATGAACAACCAACCATGACAATTTTGCATTAGGCCTAATACATTCTTCACAGCAGCCAGTAGCCTACCAACCGTGTTGTTTATGTAGTTCAGTATGGTTTTGCTAACATAATCAATAATAGAATATAATTAAATAAGGGTGCTCGTAATTTTGTCGACCAGGAATCGTAAATCCACTGCAAGGTACAGTCTGTGTAAAAGAATGATGAGAAATGTTGGCGAAGTATAATGTAAATTCTAAAAAACATAAAATACATGCAATCAAGAATTCACTTAAACTTAAAATAACATTCGTAACCGCGCCGCGTCGTAAAAATAAAAACCACATAGGAAAAAGTTCGCACGACAAGTTATATATTATGGCGACCAAAATCTAATTCCAACTAAAATTCTAAGGTTGATAAAGGCGACACCGCTTGGTTGTTAAAATTACAATAGGTTCCGTGTTGGATGCCCAACTACTATGTGCACACACGTGTAGGCTATTTGCAAACAAATGACGCATCAAAATATAGCCTATAGAGCAATGACTATCACACTCTCATTCATTCCGGGGGTTGTTAAAGGTTACTAATATATATATATATATAAAGTTAAAAACATTACCAATCATAGCATACTGGCCTATAAATATATATATATATATATATATAAAGGGTAAAATTCACATACTCACGTTTTGTTCCAGCATGTATGGTGATGTTAACACTATCCCGTGAACAATGCTTGAGATGGGGAGGGGGTTATTGTGTGTGGGTGTGATGATGGGTCTCACTGCCTCATATTCAGGCCTCATTAGCTTATTCCTTAGAAAGTGCATTATGCCACATCAATATGCAATGCACACACTCTCAGGAACTAGTCCGTGATGTACAACAAAAGTACATTTCTTGAGAGGTCTTTTCCACTCCACTTTCTGAAACTCAGAGCAATAAATCAGAGAAACTGTGGAATGGGCTGCCTAACAGTCTCCAAGAAACAACAACAAAACTTTAACTCCGGAGTAGAAAAAAGGATTAGAATTGTTAATGCATGTCGTATAGATTTGAGACCAGTTCAAAAAGATTAGTGTCATGTTCGAAAACTCCTTTATTAATATATTTAATATGTAAATATATGTTATGTAAATAAGTGGCAAATATGTGGAAAAGTGACCATGTTTCTTTAAAAGTTGTTCTCTTTCTTTTCCACCAGGCTTTGCATGACAAAGGAATCCCAAAGCTTTTCTGAGGTCAGATTATATATATCGTTAGGCTGACTGTAGCCCTGTGCACCTGTTACCAGCATCAGTTCAGCCGTGCATTATGTAATTAACAGGCTCCTGGATTGTCTGGTGAATAATTGAGTAACCTTGTCTGACTGGGTGGTCAAGATCTGACATATGGTCAAGATCTGAAAAAAACTAAATTATATTGAAGGAACGGTATACTAGTTAATTTCTTTTATGTGGGAAAACAGATTTCAAGATACCTTGTCAGTGATAGCCAATGCTTAAATCTGTTCTTGAGCTGTGAAGTGATTAATGACACAGGGATCAGCAGCCCTCCAAATAGTGTTTAATTATTCTTGCTTCTTTCACTCTACACACTATACACTAATGGTTCCCTTGTCTCATTCCGTTAGGACTAAAACGTGAGATTCTCTCTGTATTAGCAAGTGTTATAATCACAATTAAAAAATATTTGTATAAATCAAATCAATTACCAAATACAATCTACAACCTTTATCACTCTCCTTCCAGGTTTTCTGGTCAAGCTTAATACATAAAAAAAATGCCATCTTCTATGGAGTTCAAGGGGCCAATGTCCTCTATATGCCTTTTCAACTATCTATTAATTTGACTGTGGTTAAAATTGTTAAAACTAGACTTTCTTTTTTTTCATACCCCATGGCTGTTTTCTGCGGGCCTCCCTTCTATTTGTCAGAAAGTATCTGTGTTTGAAGGTCTGCTGCACATTGATGGCTGGGGGTTGGTTGTCACACATAGATCACATCATCAAAAGATCTGCAGCTGGAGAGAGAAAGAGAAGAGAATGCCGTTTCACCCATAACCTACAGTACAACTGTCTTGCATCATGGATACTAATTTATTTGCAACCTAGGGCACCTTTGTTGAGTGATATTTTTATAATCTGTATGTAAAACTGATATTATTGTGGTTTGTGCCTGAAGTTTTCAAATCCAGAATGATGAGCTCAGTATTGGTGAATGTTTTGATATTTACTCCATGGAACTCATGTAGTACTGCCAAAGAGGTTTCTTATTCATTTGTGGCTGAATGTTATCCTAATAAACATGTAGACTGATGTGCACAAGTGGTTGGTGATAGCGTAAGCCAAACTACACCCTATTAAACTGGACGTTTCCTTTTGAAGTGCAGTCTAAATATGGCAGTTACACAACAATGGAACATGCATATGGGTGTCTGCATTGCATGCTTACATGAGTTTTAATTCCCTGGAGCCTAAATCACTGATGACGTGTCGGATACCTCGAGTTTGACCGAGAGAGTAGTCCTCACTTGCCCCTAGAATTACTGCAGCCTTCTAAAGCTAATCTCACCGATGACCTCCGACATTTAATCCCCATGGCGATAGTAGAATAGGATCAATCCGAGTTCTACTGTGCAATAGACAGGGTGCACTAGGGATGTACTGTGACAGAACTGCCTTTTACGAGATCGGACCAAAGCTTATCATCAGGGCATGTTTCTTACTGACAATCAAACTTAGTATGCGGAATGAGGCACGCTGGAGTAATACCAATTTATGGTTTGATAAAATAACTATTTATAAGGCCTAAAATGTAAATGTATAGAGAATTTATCACAGCATGTTAAAAGTTTTCAGTGCCTGAGAAGAAATATCTCCTTTATGAGTCCCCTTGTAACAACCCTCAATGATTACCTGAAAAATAAAAACCTGATCAAAATTATATAATTTACCCACTTTGATGTTAGACCAAAATTACAGATTACAATTTTTTCTACCTGTGAAACACTCACCTTGCTTTGCGTAGGGCCTAAGTCGTCCACAATACAGATTCTGCCCTAACCTCAGCCGATGATGAGAGCCGAAGGTAAATTGATGAGATGCAAATCCAAGAACCATTTTTGTTCCCATATGTATATGTTCCTTCCTTCCCTCCCCAGGATTGAAGAGGAACTCTGGGCATCACAGAGTGAAAGTAGTGATTCAACTTACAGGTGTGTGACCCAGTCCGAGGATAAGGAGGGATTTAGAGAGGAGTGTAATCCCTAGCTCACAGGCGGAGCAACGTTGATCCGGCAGCGTATATGTGCCAAGTCCCTGGTTGTCCGAAGAGTCTCACTAGCATCAGTGGTGCGACTGGTCTGCTGCAACGCTCTCTACCTAAGACTTGTGCTCAGTGCCAGGCCCGCATGACACTGTTTTCCGGCAAGTGGAAAACAAAACATAGCAAAATATGAGCCCGCAGGTTTTAGGTTACAGGTTTACTTTGCAAATCCACATGTTATTGTCCGTCATGTCTGGTTTAGCAGACTCTATTAAAAGGAAAGCGGCAGTGCATTTTTATTATGAAAGGAATGTGTAATATAGAGCATCGCTTGTGGTTGTCTTATGATCCTTCAGAAGGTCGATAGCTCAAAGTTCCCTCCCTGAGCCTAGCACTAATGACAATGATGCAGAGCTTGTTTTGGAATCCCCCCACCAATGTTAAAGATAAAGTTTGGTTAAGGTGAAGACAACCTTGGTTCAGAACCCAAAGGCAACTTAAGACACTTCGACAAAAGATTACAAGTAGTCTCTGCTTGAGGTGTGAAATCTGGAGAGCCTCTATCACTCCCTATCAGAGTCTCCAACTGTCTGGTCTCTCCATCAAGGGAAATGAGTGCAACACATCATTTTCACCTGTTTTGTTGTTCGGGTCAATTTGGCCCAATGGGCATTCAAAGTGATTCTGGTAAATTAAAATATTAATTTGGACAACCGAAAATGATTTAAACCATTAAAAACTGTCAACTCTACTTTACTGTAAAAAAAATACACTCACTGGCCACGTTATTAGGTTTACCTGTTCAACTTGTTAATGCAAGTAATGTAATCAGTCAATCACGTGGCAGCAACTCAATGCATTTAGGCATGTAGACATGGTCCAGACGATCTGCTGAAGTTCAAACCAAGCATCAGAATGGGGAAGAAAGGTGATTTAAGTGACTTCGAATGTGGTATGGTTGTTGATGCTAGATGGGCTTTTTTGAGTTTCAGAAACTGCTGATCTGGGATTTTCACGTACAACCATCTCTAGGGTTTACAGAGAATGGTCAGAAAAAAAGAAAATATCCAGAGAGCGGAAAAAATCTCTGGGCAAAAATGCCTGATTGATGGCGAAGGTCAGATGAGAATGGCCAGATTGGTTCAAGCTGATAGAAATTGGACAACAGAAGATTGGAAAAACGTTGCCACATCTATGCCACAAAGAATTAAGGCAGTTCTGAAGGAAAAAGGGGGTCTAACCCAGTACTGGCAAGGTGTACCTAATAGTACAGTGGCCAGTGTATAGTGACAGAGCATTCCAAGTTTTGGAAAATAACAACTGATGGGATGATTCTTTACCACCGTCTAGTGGTTAAATCTTGTATGTTTGGCACTACCCTCTAGTGGACAGAGTATGCTCCTGTATGGACATCACCAACAAAGACACATACATTTAACACAAGGGGCCAGAAACATTCGTTTCCTCTTACGTTTATTTATCGACATCAAAAGTTTATAATAATAATAATACTTTGAAATTACATACAACTGTATTTGTGTCAATGAATGGCCGTTTTTAATGCTTTTTATGAAAACATTGGAAATAAAGTCTTTAATTTGTATTTTCTGAGGGAAAGTTGCAAATTACACGATATTGTCAAACCATAACAACTTATATTAGGTCATTCACTTTTCAGTACATGAACTCGGGTTAAATATTGATGTCGTGTTTGATTGATTGTATTGAAGTTCAAATAGCTGACTGGGCCCTAATATTTTCCTGCCACTGCAAGCTAGTCAGGTTGGAGTTCTGCATATGCTTAGCATGCCGCACAAACTCCCTGTTCTAGTTTTGGATTTCAATGACAACCTTTAACCAAAACATCCATTCATTATTCTATGGTTGTCTCTTTATTTTTCACAGAAAGCCTTGTTATGTGCAAGTGTAATACAACGCAATCCCTCTGTTGAAAGCATGTGGAGCGTAAAGGCCTTAGAGAGGGAGAATCAATCACTGCACTAAGTGGGGGGTTTCAGATTCACCTCCATGTCTAAATCACACCTATTGTCACCATAAAGACACATCAAAGGGCCTTCAGGTGACACAGCAACGAGATTTTATTGAATTCACTGATATCACTCACCAAAGAAGTCTGCTACATAGTGCTACAACAATACGCAGACGTGTTGTTGCAGTGATTATACAAGATAATTATTTGCTCTAAGCAGCAGGTGGAGTCTTTCAGTCTCATCCGGACAGTGGGCTGGACTAGAAGGCAAAGCAGAACAAATTCAAGTACAGCAGTAATTATCTACAAGGCCGCGACTCAAGTAAAGGAAAGACATGCTTAAGATTCTCTTTACAAAGAATCACATAAAACAGTCGCAAAGAAACCTACTCTGTCCAGATTTTTATTTCCAGTGCCGGGGAACCATCCATACAAAACCCATGCCAATTGCAGTAACATTCGCTTTAAAAGTTTGCATTCATAGAATTGTGCGTGTGACTATTCCAAAAGGTTGAGGAACCACTGAAACATTAATCTTACTGGTATAAGATCAACGCCCACTGTATAGTGTGGCCATGTTTGGATAGGGTGACATTAAACAAATTCTTTCCACCACCCTTTGCAGTCTGCCAGAGGTTGTAACCAGAACCTTAAGAGTTTAAACTAAAATGATTTGGGGGAGGGCCGTATTGACTGTCTGGGTTTAGACGGCCGTTACTCTGACTTTACTGGTTGTGTTTTAGCCCCACAGGTACTTTACTGAGCTGTGTGCAGTCTCGCTCGGCTGGCCTGGGTTACCATGGCGACCACGCTATAACAAGGAAGTGGAGGGTAGGGCGTCTGGGCTTTGGGGTATTCAAATTCCCCCTTTGAGCCTTTTGTCGTAGGCAAGTCTGACGTAACGTAAAGGCCACCCATTCTCTCTTCTCAAGCTCCTAAAACAAGATGACAGCAGCAGGCATTGTGGGATAGGCATGGTGTGGGGGGCACTTTTAAAGAGGAACCATGAATAAAATGCTGAGAATTGGGACCGTCCATCTTATAGCCTTTGTCTAACTTGGCGACACTGCACATCAGTCTTGTAGTCCTACTGTGACTGTGGATGAGAAAAGGGCATTGTGTGTCTCATCTTTAAGCATTAGCTACAGTGCATCCTGCCCACAAAGTGACATACGACACTAGACCTTTTGTGACGTCAAGTCTTTTTGCACGCAGGGGGAAAACCACTGTCAACTCTTTCTCATCGTAGGTTATAGCTATCTCTTCTCCCTTAAATCTCTATTCTAAAGCCACCTACAGACTGTCATTTTCCAGAGAACATCAGACCATAATCTGATGAAGGTAAACTATTGTATGGCCAAAGAAGTGGCTCGTTATCTGTATTTTTTAATGTAAGAATTCATGAAAAGTCACTATTTCATCTTTTCACTTCGCCATGCCTTATTTTTCTCACTTTATTTATTGTATATTCTGAAAACATACTGAGCTATATTTTAATCATAAAAGTTCAACTTCTTAGATTTTTCTTTTTTTACATTTACAAAATAGATTATGATTATCTAGGTTCAATATTGTAGCTATTTCAGTTTGGTGCCATGGAATGTGGGGAAGATCTACTTACAATTCAGGTGTTGCTACAGGTGGTGTAATGGCTACATTAAGCTTTAAGAGAAACCATTGTTCACGTCAAAAGCACAAGGCTGTTTCAAAAGGCAAGTGGTGGGGGAAGCAATGGCAGAACCAAATGGCTTAGTGCCATGACCAATGGTGGCCATTTTACAATGAATCATTAGTGACAAAAAACATTGAGGACATTCACAGTAGAAAAGTCAAGCATTACAAAGAGATTATAGCAACAAAATCTTTACATATAGATTGACCAAACCATTTTGAGGGTTATTTCAATTCTAAGATCTACATATTCAATGCTGTTCTTTCAAAGCATTAGCGTTGGTCTATGAATAGTTTATTAGCAGGAGAATCAATCATTTCCTTTGTGTTTACCTCTACTCAAAAGTGAAAAGGCGGCATTTAAGCAACATTAGTACATAATGGACACGCCATTATGACGTACAGCCAAAGTGACCATATTGAATTAGTGGGATTGGTGGAATAGGACAATCCACACATGTATCATATTAGGAGAAAACCTAAAGTGAGTTGAGCAGGATTAACACTCACTTATACTGCTCATTGGGTTTCAAGAGATCTGTTCTGGTATGTGGTAGCTGAGGTAAAGCTATCAAGCGAGTATCCATGTAACAAACTGCACACAGTACAGTGTTATGGCTGTGCAAATCAAGGCAGCAGAGAATGAAAACAAAAAGTTACAAGACAACAGTGAGGAAAAGGTCTCACCAAGTTTGCACCCTGAATGAAGGACACTGCAACTAAGTCCCATGTTGTAGATTCTAAATAGCAGCATTATATTTAGTGGTGTTATCTATGTGATTAACAAAACTAACCTACCACATTCAGGAACACAAAGCAGGCAAAAAGGTATCATTGCCATTTGTCAGTTGATGCTTTAAAATGGACACACATGAAAAAATAAATCCTTTCTATCTACAGAGTGGTTACACACGGTACAATGCATTTCTTTGCAATCTATACAACAGATGTGAAGGCGCCCACAGAGTTTCGTGTAGGGGTAGGTTAGCTTAAGCCTTAAGTGGTGAATGGAGTTTTCCTGTCCTCCTTCAGGGTAAATTAGAGAAGAAACCAGGTGTCCATGAATATCGAATGAAGGCGTGGTATCTTTTCTCAGACAAGGCTCCAAAGCGGCTCAGGGCATTTGCAGCCCTATTTCCAGGTGGGCTTGAGCATCCTGCCGGAGAGCGCCATGTCTCTGATCTCTGACTTCTCAGAGAAACAACTGCTCTTGCGGGAATTTTCACGGCTAGGTGGCGGGGGAGTGTCGCTGCGGTAGGAGCTCCGACTGGCGGCCTTTACGCTGTGAGCCCGGCGCAGGCCGCTCCCCTGGGGCTTCTCCTCAGCTCGGACAGACGGCTCGCTATTGCCGTCCAGCGGCGGAACAACAGGAGAACTCCGCTTGGCAGAGCTGGACCGAGCTAGGACAGAGGGGCTCCGAGAGGGAGTAGTAGGGTTCGACTGGGGCATTAGCTCCTTCTTGGACCTGGAGGAGAAGGCTACCGTGTTGCGGGCAAAGCTGGGCGGTGCCGGGGGGTTTTTTGAACCATGACTGGGAGTCTGGGAGCCACTGGCCTCGGAGGAGACTCCAGCCTGAGCCTGGGCCAGGGCCAGGGCTCTCATGGTGGACCGGCACATCTTCTCCTCTGGAGCAGGTTTGGGGATGTTCCTCAGTGGCTTGGCATTGGGCTTGCGTACAGCGGGCTTACGCGGGGTAGGGTCCCGTGCACATCGCGCGAAGCTACTAGCCTGACTACCGCCCCCTACCTGGGATTTGGTGTCATCAGGGGGCAGGCTGGAGTGGCGGGGGGCTCTACTGGTCTTCTCGACCCTGCACCGTGCCGGGATGCTCTGGTCTCGGAGGGGCCGCCGTAGCTCCCCGCTCTCGTGCCCCGGGGGTCGATCTGCCCGCCTGAAGCTGCTCCCCGCCCTGCTGAGCTTAGTGATGGGCACCACTTTACGCATGCCCTGGGTCTCAGTGGTGCACAGCATTCTGATCCCACGACCCATACTGGTTTTAGACGCTTTGGAGACGACCTTGCTCCTGGTGTGCAGCGATTTAGGAGCGCAGGTGAGCGCACCTTTCTCCCCCAGCGGTTTGCCCTCGGCGGTGTCACAGCTCTCCGTGTCCCAGTCCTCTGTGGTGGCGGACGGCGTGACGGACGCCGCACGAGGATGCTCCGCGGACCTTGGGGCTGAAAGCTCATTGGTGGAAGTCGAGAGAGACTGGTCGTTGGTGGACGCGGACTCAAGGTTTGACGACCGGGAGCTCGGGTCTTTCGGCTCCACCCGAACGTTGCTGTCGGCGGCTTTCAAGTCAAACATGGTTCCCTCCTTCATGAGCGGCGAAATTTCAATGTCGGAGTAGTCCAACGCAAAAGAACAATCGGCTTCGGTGCAGTCTAGAGCATAAAACACTGGCTTCGTATTGGACACGGAGGTATCCAGAGGTAGGGGAGTGTCACACGTTGTCGAGGAGAGAGTACTACTGTCATCCCGTTCCTCTTTCTGGGGAGAGACCTCACACTGGGTTGGGGTCACCCTATCTCCCCAAGCAGCCTTGGGGTCCCCTCCTCCGGTGTCTACATTCTTATTAATAGGACTTGAGTCAATAAAAAGAGGATCTGGAGGGCTGTCTCTCTCCCGTTCCAAATCAGTCACCACCACATCCCCCTCGTTGACAAAGTGCAGGGGATTGGTGTTATTGTTCGGACTGGGGAAGTCAAAGTGTTGCGGGCCAGGGGCCAGAGTGTGCTTCTCCAGACTGATGCTCATATGTCCTGTGATGGTGGAGCAGGGCGGCCTCCAGAAGGCGCTGCGGTTGTGGCATAAGCGAGGCAGGACGCTCCCCTCGGACACGGTGGAGTACATGGTGTTGTTGTTGTTGTTGTTGTAAGGCTCCTCGTTAGCGTTGAACCCCGGGGAGGAGAACCTGGCCAGGGGGCTGATGGGTTCAGTTTCCGCCCGGGGAGACGGCGCCACCACCTGACGCTCCCGGTCCAGCTCCCGGTTGTCGTTCTGGGACGAAAGCCAGTCCGTGGTCTTTCGCTGGTGGGTCCGACCCGGCCGAGGAAGGCTGTTGAACCTGGAGGAAAATTCGGTGGGACTACCCTTCCCGGCTCCGCTCAGTAACTCCAGATAGCCGTGGAGCTCGCGGTCGGCCACGGCGACCATGGTGTGGCGGGGGCGGCGGGCGCTCGCCGAGCGTCCCAGCGGACTGTGGGGACTCTGAGACCTCTGCTGGAAAAAGTCCAGGAGGCCCTCCTTGGTCAGCATGTCCACGTCGTTCTCGCTGCTGCTCCGGCCAATACCGCTCTGGTCAGCCCCGGACCAACTAAAGCGCTTCTCCTCCAGTTCGATCAGTCGACGTTGCCTGGCCGCCTCCTTCAGCTCACGATCGTGGTTGTCCTGTTAAGAGAAAAGGAAAGGAAACATAACACATGAAGATGATGCTAAAAAAAGGCCCACTGACGTGTGAATAACTTTCAGAGAGGCATTAATGCTGACCTTGACGGCCTTCTTGAACTTGAAGCAAAAGTCTTGAAAGATGCGGAAGCCCTCGTCCAGTTTGAAGGTGTCCTTGTCTTCACAGAAGAAGTCGATGAGAGCGTTCCCCTCCTTACGCAGATCCAGCCTGCGTCTCTTCAGGTCCTGGAGGGTCTGTGTTGCATTCTGCCGGGGGATTTCAAATACCAATGTTACGGAGATTGAGCAGTAGAGAAAGATGACAAACAGTCCCGCAACAATCCCAACATTATACTCCATAGGAAAAGAAACACTATTAGTGTTAAATAATGTGTATGGGTAATTAGGGGTGTTAGTGTGTCTTTTGTGTACATAATCTGAGACGTCCCCTACAATATAATTCTGGTAATGCTGGTAATAACCAATGAAAAACAAACCAGCAGGGTAAAACCTGCTCAGTGACTGAACCAGGGTATAGAGCAGTAAATAGCAGTAATTTCGTAGGGGGTTCCACCTGCAAGAAGGGCTCCAGCTGCTGGAGCAGCAGTGGGTCATCCTGGACCTTCTCCTCCAGGGATCTGGTTCTGACGTACAGCGAGGAGAACTCTACCTCAATGTTCTCCACTGATATCCTACGGGGGAAGAGGAGGCAGGGATAAACGAAAAGGTACACAACACAAAAACATAATATGCATATGTTGATGGATAAGATGACATTGGTTAGTTCCAATTTGGATCTTTTTCTTTTTGTTACAAGCAGCAGAATAACGGATGTCTTGAAGACTGCATTATGCTTCCTTGTGCACTGCAGGGACAAATTGGAAGTGAACTATTGTAATGAATTCCTTATTGATCCATATTATGTAACAGCGGGCAGAGGGCCAACGGAGGTGAAGACGGGAGTACTGAAAGAGGCAGTGAGGGGAGAGACGATGTCATGTATTCGCAGGGAGATGAGAGTGCAATCTTGGCACTGCGGGTACAGAAGGAGCTGTACTCTGTCATACTGAAGTGACCTTGTGGGAGTGACAGGGCCTGATGCTATGATAGCCACAGGGAACGTGCAGAACACGGAACAGTGGAAAGGGACTTTCTTAAATGTGGGTAATAGTTTAAAGAATAATTTGGTTCTTGGAAGTTTTTTTTTATAAAACTAGGATTTTCAGCAAATATTCATAAAGTGAGTACTAAAGAATATGGTCTATGTAGTAATAATTTACCTGGCAGCACTTTGGACATCTTGAAGCTTCTCTGGAAATTTCAACAGGTTCTCATCTTTCTTCTGAGCCTCCTGTGTAGAGCAAAAGGACAGCATTTTATTTGGTAAGACGGAAGAGTTATCCTGTTATTGTGTCCTGTTATTTAACGGCTTGGCCAGCTAGACTGGTTTTTCTTCTCTATTTTTTGCTTCCCCACCATCTGCCATCTACTAACCTCCCCTGCAATATGCATCCCATCAAGCATTGTTCACTCAACAACGTGAAGCATCTAAAAATGTTTTAGGAACAAATTACTCAATGTTGACAATGAATTCCTCCATATGTCCAGTATGGTTTCACACTTCAGCATTTTCCAATGCACATATTTGTATTGACAATTCAGTAAGAAAATAAAATATTCATGCATTAAAACTGGCCTTTCCTTGCACAGTGTAGATATAGAACCACTAACAGCTGTGAAACATACACCATAAACTACTGTCAGGGAGACCAAGGCCACTTCCTTACCAGAGCCACAAAATGCAGCAGGTTCATCCCTGGCTTGTTGGCCTTTGTGTCGGCCAGAGAGAGGAGGGACGACAGCTTGAAGCCCACGGCGTTGCCAGCATAGCCGCCCTGCAGACCACAGGACAGACCAGTGAATCCTTGAATACATCAACTGATAGGTGAGACTGGTAGGCAGAAGCAAACACACTTTTAAAGAACAGGCATGGGGGGACTGGAGGGTGCAAACCGATCAAGCAGGGGGCCAAGCCAAGGAACTAGGGTGACACGTTTGGACTTACAGCATTCATGATGTTACCAGCCTGCAGCACCAAGTGGAGGATGGCATGGAGCTCCTCACAGTTCATCAGCGCTGCAGAGTGAACGATCGATAAGAACTCATTCAGAGCAGCCCAACAAGAACATAGCATTGCCATTAACACACTACTTTACTTTCACCCGCAACCACTCAAGACAGCACTTGGAGCCGAATATATATTAGCAGTAGCACATTGTTGTGAGATGTAAAGGCATCAATATAAGATAGACAAAATACAAAGCCCATCAAATAGGAAGTGGGAAGAGATTTCTGGTGCCCTATTCCCATATATACCATTTTTTGTAAAGCATTCTGACATATAGATTGAAACATAGATCATACACAAATGATGACACCGCTTGGAAGATAGTCGTCCCCAAGGTCTGAAACGTGGTGAACATATAGGTAGAACGCCGGCTATTGCCGTGCTTACGTGGATTAATGATCTACAGATTTACAGAGGGAATTTCTTTCCCATCGTTTTTTTTTTTACAAACGTGTTTCAGAGAAATTTAATCTGCAGTTACAGGTCAAGGTAGAGGGACTTTATTGACTTAGAGGGCCAATAAGGCGTAACAAGAAATGCGGGAAAATATGACTCAGCTGAAAAGACACTCAGATGTGTCAAACATTTACCACAGTTAATGGGACAGTCTGTACCGGCCCACTATTCTCTGAGGGAGGAGAGGTTCCGAGCCAAACGATGTAATTGCGCTTGAGTGTGCTGAGAACCAATGAGGAATCTCATTACAGCCTAAGACAGCCTATTCTGCAGCACGCTGCACTCAGACATGCTCTGCCTACTAAATGTCGTTATAGAGAATAAGACTCAAAGCCGTGGCGGTACAAAAGGCACGTCCCTCGTACTAAACCCACAAATCAAGCCTGAGCCTGCATGTAGCACAATAGTGTATGTCACTTCACAGAAATTGAATTGAGTACCACCTAAAGCAAATCATAGTTGATAGGATTGCTTGTAATGGGCGTTGAAAATGATCTAACTGAACCCCCCCCCCCCCACCCCACCACCACCTTTGTGCTGTTGCCATGGCATACTGTATGTTCCATTGTGCCTCAAACACTATTGCAATTTCCATCTCAAATGCGCATGTTAACTTTCTGCACATATTATGATGCTTGATACTCAGTGATTTTATTGTGAGAGAAACTGCTTTCTGTACAACAACAAAAAGTCATTTGAGGATCTTACTTATTGCCACAGTCACAGGCTCTCAATACTCCTAACGGTGCTGCGTGTATCGAACTCACTCTTCCATCTCAGGTGACACTCTCCAAGTTCCTGCAACACTTCACTGCTGATGATGGGGACTCAGATATCTGGGTCGTCTCCGTGGGTGTTTGTGTGTGTGTGTGTGTGTGTGTGTGTCTGTGTGTGTGTGTGTGTGTGTGCGCGCGTGTGTGTGCGCGTGTGTGTGTGCGTAGAGATGGCAGCAGCGGCCTCTCTTGTCATTACCTTTAGTGGCCACACGGATGACATCGATCTCTTTGCTCATCACGGCGCAGGAGGGGTTAAACTCCTCGTGGAGGACCATGGCCTCGATCCGCACCTCGAACCTGTCGGGGAGGGCAGAACACGGGGGTGTCCCATTCATTCACTGGTGCACAGCAGAGTGCATGGGTCGAGTCGGTCAAGGGCCTGTTCTTAAGGCCTAGACAGATTCATTGCTTCCATTCATCTCGGCGAGCCAGTCAGGCTTTGGCATTTTGTAAAGGGTGGACTGAGAAGATTGTGACTATTGTCTATTATGGAATCATGCGCAATCAATTATATAAACTTTAACATGCGCTTCCCTCTTGGTTACAATAAGGTCTAAGCTTAATCTTCGGACAGTGTAATAGTATGATATTATCCTAACGTTACCGTGGGACCTGGATCAGGAGGTACATGAAGGAGTCAGCAAGGGTCAGCTTCCCGGGGTCCCCTTTAAAAGCCTGGAGCTTCTTGATCTATTAAAGGGAACATTCGCAAACTTACTGGCGTACATACGTTCCCATAACATTATGAAACGATCGATTGTTGTTCTTCATAGAAAAGTGTAATGGATCTCCTCTGTCGACCCTCTGAAGCAGACAAACACAGTGAAAGATAAAACAAACAGATAAAGACAGACAGACAAAGACAAACATGCACATGCAGACAGACAGACACACACAAATCCCCCTCCCTCCACACACACAGAGGGAGACAGACCGACAGAGACAGAGAGACAGACAGACAGGAAAAGAGACAGACAGACAGACAGACAGACACACACCTCCTCAGGTTCAGGTAGGAGCTTCAGGAGGTCTTTGAGCAGCTCGGCCCCGTAAAGCTTGCCGTCCCCCTGTCGTATGTCTTCTACGATGGAGGGGCTGGGCCTGGAAGACATTAAGGCACATTACATCAGTGTAGATCGTTGGTATACAGCATAGGCCCTCTCCAAACATGGGTTTATTACCAAGCAGAAGACATGAGCAAACAGTGTTAAGGGAATACAGTACAGTCAGAGTTTGTCAGCTAAACCCATAAGATGATAGAGTACAAAACATTAGAAAAAGTCTTGGAGTTAAGCAGATCATACAAAAAAAAAGAAAAATATACTGTTAATATAGATGCTTAGAGTGACTAATACTTATGACGTAGTCAAATGTTAAACAAATCTGAGGAAGAATCATGCAAATATCTTGACAGGCAAATAAGTAGTGAAACCTTTGCTCTATCTGCCTACAGTTCGTGGTACACTAGTCCCTTTAGATGCTGAAGGTATAGATGGAATGAATGGGCAATGGAGGTTGGCCATTTGACTACAACACATGGCTTATTAGATGTGACACATTGAGATAAAAAGTGTAGCAAAGACTAAGAATACAAGATATAACTTCTCTACAAATCCAAAAGGATGGTTAATCACAATCCTGGCACATTTCATGAATTATCTTTTACGTAAGGGCCAGAGGGAGTTCAGTCGCTCAATATCCAACTTCCAATATCTTTAACATCTGAGAAGTGAACATGACGATGTCTTACATTGTGTGAAATGTGAAATATATATATATATATATATATATATATATATATATATATATATATATATATATACACACAGGTGCTGAATGGATGACAAACTACTAATAGAGCAGGTTTCAAAATGAGTTTCAGAGTGTTACATAACAGGCCAGAATTAAAAGTCTGAAATCGATGTATTATCCCTGAGTTGCCTCAGTGAGCAGCACTGAAACTCCGCGGCTCGCTGCTAGCACAGGTCACCTTGGGACCAATCAGCCTTTTCATCGTGTTGTTTTGCTCTAGAGAAATGGAGCCGATAAAGGGAGGCATCTAAAGATGTCTCAGGCTCCACTAGAAACAAGTGGGAGTACAGTGCAGGGCAATGCCGCGCGCACGCATCCACCTACTTGCTTGTGCACAAACACACACACACACACACACACACACACACACACACACACACACACACACACACACACACACACACACACACACACACACACACGCGTCCACACACACACACACACGCGTCCACACACGCACACACCCTTGTGCCCGTACTGGATTGAGATGTCACACGGGACTTTATTGCTGGACATTTGGACCTCTACACTTAAATCAGTTGAACAATGGCATTGGATTTCACACAGGGGCGTACCACCTCTCACCCGGGAGCAGTTGGAAGAATTATGCACACAGGCTCAACTGGGCTTTATGTAAGCCAGTCTCACAGAGGTGGCAACCTGCCAGAAGACTTACTTCTTAAACTGCTTGAGGAAAATGCCCACATTCATCCCCCTCTTGGAGTCCAGGATGCTGATCTGAAAACAGAGGGAAAGTGTTGATTCATCAAAAGGAGGGCACAGTGAATGATTGTGATAACGGCTGTATTTGGCCTAAGGCTTTATATATAGTATCCTTATGTTCCACTAAACCTGCTGTGTTCATCCAGTGTGACAATGCCTTACCTCCAAGCCTAGCTAACCGATGGCACCGCCCTGACGTCACCCACCCTAACTGTCAGCCGGTCACACTATAGGACACCTGAAATTTCAGCCGGGCCCCATGTGTGGTGCCCAGCAACCAGTCGTAACAGCGGTGTCTATTGGCATCAATTACCTTAAATTAAAGGTGTGTAGGAAAGTTCCGTAACAGGACCATTTGAAAACGCTCAGTAATTATGGCATTTAGACATGGCTGTGAATTCCAAGAGGGCCTGAGTGGAGCCTTGCACGAAGAGGAAGACATGGGCAGCTGTAAAGACGTTGTAATTGGGTGGTATAATAATGTGTTTCGGATATTGCTTGCAACTGGAAAAAAGACTAAGTTCACCATGGCATGAACTGGTGGTGCTCAGTTACAGTGGTATAAGTAACGAGTAATGAAAAATAAGCAAATAATCGAACAAAACAAAAGATTATAAAGCATATCCATAAATGTAGCAATTTATACGCAAAAAAATCGAGTACACCAAGACCACCTCAACAGTACAGCTGAGCGGAACTTACATGTTGTTGCCACGGTCACTATAGAATCTATGGGTGCCTATCCTCACAGGCCTCTGTGTGCGTAGAGCAAGGCTAGTAAGTCCCGTGTGAGTTCTGGGGTGATAACAAGGAGGTTCCCTGCAGGCTGCTGGCACTGGTACAGTGACTCACGTTGCTCCATTGGGGAAAGATGTCCTATGACATTGGCTTCCCTAAGCCTCACGCTGGTTTCCCTTTACACTGTACACAGTTCTTTCTAGGTGGTTGCATTGATCTCATGCTTTGAGTGGATAAAGCTATGCTTATAAGTAAACCTACGCTTTGTGTGGATAAGTGACTTCTTGGAATAGTGTGACAATGACAACAGCAGGTTCACGCTCACCTCAACTCCAAGAAGTTAGCCAATACATGCTTTGCTTACTGTTCTATTCTATCTATTTTAGATCATTCAAATCCTGTTCCTGAAGCTATCAGACTGGATCTGCAGTGACTTCTACGTCTCAGGGAACCCGAGAATCCAGCTTTCAATCCTCACCTCGTCTTTGTTGCCCTCCTTGAAGGAGCGGGAGCGAGCCACACGGGCTGACGTGCTGCCGGCCTGCGCGCCCCCGCGTGCGGCCGTGGCGGTTTCCTCCTGCTGGCCGAACAGCTCCTCCACGGTGCTCACGTCGATCTGGTAGGGCTGCTGGCGCACCGCCAGGGTCCAGATGTTGGGCTTGCCCCGTACCTTCTCCTCCGGGATCGGCTTCCAGAAGAAGCTCCGCACCCGCCGCTTCTTCTTTTGGCCGTGGCTGGCCGGCGCGCTCGGCGGCGGCGGCGGCGGGGGAGGAGGGGCCCCCGGGGGTGGGGGTGGCAGAGGACGCGGGGAGGGGGCGTCATTGTCGCAGGTGGTGGGGGGGTCGCTGTGCGAGGGCGGGACGGAGCGGCCGGGTCCAGACATGGACGAGGGCTCGGAGGTGGTGGCGCTGGAGGTGGTGGCGCCGCTGCTGCCCTCGCTGCTGCAGCTCTCCGTCTCATTGGTCGAGAACGGGCTACTCATCACATGCATCTCAGAGTGCCACAGGGGCAGTGCCGACGGTCCCGACGGTGGTGAGGGGCCAGCATATGGGCTCCGGACGGGAGCACTTCAGGTGAAGACGGCGCAAAAACAAATACCTTTGGAAAACATTGACAGCCCTTAACACACAGATTTCGACGACGTGAGCGATAGACCTGCAATCGTTGAACATCACCGCTGCCTTGGTGTTAAAAGCAGGAAGGAGTCCAGTCACAATCAAGTCAGCATGAGCCTGGTTGCCTGTCCATCTACATCAGCTGACAGCCAATCAAGTCGGGCGGGGCCTCTGAAGGGGGTAAGGGGAGCAGCCATGGAGCTACAAGAGAAACAAAAAACAACACAGGACAGGATTACTGCGAGCTAGTCATGCATGTCTTCCCAGCACTGGCAGGAAAATCTGACATTACAGGGTGTGTGTGTGTGTGTGTGTGTGTGTGTGTGGGGGGGGGGGGGGGGGTCACGTCAAAGGAGAAAAAGGGGGCTAGTCAAAAGAAATCACAATAAAGAAAATAGTCAATTATATTGTCCGAAAAGTCATACCGTAGAATGCAGATGTAGTAAGCAAGCGGTTTTTGCATTGTGGCTTTCAAAATATTGCTGTTTACAAACAGCAGCCTATGTTTGGTGGTGCACGTCACAGCACATAATGTACTAGACCTGCATCCCATAGGACATGGGGATGTCAATCTTTCACCATGTCGATATGTCCATAGGGCCAAAGCCTCACCTCACATTTTACTGTGGTGTCATTGAATTAAGTCTCTAATATTGACAATTGTTTGTTTCATGTGTCATATCAAAAGGATGAAACTAATTGTAGTTGGTGACTCATCCCTTGCATTCACTATTTCAGAGTGGGCTGAGATATGGATTATTCAGGTCTGTCATTATGGCATGTCAACGCTTTGCATGGAGGGAGTACTCGAGCCATGCTAGAATAACACTCATTTCAATATGGAAAACCTTTGATATAATTTCACGTGGCATACAGAAAAATATAGGTAAGTAGTGGAGTTTGATACGATAAGTTTATTATTATTATTATAACACAGGTCGGACATAAATACATGCCGTACTTCATGAACATAGCTTAATACCTGTTTATAGCTATATGTTACATTATTAAGTATACAAACAACACAGTTTTTACGAGGAAACAATTTTCTACATCTTTTCGTTTTTATTATGACTCCAGCTTGACTCTCGTCCCTTCTTAACTGACCATTGGGGAAGCGAGATGGGTTTGCGCTCTTCCTTGACGACTGAATCCTATAACTGTAACTCTGTGATCACAACAAACTGGTTCTCTCTATAAACATCACCCATTTCCATAGTCGCGGACATGTGATACTCTGCCCTGTCTAAACAAGGAAATGGATACAAGGCAGGAGGAGAAAAGACTAGGAATTGGATATTAGGACTAATGGTGATGGTGTGTAACAGCAGGTTCAGGTTTTTCTTTTCAGCCTCCTATTGCTTCCTTCAGCACTTTTGGACTGCAGTTCAGAAATCATTGAAGATAACGCAAACAAATAACTACTACTTCTCTAACTCTCTAAAAATGTCCCCCAAAAGTAGGCTCAACTCTAAATCCTACTCCTCATGAACGCAAAGTGACAAAAGGATGTATCCTGACGTGGTTATAGTGGCCACTGTCACTGCCCTTTAGGATGACTTGCACTATGCTCCGTCTCTACCTCTTACTGGCTTTCGTGCTGTGTCATTGCCAACATGGTGGAACCACATCAGTCAACAGCCTTGACTACCTGATACCCAGGGGCGTTAACTAATTAATAGAGCTGACCTCACTGGCCGCCTCCTGTTGCCAGCAGCATCGGTGTGTGTGTGCCCAGTCAGCTGTCCTGGTCTGAACGCCGTGTCATGTCTAATTCATGGGCCCGGGAGAAGCCTGTGACCCCACAAGGAGTCGTCTGGTGAAAGGATGTGCTGGGAACAGGACATGACACGACTAGAATAGTAGACGTCCATTTCACTTTGGGAACGGGAGGTAAAAAACGTTGAAAATACGTCTCCTGGCTCATTGCCACTGTCTGCCTATCTCTCACTTTTGCTGCAATGTCAGCTGCTTGGACTCAAATCACACACACATACTGCAGACCATTTTCTCTTGCGTGAGAGGTGGGAGAATGTATGTCTACTGTAACTTGTGACCAACGGTAAACATCTCACATTGAGGTACTGACGGTCAGATTCGATCCCCTGTGTGGACATAAATTTCATATTCAATCCAATAGTTATATTGTACTTCAAAAAACACCACCAGTAAAAAAAAACGAAAAAAAAAAACCAAAACAGCTAGAGGCAGCCAAAGAAAATAGTTGAGGGGGAACATCAAACAGGCACACAAGGCTCTTGGTTTCCTAGGGAAACACAAAAGTATATGTAACACTATCAAGTGCCCCAAGGGAGACAGAGAAGAAGACAGTCAGACTGTCTCTGGACCCCACATCAATCTGTTGTTCAGACAGAGGCACTGTGGGTCTTATTGTAGCGGTCCACCTGTTGTCGGCCTTGGGGGCGTTCTCACCCCTATCAGTCCCCTGATCAGTGACAGGTCGCTGCCCCACCTAGGCGCATTAAGCAGTTTAAGGGCTAAAGGCAGAGAGGGTCGAGCCCCCTGCCAGCACCACAAAGGGCAGGGGGCACGGCCAGGGATCAACGGCCTTCTTAGGTGGGTGTTCAAAGGAGGGAAGGACCTAGCAGATAAAGACGGTTTTTACATCCTCCGGGAACTGTACTTTAAGATGAAAAGGGAATGTCATCGCAGTGAATAGAGGCATGGTGAAACATTGAGGTCTGTGTGTGAGAGAATGAGTGTGTGTGTGTGTATGTGTGTGTGCACGTGCTCCCTATTGTAGCAAACACAATTTATTTAAGATTCCACATCCACAGCAAGCAATTTGAAAGCACAGTGAGGAGGGTCAAATCACTGACTCATCATCAATATACACCCACTGTTTTGAGTTCAAAGTAACTCTTCCTCCAGCAATTTTAATCTCTTTTCCCAAGAAACCCAAACGTCAACTTCAATTTCCTGAGCAGTACTTAACCCCCACAGGGTCATCGTCTTTAACACACACAGTTGGGGCAAAAGGGGGGCGTTGACGCAGGAGTTGACCAATCTTGCACTGTCATCGTTGCCTCGGTACTCCTTGTTAGTGGAGAAGGCTTTGCAGAGGGCTCTGTGGGAGAGTGACTCCTTTGCTCTTAAACATTATTTGTTTTTAATCCTTCTGACTTGATCTCCATTGTTAAAATTGGGACAGTGTGAGCAGGGGGTATTGTTCTGGTGACATACAGACATGTTCAAAGGCTCATATCCAATTTCATAAAACTGCTTTCGCAAAATTAACTGAACAACAACTTAAAGGTTCATGTAGGGGTTTAAGTTATGGTGTAATATCTATTTGATACTAGCCTACCCCACAGACTTGAAATTGAGAAAGACATTCATATTTAACAGCCCTGACCAACCAAATAGCTGAGCGCTCCCTAGATAGCCAGACAAAAGAACATCTGCTCTACCAAACATGTTCTTTTATAGTGAGGAGGTGATAAGAAATTACACCATGTGTAGACAAACAGAGACAGGCCTCGTAAAAACATGGAGTACAACAGTCCTTAGCAACAGCACTGATACGACATTCATTCACGTTCATCACTCAGATATGGCGAGAGACAAAAGATTCATCATAATTCCCCAGGTGATTCCTGATATGTTGTTTTTCCATGCTGGCCTGGTCCATCTATTCCGCTAGATGACTGGCTGACACGGCCCTACTTTTCTCTCTGGCCCATTAAGACAAGGATGAAAGTGTCACCATATCTATCAGGTTGAAAACCTATAAAACCTGCCTAACTTTTTTTTCTCATTAAACTCTCAATTTTGTAATATGTCTCACCTGATACACTACAATACATCTGATTCAGACAGAATATGTAACACCATCTTGCAAGGTTCCCATTATTGAGACCTGGATCGCTCCTAATAAAAGCTCCCTGTTATGTATCGTGCACAACAAATCTGAAAACCAGACAAATAAATCTTCTATTCAGACACTGTGAGGCTGGGCAACATTGTAAACAAGGAAGCTTTCATTCAAGAAATCCTGGATTTATCAAATACCAAGGAAGATTGAGAGCTTAGAGCGCGCAATAAATCTGTTTGTTCTAATTGAACTTTAGTATGGAAAGTAAGTCACCCTGGTTGGAACTGATTGAATATATTATTCACATGCCCCTATGAATAAAACAATCCCTGGTCCAACCTGCTGCCCTGAGCAGAGACACTCATAAGTGGTGACCCTGAGATTTATCACCTTATGCAAGATTCTGGGGTAATGCAATATCCGATGGCTTACAAGAAACATGTACTGCCCTTATATGTTTCCCTTTCGAATGGGTTAGAGAATAATGCGGCATAGATTCCAGTCCCAATAAGCGTTTACTCTAAAAATGGGTCTCTTTACTATCTCTACTGCTCACAAATGGTGCATGACACATTTTCATAACACTACATAAAGAGGTTAACATTTTGACTGAACGAAAAGGACTACCTGTGTCTACTACAATAATATCTGTACGAGGGGAACCTTAGCAAAATAAGATATCCCACTTCTAATCTAATTTTATTCAATTAACTGAACTGTAACTGAAGTTTTTGTTACATTCTTGCCCCCCCAAAAGACATGATTCAGATTAATATACGCAATCGGGTTTCTATTGGTCTCTGGCTACAAATAATGAACGACCATTAGCAGTATCGGCCATTACTGCAGCCGCCTGTCATTTCCAAGTTCTTCTATTAATAAACCACCATTCATGCTCTCCATTTTACAATCTCATTCACTGCAGCAGAGCCTGTCTGCTGGGGAGGACAGTAAGGACTCTTCATTCAAATCTCTACTCCTTGTAATCAGGGGCATGCCCCTTCCCCTATGCCTCCAGTATGTCTTCCAATAAGTAGGGAATTGGGGAGGTACTGGGATATTTACGACCAGATTATAAAAGCTTTATCGAGCTGGAGGTCTGTCATACTTTGGCACATTTATTTCACAAACAGTCGGCCTGATATACAACAAATTTTAGAACATAAGTAAGTTTCCCATAGAAACAACTGCCGAGGATCCTCTTGTCAGACTGATATGGAGTGTAAATAGATGTTTTCAGTGGAGGAACTGTTCCTCATTAAAATCATGCCAACGCACGCACAAACACACCGATAGTTGGTACTTGGTTGGCACCCTACAAGCCAGTGAGCTACTTCAGATTTTGCAAAACATATTAATGAACAGTAACCAAACCAAACATATTGCTGAACTTTAATTTATCTCTCCTTCCCATGATGGGGAATTAAAGGCCTTTGAGCCAGGCCCAGGCCATCGGCCCGGGTGGAGATCTGCCAGTCGACGTTCTCTTATGTCCGGTGATCCTTATTGATCTCGTGGCTCATTAGAGAAGGTAAATCCCCCGTGGACACACATGGGAAGGTCTGACATCCCCACCCAGTCCCATCATCAGGAGATTCAACACATTAGTACTTATGGAAGGAAAGTGTGTTTCTGGGTTAGGTTCTGGCAGTACACTCTGTAGAAACGCAATCATTCTTCGTCAGCTATTCAGGGCATTTACATACAAACCAAGGATGATGCCTACAACAGACTGTCAAAGAATCATTACATTTAGCCATGATTATTTGCTGTTTATCCCTCTCCCTCTCTAACATTTTATTATACTCTGATGCTGGAGAGATTATGAATAACTTTAGACTATACATATTCACTTCCTCGAAAGAACACATTGTTCTTTAACTCGATTGACATGAAATAATGAATCCTGTAGGCAAATCATTTACAACATAAACATGTTAATGCATGAATGACGGGATAGGTATATGACCTTATAGGTGTCCTATATAAGGTTTAGATCTTTCAAACACTAGCAGTGACAAAAACACACCCCGATGACTATGTGGGGAAAGAACGTTCAGTATCTAGCAGCTGCAATAGAGCTGGGGTAGGAAGGGAAACGACAGTAAAGCAGGACGTTGGACAGGCTCTATCGACAGGCTCGGCCATGCTTTCGACAGTATGCGGTGTGATGTACACGTAATGGGAGACAAGTCACACTATTATCACATAAATCACTTGACAAAAAGCTCTCCGCTCTTGATAACATTGATTCTGTCTCATGAGTGGATATTCACTCCGCCCTATGAACACGGATTTAAATGTAGTTTGCTTTGGTGCATTGGCACTCAATGTGCCTAAAACACGTTGACGGTTATGACACATTCTTAGTCTCCTGACTATAACCCTAACAAACGGTTTGCCCGTGCAGTGACTTAGCTGTGCAGTGAGTGCAGTGACTCTAGCTGCTTGCTTACCAGCAACAGCAACCTAAACACCTGCGGTCACATGGAACCAAGGTCTTTGTTCAGACTGCGTGCAGACACAGTAGGCCGTCACATAACGTATCCCCCAGCTTAGGATCAATCTGCTAATAACACACTGCAAGTCGGAAACAAGAGGTTTTCACAACCAAAAGATTACAGCTAGCTCAACTCTGCTCTGTTATTGTGTGCTCAAAGAAACTGGGCAAGTACACTGTCTGCCAAGAATGTTAGAAAAGTTTAAAGGTTACACTGTATCATCATGGCTTCATAACGAGCATAACATATTAATTTCTCTTTGACTATGACTGGGAGGAATTAAACATAAATGAAAGATGTGTAACTGATGACAGTGACTAAAATAAAGAGCGTGGTGAAACCAAGCAAGGGATCGGGTTCTAACCTATAGCTATTGTCCAAAATAATTCATGTCTGGGGGAATGGTAAGAGCAGTTAGCTTTGTAGCTTTGTTGAAATGCTGTAAACATTTATAAAGCTATTGGGGAAAAAACTACCAACTTTCACCTAACATTTAACAAGCAGAGAGGACTGAAAGAAGGAATGAATTATGACAGGCAACACCATCCACAGAGCTGCAGATCAAAACAAAGCTTTGAATCCCTTTTTTTGTTCTTTTGTTAGCAGGTGGTTAATGTCTCTTCTGCAGCTGACTAAACATGCAGTACCACCCTGGATCTGACTTTTGTAGGTATTGAATCTCTAGGTTAGAAAGGCTGATCTGCTTTTAATTATAGGCAAGCCTTGACAATTTTTTTCATATTTTATTAAACCTTTATTTAACCAGGGAAAAGGCCCTTGATATATAATCTCTTTTTCAAGGGAGACCTGGCCACGAAAAGCAGCAAAAACAGCATTTAAAAATTACATTGACACAAATATGACAGTACATACATTAAACATCTTTCAAGACACCTATATATACACTTAAAGAATCAAGCTTATGGAAAACCTCTACACTACTATCATGCTACATTATTTGAGTTAGACAAGTTAGCAAAGTGGGTATAATAGGATACAAACAGAATAAGCAAACAGGTTTGAATAGAAGAGGTGAAACTAGCTCTCTACCTGAGTTTAACTGCGTTTAAATTAAAATTTGTGGCGTGCCAAACCCACAGGAAGAATATATATATATATATATATATATATATATATATATATATATATATATATATATATATATATATATATATATATATATATATATATTAGCAATACTACTACTAATACTAAAACTGAGCTCCACATTTCTTTTAGGTTTTCAACATTGACCAAAAAAAAATGTAATTTAGAGTTGCCTGATTCCTATAATCATTTCATGATTTTATAATCTTCAACACATTTGGACCACATGTATAAACCCTTTTAAGCCACCCAGATTTGAACTACAATTATTTAATTTTGACCTGTGCCCAACACAACTAACTCCGGATCCCCAATCTCTTCCTTCTTCAGTTGGTGTCACAAAATTTGAGTTTTCCTTGCTAGACTAAGTCTCCACGACAACCTGGATCCCATCCTCCCCCTTGACCTGACCCTTGGAGAAACTTTTTTCACAGGGACTTTGTTCCCAACACTTGAATGGATTGCCCCCTAATTCATCTCAGCATGAGGAATGGCATACAAAGGCCAAAGACGCCAGGCTATGGGACTCAGAAAAAAACGACATAGGCAGCTTTACAAAGCCTTACATGTACAGTTGTGGTCAAAAGTTTACATACACTTGTAAAGAACATGTATGTCATGACATTCTTGAGAGTCCAAGAATTTCTACAACTCTTATTTTTCTGTGATGGAGGGATTGGAGCACCTACTTCTTTGCCACAAAAACATTCATGAAACTTGTTTCTTTTATGAATGTATTATGAGTCTTCTGAAAATGTAACCAAATCTGCTGGAGTCAAATATGCATACATGTTCTCTGAGTCCATTTAAATAGGCTTATTTGATACACTTATTAGACTCAGTCACAATTGCTACAATGGGAACGTCTAAGGAGCTCAGCACAGACCTGAGAAAGTGCATCATTGACTTGAACAAGTCAGGAAAGTCACTTGGAGCCATTTCAAAGCAGCTACATGTCCCAAGATCAACTGTGCAAACAATAGTTTCTAAGTGTGAAGTGTGTGGCACAGTAGTCTCACTGCCACGATCAGGAAGAAAACCGAGCCATCACCGGCTGCTGGGAGAAAATTGGTCAGGATGGTCAAGAGTCTACCAAGAACCACCAAAAAGCAGGTCTGTGGTGAATTACAAGCTGCTGGAACACAGGTGTAAGTGTCCACAGTCAAGTGTTTTTGACATCGCCATTGGCTGAGCCGTGCAAGAAGGAAGCCCTTGCCCCAGAAGCAGCCCCTTTATGCTCAACTGAAGTTTGCTGCAGATCACATGGACAAAGAAAAGGCCTTCTGGAAGAAAATTCTGTGGTCAGATCAAACAAAGATTGAGTTATTTGGCCACAATTACCAGAAATGCTTGGAGGAGAGAAGGTGAGGCCTTTAACCCCAAGAACACCATACCTACCGTCAAGCATGGTTCTGGTAGTATCATGCTCTGGGCCTGTTTTGCTGCCAGTGGAACTGGTGCTTTACAGAAAGTAAATGGAACAATGAAGGAGGATCTAAAATCATCAGCAAGAAAGTTGGGTCTTGGATGCAGTTGGGTGTTCCAACAGGACAATGACCCCAAACACACATATGGGGCAAAGGAATGGCTAAATGAGGCTAGAATTAAGGTTTTAGAATGGCCTTGCCAAAGCCCTGACTTAAACCCCCATGGAGAACATGTGGACTGTGCTGAAGAAACAAGTCCGTGTCAGAAAGCCAACCAATTTAGTTGAACTGCACTGCCTCTGTCAAGAGGAATGGTCAAAAACGCAATCTGAAACTTGCCAGAAGCTTGTGGATGGCTACCAAATGTGCTTAATTGAAGTGAAAATGGTCAAGGGACATTTAGCCAAATATTAGTATTGCTGTATGTATATTTTTGACCCAGACGATTTGGTCACATTTTCAGAAGTCCCATAATAAATTCTTAAAAGAACCAAATTTCATTTTTTTTTTTTTTTTTGTGACCAAGAAGTATGTGCTCCAATCATTCCATCACAGAAAAATAAGAGAAATTATTGGAAACTCTGCCATAACATACATGTTCTTTACAAGTGTGTGTAAACTTTTGACCACACTGTACATTCACAGGTTAAGGGTCACGCTTGTGTTTTACCGTATATTATAATTTACAATATTAATAAAGCTACATTTAATTTGAATTGGCTGAAAATCACTTTCAGGCAGTTTTAAACAATATCCCTAGTTCAATCATAATTCTAAGTATACATCATTTCAAAAACATAACTAATCAGAAACAAGGACTACGGATAATGTGAACACATTACAGGAAGGACAGGATAACACTATCCTACCATTTGTGAACATTATGTTTTTGCATTACTACTAGGCCACAGCCAATAAGCCAAGGCGAAGAAGCTAAATCATCAGTATGTGTATGTTGCAGGACATCAATTAATGATAGCCAGCCATTATAGTATTACGATAATATCACCTTAAATACTTGACTGGTGTGAACAGCTGCAAGGTTAAACATGAGTTAACAGGATCAAAGAAAGGACATACACACCAAAAGCAACTACACACAAATGTGATGGCATAAACAACTTAGATTACAGTAGGATAACCACCCTGCATGCGAGTCTGTCTGGACATCTATACACACCTGCAATGAACAAGTGGTTTCATTGTAGAGCCTCAAAATTAAAAACATCCAAAAGACTTACCGTTGAGATAGCAGGATGGTGGGGCACATGACTTGTTTAGCAGCCAACGAGATAATCCGCATAGATCGTATTGTTAGTAATCATACTTTTCAAAGGAGAAAAGGTGTATCGTTTGTTTGTTTATCAGTAAGATGTTGCTGTCCTCTACTAAACGGACCCTGAGAGAAGAGGTACTGAAGGGCGGTACAGAGGGTGTAGCAGCAGGCAGAGCCGCGAGTCAGACCATAGACGCACTTTCTCAAACATGATTGGGCCAGGTGAAAAGTAGTCCATCCCCTTATCCAAACAAGCTTTGACAACTGGTGCAACGCCCCTTACCTTCTGCATCATTTCTACCCATCACGCTATGCATATTTTCCTGAGTGGAATCATCTTTTAATTAAATGCTACTTATTGATAGCTGTTTTCAAACTACCCATACGTTTCTGTTCCTTGATTTCGCAATTAGGTAACACGTTTAGGCTACTGTAACCCCAAGGCTTCAGAATGATGGATTTTAACTCAATCAGCTAGTTCCTTTATAGCGGACTTCATAAACGCACGAATATGTAAATATCATCGGCATGAATAAGTCCCGAACTCTCTAAAGATAGGGCCCATTTTTGTATATATAAATATATCCGTCGTTACATTTTAATCACCTGGAAGATTGGACTAGGGTACTTCATTAGCCAAATTGGAGCATCTGTTTTTAAACTTTGAAATTAGAAATTACACTGGATAATATGGCACTATCCTTTCCTTCTTTGAAAATGGGCATACAAGTTGCTGTTTAAGAATAGACAAGGAATGTGGTTTTCACAAAAGTGCTTCTAAAAGTTAGCTGGAAGCGTGAAAGGTCTAATCACCAAATATATATTGGTGTACAAAATAATGCATGCTAACGATTATTCAGATATGATATATGGGTAGCTTTGCGTTATGTAACACATCAAAGTAAGATTTGTACAGTCCCACATGCAAGGAGCTTGACAAGGCAATATGCTGTTTATGTTGTGATATGCGAAACATTAATGTGTCACTGTCATATTGAACGAAAACACAATTATATAAAGGATTCATTCTAAGACTATTGGGATGAGTGTTTAAAAGGGTTCTTAAATTTAACCATGGTAAATCACAACCAGACTAAGACAAATGGTTGTTCTTGATGGTTTTACTTGCATCACTAATAAAAAATGTCAACAACAGAAAACACCTGATCTACTACAAGCCCCCAGACTGGCACGATTGATTCCAGGGCCACTTTCTATCCGTTTTTCAGAGGTTAATCAAGATCCAGCTACATATACAATTGCGTTGAGGTGGGTTACCATGAAAAAGGCTAAGCAAATACTAACACATGTTGTGTGATGTATTCTATCATCCTAGGATTTATTGCATTTTGAACTACCCTTAAAACTTTATTCAGCATATAACAGGTTACACATCCACCATCCAAAGCATACTGCATGGACCATTCTACAACATTCTCTCACAGCCCCCTCATGGCGAAACCACACATTATAAAGTCCATATATATTAATAATTGATTCACAATCACAGACGTTTCTTTCCACAGAAAATGGTTTATTTCACCCCAAAAGATTCTACACAACATTCAGAAACCTTTAAGAACCCAGCAAGTATTAATGTTTCCATATTACAAAGGTTTAGCCAGTAAAGTCTTTAGGAAAAAAACATGCCAAATGGCAGCATTTGTATAATGTATATTTTATGGTAAAATAGAGAAACTTACAAATATATATATATTCATCTATGAATAATTTTGGGGAACACCAGAATGAGGTACCATACACTCTAACACAATTAAAATGGGGAAGAAGGAATAATGGGAGCGATGTCAAGTCAATATGATTTCATAACTGTTTAAGTGCCAACACCAGCGCTCTTTTTCAGAATACTTATTGACACAAATAATAAAAGTTCAGGCTTAGAATGCTGGTCTTTCCTGGTAACATCAAAAAGTTGTTCAGGTGACAACTCATTTTGGTTTACAAAATGTATTCATACTATAGAGATTTGTCATAAGTCACAAATGCATAAATGTGCCCAAATATATTTGAGGAGGAACAAGCACGGTGGTAAAAAGGACAAAATGAAATCTTTGACGGTATTGGAGTGTTTCAAAATGACTTGATTTGTATGGTGGTCCACTCTATAAACCTATGAGGGTAAGTGTGTGTGTGTGTGTATGTGTATGGGAGATGTACTGTATAAGAGTGAGTTGGTCCATTCTCCACCTTTAGCTGTCCTGTCCTGAAGCTGGCAGTGTAACTGTTGTGTGTGCAAAACCAGACAGGACAAAGGTGAAAATACACAAAAACAAGGCACATCAAGTCACACCGTAAGGCTGGTCCTTCAACTTCACTGGAATTACAAAGTGTCAAATTCAAATAGGATCATCAATTCTACAATATCCCAAGATCAAAAGGTATTGGTGCGATAAGCACTCAAAAACTGACATGACATTCACACCATACCCTGAAATACAATTTTTCCATATAAACACATGCTCATATATTAACAAGCACTGCAATTTCTTTGAAGGGCCTGCTTGTTAACTTACACTCTCCAGGTATGACCCCTATAGTCATACCAGTATGTAGGTTACCACAGGTGTCATTTCATGTACAGTTTTATCAAAGGTTTACTGATTGCCAACAGTGGGACCCAATAATTGGTATCCACCTGCTGGAGCATGTAGCCCCACCTCAGAAAGCAGAAAAATGTCCCATACCATCAAAAGAAAATGACAGTAATTTTATCACACTGATACCCTTACCAACAACTTCTCGGCGGTGCTGAGATACAACATTCATATGCTGGAATAAAAGGCCACTTACTAAACATTTTCTTTCGCAGGTATATAGCATTCCCTGGTTCTCAAAAGATTTGTCAAATTGTACAAAAAAGTGCAATTCCCATGATTTGAAAGGACTGAAAATACAAAAGGGGGAAACAGTTACTTAATTAGGAAAGGTGTCAGAAACTCCTCAGGTGGAGAGTAGGAGTGTACAAAAAGGAACATGGGAGTTTAATAACCAATAGATAGATATTTTCTCTCTTTTTTTTTGTCTTCTTTTGTTTTGCTTTGAATAAAAAGACAGAGTGAAAAAGAGACTAAAAGGCAGGGAGAAGAGAAGAGAGGAGAGGAAAAGAAGAGTCTTTGCTGCAGTTACTCTGGAGTATTTTTTTTTTTTTTTTTTTTTATCGCCACCCCAAAAAGACTGAGTAGAGCGCCACCGAAGACTTTAATGGAGAGGATGGAGGATTAGGGTTGTTCCAGCCAAGATGGAGTGTCACCACCAGGCATTTTCAACTTGATGTGGAACTGCTTGAGCGTCTGTTCCAGCTGCTGCTGATTTCCTGCATAGTACGCGGCTATGGCGTTATGGAAGAGGATGAGCTGGTTGTGCAATACTTTAACCTGTGAATAAGTGAAAAGAGCAAGAGAGATTAGTGCATTCAATCCTAGTACTGTTTGACCTGAAAGCCCTAGTTATGTAGGATTGAACTGTACTGCTTTTGGATGGCCATCCTCTAGTTCTAGTCAATCCAATCAGCAACAACAACAATGGTTAGAAATGGTTATCCCAAGTCCTTTCTACCAACCCACCTTGTTCTCTTCCAGGAACTTGAGCTTGACAGAGACGTCGTTGCGCATCTTCTCATACTTCTCGCGGTGTAGCTGGAACTGCTGCTGGGAGTGTTCTATCTTGGGCAGGGTAGTGGCGTCACGTGGGCCAAGGTTCAACTCCTCCAGGTCTGTACGGTACGCGTCATACTCCACTCTGTTGAGGCAACAGACACACCAACAACATTAACCAATGCTTACTTCAACAACCTTTTACCACATGGCCCAACCTAGGATCAACTCATGCTGCTATAAGTCGTTGATGTACTCAATTGTTGTTTGAGACGCTTTTAAAAGTGTAATTACCTTGCTGTTTCATACTGTTTGATGTTGACCATGGTGTCTTCAATGGTTTTGTCCACCAGAGTATTCACACTAGCAATAAAGAAGGTGATGGCGCCAAGTAGTGTCTCCCCATTTTTGGACAAGAGCTTTTGGGTATCAGCATTGTAGCCAAACTCCTCCTAAAATGATTGAAAAACATCATCATCATCATCGTCGTCATCGACAAACATTTTGTTATAAATTTGTTGCGTCATGCTTTATTGTTCTTCCGAATTGATCAGAAGTGATGAAAATGAAAGGCAACTGAACTTTCACCGACGGATGCTTAACAGATTTCGTAACGAATTGTTAACTCACGTGGAGTTCTGGGGACTTGAGGCTTAGGTCAGCGAACGCGTCGCCAAGCTGCCTCTGCGTCTGCATGATCTGCGACAGCTGATTGGCCAGCGTCTGGGCCAGCTTGACGACATACTCGTACTTCCTCTTGTTGTCGCGCAGCATGTCGATCTGAGCCTCCAACTCCAGGTCCACCGTCCGTGAGCCCCGACCCAGCTTCTCCGAGAGGATCTGCCTGGTGCACTGGGGACGGAGCAAACAGGGTTTGCCAAAACGTTGGCTGTTTAGGGATGTTACAGGCAAAGAGCTCCTAATCGTCATTGGTGCAAGTCGGTAAGAGAAATGATAGAGGCAAACGTGTTTCAGGTAAATATCAAAGCCTTGATGAGATCGACAGACAAAAGGATGATAAAGTGGGGAAAGGAGAAAAGGACCCGGGTTAAAATTAAAATGGGAGGGAAAAAGGGCTCAGGAAAAAAAAATGTCTGTGTGAGAGACTGGAAGACAGGTTGTTGAGTGTCACAGAAAGGAAAGAAAGAGATCATTACTTTGTATGTGTTGATGCTCCACTTCCTCACTAACTCCAGTTTCTCTATGGCAGGGTTTTTCAAGTCGTCCGCCAGGACAACTGCCCCGCTGGTTGGCTGCTCGTTCATTGTGCCTGAACAAAAGACAGGCATTGATAACAGCAAGAGCACTGCAAACGCAAAAAGTGTGATAATGGTCATTTCCATGAAGTGTTTTGTGAAGCTGAAACCACTATGGTTATTAAAATATGGAAACAGCTTTATTAGAAGAGGGCAGGGAACACTTAAAAGGAGCAGCAGGAGCCCAGTTGCACATGGATCCAGGTTGCAAGCAGGAATGCCAATCTAAATCTTCACAAGAGTATCTTGGTTTGATTCAGCGTTGCAATTTTACCACAGAAGGTTGAAGATGTAGACAAAATAGAGGAAAGATGTTTGACAAATAGGTTAGGGCGAGGTGAGACCAACGCCTAGGAACAAGAGTAGGAACAAGAGTGGGAATAACTAACCACAAACCATCAGCCAGCATGAAACAAAGAATCAATTGCACCAGCTATACACAGGGAAAGTGTGGGAACAGTTCATGTGAAATTATTTTGCAGGAGCAGTCATTGGTTCCGAAAGTCACAAAGGAGAGAGAAAGAAACAAAGAAAGGCAGTGTTAAAAAAAAAGCTGTTAGTCTGGTGTGATTTAGCAATAGGTCAATCATGATCTGGTTTCATGTCCTTGGCTATAGTCTGATACCTGTCTCAGCCTTACTATCACTGGCAGAGCGCGCCAGGCGGCTAGCCACAGCTGAACTTGGAGCTACAGGTACCACAGGAGATGTGGGCTGGCTCGCTGACCCTGGGGAGTCAAATTAGTGACCCATTAACGTTGGGTTCATTCATTCCTTCACGAGCAATAGGATGTTATCGAAATGTGGCTCCTGTTGAATTCAACCAGGCTTTATTCTAATGGAATCAGAGGAGCCAGGTAAGGGAAGTCGCAATGAGCTGCAGCATAAAAAGCATGAATGCGGTTTAGAAAATCAGAGGCATCATTTTCAGAGGTAATTTAGTCAATAAACTATTTATCAACTATCTTTCTTCCAAGGCTTAAATGTGCCTTTTAGTAAATGTCACCAACGAACTAACTAGTCTAGAGTCTTTTCGCTGAATGCTCTGTCTAAAATTACAATATTGAACAGAGGAGCTACTCATATGGCTTGAAATAAAAACATTGTTGGCCAGCAGGAAGACTACCAAACCAAAATATATATTTTTTTCTAATTATAGGAACACATATAGGGCCAAAAGACTAAAATCAGACAAAAATGTATAGGTATTGTTGCGAAAAGATCTGCAAAAATAACACTGGCTAGATCATATCAATAAGATCAATATGCACAACAATATCTCCGAATCACCATGACTATAGTAAAAGCTAAACAGCAGCTTGCACCTCTGTTGCCAAGGGGAAGAGTAGTGCTGGCCTAGCCTACATTTATTTGCATTTGTAACAAGGATTCAACAATAGGAGGGGAGGAAAGAGGCTGCAAAATGAAGATCAGAGGTGAGTCATTGAAACTCAATTGGACGGCCACTGATGCAAATTCAAATGTTACCGTCATTCTATATTCACTGCTGGTCAGTACAGTAGTTTTCTAACGTAAACAAATATGGTGTCCTCAGACCAACAGTATACATAGCCTGACGTTCCAGAGTAAGGAGACGGAGCAACGAAAATGTAACATACATTGACCGGACAATGCCGGATTTAAAAAAAGTCTGATTAACAACTCGGCTCCATTAAAAAAATAAATAGGATATAACACATTTTGCCAAGATACCCTTATTCAAATGTCAGTCAATTGTATACTGCGTTGTATACCTTTGTATGGCCCTGATTCAATGATTCCTTCGGTTGTTGAAGCCATGTTGCTGGAAGTAAGGTGGGAGTGGTCTGAGTGGTTCAGAGTACCCGTGCCACTTGGAAATGGGTCCTGAGAGAAAGAAAATGTATGGAGCATAAGAAAAGCAGTGTATGCCTATAAACAAGGGTCACAGAGCACATTGAGACCACAACAGCCTTAGAATATTAACTTTTTGTTAAATATTTTGGACTATAGGATTGTGTAAAATTTTTTTAAGAACATACATCATATCCATAAATTCATCATGGTCATATAATCTTTTTAGTAAATACAGTCCCACACTGAACAGAACCACACTGCACATAAAATAAATCTTGTCACATTATCGACAACCTCAAGATGGCGATCTTCTGTTTTATGCTGATGACACAATTTGGAACAATTTAGCCTCCTCTTTAAACCATACATAAATTTGCAGGCTGATTTTCAGACTTGAAAAATTATCTAGCTAACCTTAGAACTGTGCTAAATGCTGAGGGGAAAATGCCAAACATTATAACACATTAGTACTTCACAGTAAACAGATTTCACATTGAAAACCTTTTTACCTATAAATGTTTTGTAATCAAGATTGTATTATTAAGGACAATACAATTTCAACTAAGCTTATACATACATCAAACACAGAGACATTTTCTCACACACATATACACACACACACACACACACACACACACACACACACACACACACACACACACACACACACACACACACACACACACGTATAGATAGCTTAATGGTTAACTTGCATGGTCGGTGTAATAGCTGAATAGGCAAAAAAGAAAAGACAGTTGTATACATCTCTGTGCTCGCCTACTGTTATTATCGCAATATAAAAAAAGAGCTGAGCCACGCAGTATAATCCTCCCAGCTGAGTGATGGAGCGACCCTGGCCTTCAGAAGCCCCTGGGCACATGGCTCTGCTGCCAGGCTAGCCCTGCTCTTCACCGAAGGGGCAAGTCAACTGGACTGACACATTCTGTAGCGTTGCAGGCCAAGCGCTACATTCTAAATGACCTAAAGTTTGCAGAAGGTCACTCTTTTGGGACGTCTCTTGATTAGCCTCCCGTCTAAAATGGGTAACGAGCGACTTCAATGAGAAGCAACCGCGAGTCACCTCAAAAGTTAGAGGGATTAGTTCGGTCTCTTTACATCACTTGATCGCCTCAGTCCTCACACACCGGTAACTAGATCGCCAGTCGTTGGTTGTCTGGAGACGTGGCTGTGTGAGGTGAGCGCCCTGCCAGCTCCTAGTCTGAGGGAGCAGGACAGGAGGGCACTCTGAGGTCTCAGACACGTTATCACTGCGGCAGCAGCAGACCTGCACCCCTCCACCGCCTGAGCTACTGCAGTGCAGTAAGACTATACTGGCTGGGCTGCTGATCACCTAAGCATTAGGCACTCAACAGTACGTGTATAGGACCTTGTGAGTCTGATTTGTGTTGAATGTTGTTTGATGAGTGGCTGTGCTTGGACAGCCAATTTAATTTTCACTAATTACACATAGTGTGTGTAAATGTAGTGGTGAAATTCAAGGCAAGTATGTACCCTTTTAAACACGTCGTCATTGCTGTCCTCCGGGTCTCCATTACTAGTGACTGAGATCTCAGCAGCTGGGCTTCTATGGGCTTCTTCAGCCATGGTGTTTTCCTGCAGCGACGACAGGGGAGAAAGAGCCTTCTAGTTATCAAATGAGCAGAAAAACATTATTCTTGAACATAAGTACAATCAAAGCTAGACATATATAGTATAATGTCAAAGCGTAGATGGCAAATTGGTTGGCTTTTGTCCCTCTAAAGTTACAATAGTGCTGGGCTGCCACCTTGTGTTCAGGTTCACTGATATAGGCTAATTACTTACCACAACCCTTACTAATATCCTTACTAAAAGAAACCCTGTTTTTTCATATTATTTGGTTTTCTTACACAGGGTTTATAACTGTAAATAAAGAAATATGGAACATATTTTTTGAGCTAGTGATTCTTCCAAACTGTACAAAGACGATAGGCGTATTGGTACAATAATAAATCTTGGAATATTGCACAATGGTTCTCATACTGACTGGCTGATAGCTTGCATAGGGCTTGAAAAGAACTGCAATTAAACCAGAGGGCTCCAATTGTTTCAAATATCAGTCTCCATGGCGATGCTCTTTGCAGGCTCTCAAGAGCTCATTTGTGGCGTCTTATTCATGAAGTCAAACAATGACGAAGTCTCAGTGAAGGACATGCCTTCTACGTGGACAGAGAGTACTGTATCCAAAGACAGAAGACCTGACTGCGTCAAGTTATACGACTCTTCGCTAAAGACTTCTATACAAATTACAGCAAAGAATCTGGACAGGGCAAATTCCCCTTAAAAAACACAAAGGGGGGGGGGGGGGGTGTAAAACTAGGCTAAGCATAGGCATTACCTTCTATGTGCTGTCATTCTCCTAGACTTAGAACAGACACTTTCTTATTTTGAATAGCTCTACTCTGAATGTTTAATAGTGTTAATAGTTTGACGAGGAGATCCTGAATATTAAAGCTGTTGTTGTGAACAGACACCACCGGGTACAGCAGAATTTGTGGGTCCGACAGTTTGTCAACAGTGTGCTTCATACTGTTCTCTACACAGCTACAATAACAACGTAACCAAGGCATAGGGTAAAAAATACCCAATGGTGTAAATTCAACAACTGTTTTAAATGATTTGATGGTATTTAGACTCATAAAAAGGTGCTTGGGTTGACTTTTTAAGCAAATGCAAATCCATAGCTTGTTACAGTATCACTGCCCATGATAACTCCAGTATACCTGCTCATTGACAAGAATTAGAACTGACTTTTTTGGTAAGAATCATCAGTGACTGTAAAGCTAGGCTATCAGTTTTAATAAGCGAAGTAATAAAATGATGTTGCAACTGAACTTGGCCCTGTCTGTTATTAGTTTACAGAAGGTAACAGGCTAATGAAAGAAGGAATAGGCCTAGGTCTACTTCCCTCTTGAACAAAGGTATCCTTCTGTACAGCTCCAGTATCATACATTTAAATAATGCACTCAGCCACAGGACAGTTGGGCTATACAACGTTCACTTTTTAAAACGGGTCAACCTTCTGTGTATGAATTTAATCAGGCTAGATTATGTATGCAGATGGTCATTTAAAAAAATCGGATAAAACATTGGGTAAGAAGATGTCAACAGCGCATCATTGCAACATAGGCTAACATCCTGTAACAACATTAGACAACAATTCCTTGGATGTGTAATTCTCAGTAGGCAGTTGTTGTAGTACAAATGGAAGCTAAGCATTTACCTTTTACAATGTAGGCTGACTAACTCGACCATGCTCATAAAGTTATTACTACTAGCCTATTAGTAATTGCACCAGTACAGCAACAACCAAATAAAGTTATATATCGATCCGTTCAAGTGAAAGTAGTTGCGGACCCTGAATGGATAAGATATGGCACAGCATGTTAAGCTCTTGGAGGGACCTAAGATGGTATAGTAGCCTAAGTGCCACATGTGGAAGCTACTTTAGATGTAAATGAATGCTTCATACAATAAATGCCATTTTGACAGTGTGCAGGCTAGGCTCCATCCATCTCCAACGTGTAAATGAGTGACTACAGACTACAGGCTGTAAAGCAAATCCAAGCACCTTCAGGCTAAGGTTTTGACCATGCTGTAAGTAAAGTTTTAGAGGATTAAGCCTAGATTGTTTGGGATATTCTTAGGCATTGAAGTTATATTCAGACCTGTCAACATTGAAAGTCAGGGAATGTATTGTATAATCAGCAAGTAATGTCAACACTAGAATAATATGTACAGGCCATACGATGTCCACATGCTCACAGAGAACTGAGTCACAATAAGGGTAAGATAAGAAGGACTTTCATACAGCTGCAGTCTGACAGAATGAACTGGAACAATATTGATTCCACATCACATAACACTAACATTATAACTAGGCCTATATAAATGAACAAAAATAAACTGCTAATCTGGTCAGAATGTAACAAATTGCAGTCTGATAAGGTCTGACGAAAGGATTTGTAAGGCTTGGAACAGAGGGTTAATAGACGTTCTATTATAGAACCAAGACTGGTTTGACTCCTGATGTATGATAGGTGGCCATGGAGCAAGGTGTGGCACGTCAGGGAGCTCAGTCCCCCTGGAGTTTAACAGCCTGTAAATAAGCTAACAGGTTACTGGGGGGAAGGGCAGGATAAGAGACCAGAGCAGCCTCCTCAATAAGTTGGCACCATGGATTACTAAGAAAAAACACCTAGTCAGGGAAGCTGACTACAAGATGAGAACACCTTTGTTGTGTTAGAGAATGTGTTTGCACACTGAAGCAATGCATATGATATTTGTGGATCCTGTTTTATATTTGTGGATAATGAAGATTTTGTTTGTGGATTTCGAATGTATTTGTGGATTGTGTTTACAAATTGTAAAATATACATATACATATATATATATATATATATATATATATATATATGTATATATATCACACAGACAGACAGAGAGACAGACAGACATTTGTGGATCATCATTTTGACATCAATTTACCCCCGTAAATGAAGCCAAGACACATCCATTACCCAAATCATGATTATAAAGAGGCCATGATGGCATATTGAAAACGGGTCCTTCAGAGAATGTCAACCGAGAGCTTGAGGGGTCAGAAACACCAGCTATCAAAAACTGCATGGGCACCTGAAGCCATGAGTCTAAATCCTTCAGCCTACAGTGATTACCCAGCCATGTGACAGTCCATATAATACAAGAGCACACAGCCACACACACAGGAACAAGGGGGACAGATTCTTATCATTGCTGGAGTCAGCCATAGGCACAATCCTTATTGTATGTGCCGCTTCACCATTGAAAAGACATTAAGCTGTTTTTTAGCTAGCAGAGTTGAAGCCTAGCCCTTTACAACATATAACACAGATTCCATACTCAAATCACTTTGAAATACTAAGATGAGAAAACAAGGAGTTGCTCTGAGATTATAACCAGCTCCGGTTTACGTGATAATCCATTGAATCTTGATCAATCCCAAATAATCAAAAACAACATATAAAGCAGCTAAGAACGTACTGATAGCCCTCTACAATAAGCAAAAACACCCTCTACAAGCAAAAACACCAACAGAACAAAGCATACTACTAGATAGATCTACAACAATTTTTCATGCAATAATCAAGGCATAGACTTGAAGAACCAACACCACCCAAATCCATATGTGCAAGTCAAAATCAAATAAGCAACAAGAACCTGAGAAATCAAAGAATCAACAGCCTAGAAACTGATTTCCAACTATGAAGATAAATATCACCTTAGGTTGAGAGTGAGAATCCTCATTTTTCTTTGGAGATTCAGCTGTCTCAGTGAGGTGATTTTCCTTTTCTGCACCATCATCTACACTGTCACTGGAGGGAAGACCAGCACCATTGAACACAGCATTGGCATCCCTGAGTGTAATCTCCTCATTCCCATTTTGAACATCGTTGTCAACGTTTTCAAAACGATTGCTGTCGCTGTAAACATCATCATCATCATCATCATAAGGCACTTCTATATCACTGCATGCATCCTCATCCCTTTCCTCCTCAGACTCCTCAGTATTGTGAGATTCCTCCTTACAATCCATGTGAAGATCCTCGGGTGAGGTCTTGTCCAATTTAGCATCAACACTAACTTCAGACATCTCTGAAATAAAGACAAGACAAGACAGGAGGGCATGAAAAGGTTCTGCCGCATTGGTCATTAAGATAGGGCAGAAATACCTCAAATCCTTTGACCTGCAAGGTTTTATACTAGAATAGATCGTATCAAAGCTTACCGATATAGGGAGGTTAGGGTCTGTTAGGTAGGTGCCAGCCCACACAGAACTGTTTGTCAATTTTAACATATGCCTAAATTCTGAAAGCAAGTATGTAATCATTTGCTAGCTGTTAGTGAAAATATTACAGCTTTTACGTGCAATTTCCCGAAATGGGCTTTTGTCCAGGCAGAAATAATATATTCAACACCGTTAACATCATAATGTAACTCTAGTCAGTCAGTTCCCCATTAATTTTAAGTTTGATTAATGTTGGGCCTTCTTTTTCTTGACAATCCTCAATGTTATTCAAGTAACTTGTTCGTGGAGGTTCCGTACATTCACAGTAAAGGCTGCTAGCCCACCTCTTTGGACGAGTTCTAGGTCATGTGAACATGATACCAGAATCAGGAAAACTCACGCATGTATAACAGTTAGGCAAAAAATAATTAAGTTGTTGTCACTACTTAGAAAAGTAACCTGTAACTTTGGTGCAATTTGCCAGCATTCAACAGCACACGATACGGACACACACAATGTCAGAAGAGGGCAATAACTGACGTTCACTTGTTTTTACTTCGTGGCTATCTGCAGCATTACATTTATTCATGCTATTATTGACTAGCTTGGTACTGGTTAGCATAAAGTTGCTGGCATGCAATTTAGATGAGTGTGACGGGTCCAACAACAGAATAACGGATTCGGCTAAGAGCAGCAGTTAGCTGCCAGTAATGAACTAAAGCTCTGGTATGCTAACGTTACCTTGGTAGCAGAGTTAAGGGTTGTAAATTGCTACCTAGTCAGTCAGCGCTCGCTAGATAACCAGCCTCCGAATTCCAGTTGTACAAGTAGCACCAAGTCAAGTGCAAAGCTAACGTTAGCTCTAGTAAACCTGCAACGTCGAATTTGGTGTCCAGTTTGTTAGCATACAGTAGCTACCTGTGGCTGTCCTATGTTGTTAGCCTAATCCTGTCTTCCATTGTATTGCTTGCAAAGGATGTCCAGTCGAGTTTATCAAGGGAAAACAACTGTTAGTAAACGATAGCTACAAACAAAAAATGCAACGCACAGTTATTCTCGAAATTGATGTTAGTTACTCACTGAAGACAGCTGGCGTTCAGACCACTCAGACCCCGGAAAACCTGGCAACCAGTTATGCGGATCTGTGTGTGCTGGTGGTGGTGGCAAACTTTAAGGTCATTTTCCGGTCTACATACGTCAAAATAAAAGTTGGCTTTTAGACAATTTCAAGGTCCAAACCGATTTTATCACCCTTTCCCCCATTCTACAATTTTGACACTTCTTCTTTATAGAATTTATTAGCTGTAGCTGCCTCTAGGAAGAGTGTGTTTTGAGCAAGTCAATATCTTATTTAAGACTCAATAATAAGAGCTAATAGAAACGAGGCATAGGCTAGGTCTGTACTTTAAAACTTGACAAGTTACATTAGGACCATTAGGATACAGTGCCTGTGGATCTAATTGCCATGTCATGTGTTGCACTCGCATCTTTTCGTTGTGTTTGTACTAGTAGGCCTATATGTTGCTTCATCCACTGTTCACCCCTTCTCCACTTGTCTCGAACCAAGGTACAGAGATCATCAGCATACAGGCAATATTTGACTTGCAGACTGTACACATTCAAGGGAAAGTACATACAACACACGTTTGGACATGTACTGGGTGTGGACGTGTACTACTACTGGGCCTTGGCTTGAGTCTGCCATGTTGGTCACAAAGTGCCCTTCTGAATGTTATGACATACATAACATGTAACAGCACACAAAAAAACCTCAAACAGATACATTCGGTTTTAGCTAGCTGTGGCATCTTGTTGCGTTATTTGGTTAATATTTAATGATCCAATAAGACTATAAGAGTCATATTCATAAATTAGACAAGCCGGATAATGGGACCAGATCTATGCACCTCTTCGGTAGGCTTTGCAACTCGATTAAGAAACACTACAAAGGCTGTTAATTATCAATATTGACTTGAACGGAGCTGATAATAAACAGCAATCCCCATAAACCCCGCGAAAAAGGATGTTGCGTTGGATCTTTTCGGCAGCTACTGTCCCAGCCCGTGGCCATATTGGAATCTTAAGTCAACTAGCACTTCGGTGGTGTCTGTGGGTTTAGAGTCTCTGTTATATTGCACGCCTTTATTTATATCCGAGGGTTTAAGCAAGACATTCCACCCGAGACTCTGCCTTATCTGGAAGGCAAGTTGTCTTAGCATTTTGTGGAAAAATGAGTCCAACCGATGCTAAACGAGGAGCTAAGCGCAGGAAGAACAAGCGGGGCGGTGGCAGTACCTGCAGCACTGTCTGCAATGCCAGTAGTGGCAAGGCCGGGGTTTCAGCCTCGGCCTTGGGTCCTCACGGCACTGTAACACCTGCCTCTGTCATGAGTTTCTTAACACCGGGGAGCACTGGAAATGGGACCATGGGTCCCATCACAGGCTTAAATGGAGAGGTAAACAAATAAACAATCGAGATTGTTGGCTGTCAAAGTAGGCTGGGCGTTGATGTTTTAGCTAGCTTTTTTGCTAATAACAGTCGCATCATATGGGCCTGCATTATTTTTACCCAACTCAATCGGGCAAAGGCCGGGTAGTTCTTGTTGGCAAACTAGCGTTAGCTAGCGATTTCTTCGCCCACCGTTAGCTAGTACTATGTGGTGGGTCTACGTTTTTTTATCCCGACTATAAGTTTACTTGGTGTAATGTACGACAGGCTGTCAAATGTTGAAAATAACGGTATGTCAGTTAACAATTAGCGGACAATAAAGTCGCGCAATTATGTTACAGTTAAGCTAACGTATGAAACGTTGGCTAGCTAGCTAAAATTAGCTTCAAGGTTTTTTCCTAGTTAACCAAAATCAGATATGAATATGAAGCTTGCTATCGAATGATTGGTCTTACTAACAATGTAAGCAAGGGTGTTGCCAAGCTTTTAAGCAAGTTTCAAGTAGGCTTGCTTTTTTGACAAAATTATAGCTTTAGCACTTAGAAATTTGGCTACGCAAGCTAACTTGACAAGCTAATGTTAGCTGGATTGTTGACTAGCTTGCTAGTAAGCTAATACTAGTAAACCAATGGTGCAATGTCAAATAAGCTTTCAGTATGTCGGATTCATATGTATCAATCAATGCTAAAGTTCATTTTGACTGTCCTTGTGACTAAAATGTGCTCAAACAGGCTCATCGGATTAACCAGATAACGTTAAGGTTACCTGCCGTTAGTTAGGAGGCAATTAGGCTAGTTGTAAGCCAGCTAGCTAGCTAGCCAAGGCTTCGATTGGCGTTTAACCAAAACAATAAGATTGCTACGCTGACAACCTTCCTTTAATATTATTTAGTTATTTGATGGTGTGTGCCACAGAAACGGTATGTTAGTGGAGGTTAGTATTTTCTTGAATCATCAACAATAGCTTGATTTCTATCTCAGATCCATGCAGGACTAAGCAATACTTGATCCATTTTGTGAACAAGCCAAATCAAAACATTACGAGCCTTCCACATTTTGTTTTCTTAAGGCTGAGTTGAGCTGAGTGAGGGCTGAGTTTATGAAACCATATTTCTGTAAACACTGTATTGGCATGCTGTCAAGAAAATTAGGCTATCGAGACAATGTATTAGCCCGGGGAATTGTGCTAAGATTTTTGACATTAGCCTTTTGATTCTTTTGATAAATATGAATATATAAACCAATCAATAAGTACATAGGACTTGAACTGCGTTCGACTGGTTGTCATATGTAAAAATGATATGTAAATATGAACCTTGTTCTTTGTTATTCAGACCTACGGGCTATCTTTAGCCAGTTGTGCTAATGTAAAGGCATCTGTAAAGTATCTTCTCTCCAGTCTTCAGCTTTTACAATTTCTTGTAAGGATGTTTGCACTTGAAAGTAAACCTGTCCATATTAATCCAGACTTTTGGATCCCAGCCCCCATATATAGACATGCTATTTAAAAACAAGGTATTTGTGTAATAGCACTACTAATGAGAGGGAGCTTTATGTTTCTGAGCTAATGTCATACTTTTTGTTTACCCCACAGATCCCAATGAACGGTAGCATTACGCCACAGTTTACAGAGGGGCCTGTGAACTCAGACTTTTCAGGGGTTCTTCAGGTAATTTTTTGACAGTTTCATTTTGTTATTGACATGCCTTTGTAGGCTTGTTGTTCCACTTACTATTTCTTTGTGAATATTTATGAATGGCATGGTAAAGTTCAAGTAGTGCTAGTAAGTTGGAGGACTACCAATTGAAATTAGAGTAAGACTGCATTGATATATTTCTCTAGGGTTAGTAAAGGTTGCTGTGTCCCATTAACAACAGCCCAGTGGCATGGGTTGCTAAATTGTCATTAGTGAGTTTGTGAGTTCAGTTCAATTTCAGGAAATGGCACCCTCATCGCCCTTCTCTGACACAACAAGCTCCTGTTTTGGTCTCTTTAATGAACCCAACGAGAAGGTGCTAAGAGTTGAGAGGAGTGATACTCAAATATATAAACCACTTGAGTTAACGGTAGTACCTTAGTTATGTTTTTTTTTTGTACGTTTTTTTTCTCCAGTGATAATCTATTGCGACCATTACCTGTCATTGTTGGTCATTATGAATTAGAAAGCTAGGTGGCTCATGTCAGCTGACAATAACCATAGCTACCTTGTAAAAAAAATGGTGTTATACAAAGCTGACCATTTAAATAATATAGGAAAAAAACGCTCTGTCTGCCACGAGTAGCTGGGTAAATGGACAGGGTGTGGTAGCCTATCATCCTTATGTGTGAGCACTATTGTGGGTGAAATACCATGAGCGGTGCTTTCCCCCAAAATGCTGGATTCGTGTTTGAACTATTCATCGTGACAAGCCAAACTCTGCAGAGTTACAAGTGACCGACTGATTCATCATCTCAACCCCTCTCAGACCCCCTTCACCTTCGGCTTGAACCAAAGGGCTCCCTATACGGCCGGTGACCGCTGCCTCTTGTGCCGATGTGAGCGTAAGGACAGCGTCTTGCAGTCAGAGGGGGGCCCCTCGGGCCAGAACGGCACAGGGCAACCTACCAAGAGCCCCAGTGCCTTGCAACTGCCGCTGTGGGTGTGTTCGGACTGCAGGCGCACAGTGGAGAAGGAGGACCGCCATGCTGCCTTGGAGCAGTCACTTGGGGTGAGACACCTCTGGGGAGGGACGGCAACAGTGAAGTGGACAGTGGGATGGGTTTGGTTCTTATGGGAGAGAAGTATGTAACTATTAGAGCTGGTGCAGGTGATAGCCCTACAAATATATGCATAAAAAATGCTTCCTGATGTGATCTCATTGTGGCAACGTCAAATGAGACACAACATTGTAGAGCTTAGGCTCCTCTTTGCCTATCTGAGGGATATGAAGGCTATACACACACACACACACACACGTTTATAGCTGCCATGGGTAAATGTCCTTGTGGGGAAAACCACATTGTGTTGATTGCTGTTGTTTTTGTAAAAGGTTAAATACATGTTTTATCAGAGTTCTCTCTTTTTATTGAAAGTTATTCCTCTGCTGTTAGATTGGATGGCGGCCATATTTGTTCTTAGATTATGAATATATATATATAACAACGTGTTCTCGATACTAATATTATTACTGTCAAACATTTATAATGGAATTATTGTATATATTGTATGGAATTTGATATTGAAGGAATGTATGGAATTCTTTCTTGAAGGATAATATGTTTTACAACTCTTGAAGTGTTTGTAAAGATTGTTTTAAAATAAGAAAATTTGCATCAAGTTAAAATATATTACTGGCTTACTGATTTTCCCCTTACAGAACCAGGACTTCCTCTTACACATGCCTCTGGGCAATGGGGATCTGGGACAAGAGCCCAGCACAGGCGACCGGCTGACCATCGCCCCGCCTTCGCTACCCACGCTCCCCGCCCCCGACCTCACTTCCCCACTCACAGCCGACACGGTGTGCAGCTGTGAAGCCTGCAACGAGAGACGGTGGGTTTCACGGGACGCCTGTCCTTGACACGAGGCCCGGGACGCCTGTTTGTGTATCCTTTAGACTAACACTAGCTTATCAAACATTTGTTGTCTGCTACAGAGAGATCTCTGCTGAGTCGGAGCGGGAGTCTCAGCAGCTGCAAAACCACTGGTCGGAGGTTCGCTACCTGGTGCGCTGCATCTACCGCCAGACGGGCACTCCGCTGGCAGAAGACCACGAGCAGCCCCTCGACCGAGACAAGGAGGGCATGAAAAAGCTAGTGGACAGGTAAGACCACAAACTATTTCCTGCTTGGTCGATTTAGTTAGTACTATCTAATAGGGCAATATACCTAGTCACACATTTTTTTCTACAGGTTGAAAAATAGAAACAAGGCGACAAAGATTCCTGCTGCTATGTATTTACCAGTTGTGTTGGTGATCCTGTTCAGGCTCTGCGAGAAGGACCCCTACCAGTTGTACCAGAGGCTGGAGCAGCAGGCCCGTGAGTACGTCCTGGAGATGAAGGTCCGTCTGCTGAAACACCTGTCTGCCGGCTCCAAGGCTGCAGGGCCGGTGCCGGCCACCCAGGGCCCTCCTCAGGCCAACCAGTTCATCTCCCTGCTGCTGGAGGAGTACCACGCCCTCTGCCAGGCTGCACGCACCATCAGCAGCTTCCTACTCACTCTGGTCAGTTGGAAATCTAAAATATAGTGTCTAACTGGAGGAATAATTATCTACATTTATATACGCCTTAGTTATGTTTTCTGTATGTGTCAGTTATCTATCGTCAGTATCTGACTGACCAGTTTCGTGCATATGGATATTGTGGCATCACAAGCCATGACTCACTCACTGGCTGCAGCTTAGAGAAATGACATAATCTCAGGGAATCAGCTTGACTCTCAATTCGAGCTTCTGTTGTAAAGGGGACGCAAACTAAGCAGTTGTCTGATTGAAACCCTTGGAAATGGTTTTAATTCCCAGGAGAATGAACATCTCCAGAAGTTCCAGGTGACGTGGGAGCTGCACAACAAGCACCTTTTTGAGAACCTGGTGTTCTCTGAACCCATCTTGCACAGCAGTTTACCTGCGCTGGCTACACAGCTGAGGTAAGGCACAAGCACCCCTGTTCCTCATAAATATGTTATCGACTCGGTATTCATTGCAAGAAACGAATGACGCCGTTAAAAGTGTTTTCTCCCTGGTCCACCTGTGGGTTACTGATTGGTTTGGGGCTTTGTGTCCTTCCTTTGGTCAGGCATGGCACAGCCTCCCATGACTCGTACAGCGAGGACATGTACAAGACTCTTCTAGAGAGCTACCAGCTCCTTGAGCAGGAGATGGCCGCCGTGGCCGCTGAGTGGCAGGAGTGCGAGAAGAGAATCGATGACTACGTGGACGAACAGGTACACACGCTCGCGATAGTCCACCCTCCTCGCCTGACTAAAAGGTTCAGCAGGACAAGTCTACTTTTACAACGGCGGGTTATGGATTCATAGAAAATGTGTGTGTTGTTCTTTTGGCAGCTCCTTTTTAAAGTAGAGGGACAAAATCTCTCTAATCAACGGACAGAGCCACACAAATCTTTAATCAGTAAAAATGTAAGTGATCATTCCTAACACCGTCTGTTTCACTTATGCATTGAATCCCAAAGCTTACACATTTGTTTCTGTTTTCTAGACGTTGAAGACTAAACAGCGAATGCTGAAGGACGACTGGGAGTTTTTCAAGCAGAGAAGGTTTATTGAAGAACAGGTATGATTCGAGGTTATTACTACACGGCCTGATGTTTTAATAATTACATTTACCATGTGCATTTTGAAATGCTCGTCATGGAATTTAATTTGTCTCTGTTACGTCATCTTTACAGTTAACCAACAGTAAGAAGTCACTTGCTGGAGATAACTTCACAGATACAATGAGAATGCTGTCCTCTCGTCTGAGTATTCCAGACTGTCCAAATTGCAATTATCGAAGAAGGTTAGCTCTCACTGTTGGCTATAACTCGCATTCTTGGAGCAACCTCCTATTGATAGACTATTGTGTTGGTAAAATCTTGTTTTGATATTGATTTGATATTATGCCAAAGATATGATTGTTTACCCATTATGATAGCCAAAGAGCATATATGCCAATCTCTCTAACCCATCTGTCAACGTTTTTTCAATGGTTAGATGCACTTGCGACGACTGCAGCTTGTCTCACATCTTGACGTGCGGCATCATGGACTCTCCCATCGCCGAGGACCTCCACATCAAGCTGCCCCTGCAGGGGGAGCCTCATCGGGACTACCTGGCCGAGGTGCATCCCCCCAGTCTGTCCTCGGGCAGCTCAGCCTCTGGCTCCAACTCCAGCTCTCCTATTACCATACAGCAGCACCCACGCCTCATCCTGCCAGAAGGGGGCGCCAACACCTTGTAAGTCAACCAAATATTTGGCCAACCATCTAAAGTTTTTTGTTAAATCTCTTTAACAATATTATTTGGGGGGAAAGTAAAAAAAAAAACATGGTATCCTAGTTTATTAGGCAGCTTTTTGCCGTTCCAAATATTTATTCATCATTGAATAAAGTTTTTGTGTCATTATACTTTACTAATATGGGTTAGGGTTAACTGCATTAGACGTTCACTTCTACTCTTTCATTCTCCGTGTATCCACAACTTGTAGTGTTAGCGATGACGACGAAGTGCCTCCACTGTCGGCAAAGTTTGGAGACATCTACCCCATGAGTGGCTACGAAGACCCTGGCATAGTGGCGGACACCATGAACGGCCTCCACACAGAGCTCAACGGCGGCGGGGAAAACATGGCACTCAAGGATGAGGTGAGGTCTGCAGCAAAGTATTCTACTGCAGTAGGAGAGCTAAGAGTGCTTGTACCCTTTTCCGACCGTACTCAACCGTTGTCGTGTCATGAGTACGGATGTGTTTAAGAAGGCCTTTGTCAGTATAGGCAGAAGCACCTCCAGTATATCCTTCTGTGAAGTAAAGCGTTGATAGAAAGCTGGTTTTGTGAATCTGTGTGCTTTTGTTTCTGTGATATGCTCACCTTCCCTTTCCTTGTCTCCTCTTCTCGTTCTTCTTTTTTCGACTCGTTCCCCTTCCAGTGTCCCCGAGGCACTAGCAGCAGCAGCAGCTCCTCTGTGGGGGAGGAGGATGAGGCTGACGGGCAGAGTGGTGGCTCGCCCCCGGTGCAGCAAGGCGAGCTCACCCCAGGGAAGAGCCACAGCCCCCCACCATCCTACCTGCACCAACAGGTACTGTCCTCCCCATGAAACCATAGCTCCAAACCAAACCACAAACCACACCACATTTCACGGACAAAGGGGGTCATCAGGGGTCCGTTTCATTACCATGTTTTGCCAAGATACACATAACATTTTTCGTTATTTCACAGCATTTGCACGGTTTCGTTGTTAAATGAAAGAAGCCTGGGTACCATGGTGTGTTTTATCCACCATCAGATGGAGCCACAGGTTCCGCATGACTGCGAGTGCCACGTGTGCAACCAGGACCCCTCTGCCTCCAGCCTGGGCCCCTCCGCTGGCCTGTCCCCTAGCCGCCTACACACCTCCTCTTCTCCTGCCATGGGCCACCAGTTCTTCACCGACCCCAAGGCCCCACCGGCCCACCCGGCCCTCCACCTCTACCCCCACATCCACGGCCACCTGCCCCTGCACAACCTGTCCCACCTGCCCCGGCCCCTACTGCACCCCACACTCTACCCTCCCAGTCCCCCGCTCTCACATTGCAAGGTGAGCATTCTCAACTCGCCACAACCAGGAAACCAGTGGGTATTACTGGTAATACTGTTTAATTTCTACTTGACGTGAATGGTGCTGTCACCGCTCTGTTCTTCCCTAGTGGTCTTTTTGGTAGTTTTATCAAGGAAACTTTTCTTGGTGCATTTCCCCCTCGCTAGGGGATTCACACTTCAGTAGGAGGAAGTATGATTCAGCGTCGGCCCGTCTTCAATCTTTTTATGTTGCTGTAATGGAAAATGCCCACCACAAGGGGGCATTCTGCCCCGGCCGTGCCGTCGCCTCGATGTAGAATATGGATTAAAATGAATTAAGGACATATTATTAAGATAATGTTTTTTAGTTTATTGAATAAGTAGAAACATAATTCTATATCTCACCGAACTTCTTTTGTCCGGGTCCTCCTCCTCAGCCTCTCCCTCCCACCCCCACATCAAACCACTCGGCGGCCAAGCAGCCGGCCTTCAGCCCCTCCCTACCAGACCACGTCTACCAGAACTGCTTTGGCGGCGCGGGCGGGGCTGGCGACTGGAACAGCTCGCTGCAGTGCCTCTCGCTCAAGTTCGAGAACCTGTGTGACGCGGCCATGATGAAGAGCTGGAACCCGTCTGTGCTGCTGCAGGAGCCCCTGCCAGGTGAGCCCTTTGCCCCTCAGGATGCAGGCGGAAGTCCGCCTTGCAGGGAATGGCAACAGCGCTCTGGCGGCCTGTATGTTTCTCAGGTTCAAATCCTCTTCATTACATAAGTGGTGTATCCCTTTTTTTCAACAGGAGACATGTTAGGACCACCCCTTCCGGAAGTACCCCTCCCTCCACCCACCATTGGTCACTATGGGGACCACTCCTCAATGGCCACCCCTCTTCCCTCTTCCACCTGTTCGTCTTCGTCCTCCTCCTCCTCCTCGTCCTCCTCATCAGAGCACAAGGAGCACAAGAAGAGTAGCGCCAAGAAGAAGTGTCTCTATAATTTCCAAGATGCCTTCATGGAGGCAAACCGCGTGGTGATGGCCACCTCCGCCTCCACAGCCTCGGTCTCCTGCACTGCTACCACTGTCCAGTCAAGTAATAACCCACCCATCCACCTAGCATCTAAAAGACCCAACTCCTTAGGTAAAACTGCATGTAGGAGTGACTAGGCTAGATTAGCAGGTGGGGCATATCCCAGGGGTAGAATTGTTTCCTCGTTCTTTCTGCAGCACATTGAAAAGGAGTGCCTTTGTTCCCTTTAAACGGCATGGTTGGCCAGCTAAATCTGCAGTAGGAAGTAGGAACCAGGAAGTATGTTGTTACTGCAAACAGCAGGCCTAGATTCCAACGGTATTCTCTCCCATTGTTGGTTGAGTCAGGAGCCCGTGTCACAAGTCAGGTCCTATCTTTGCTTATTGTGATTTTTTGTTTTTTAGCTATCTATTGTTTCTCTCCTGCAGGTGATGTATTTCACAATCTAGGTAAAGAGGACCATAGTCAACCCACCCCAATCGCCCCTAGGAATAGCCCCACAGGACTGGCTGCTCTCCCTCCGCTCTCAGGCCCAGCGCTGCCCCCGCCTCCCTCCACGCACTTACCCAGCATGGGAACCCAACCCTTCCCAAAGATGGCCACGCCAGCCCCAGGCTTTATGGAGGCCCACCAGGGCCTGTGTTTGTCCCCCGCCGAGCCCCCAGCCCCCTCGTCCGAAGGGCCCATCAGCGCCCCACCCAGTGTCTGCAGGTTAGTCGCCTCCACACTGCCATTATCAATCCACCCTTCCTTTATCTGCAAAATACAATTTTAGTAAATCAAAATATATACCTTTTTTTCCCCATATATAATCTTGTAGTTGAACGTCTAAATACGATTGAACAAAATGTCAAACTTGGCTTACCGTGCAGTTCATCAGGGTGTATCTATCCTGTGCCTTTTAACCTACACAAAGAGTTTTTAAAATCAGCAGGCATGTAAGTTGTCTATTTTGATGCCATGGTACCCATAACCCTGAGTAGCCAGACCTTTCTGGTCAGCACCCTCACCCACCTCTCCTCTGACTGACTGTGCAGTGACCCAGACTGCGAGGGCCACCGGTGTGAGGGCAACGGGGCGTACGAGCACCAGGCGTACAACGGCGAGGAGAGCCAAGATGAAGACAGTTGCTCCGAGCATAGCTCCTCCACGTCCACCTCCACCAATCAGAAGGAGGGAAAGTACTGCGACTGCTGCTACTGCGAGTTCTTTGGCCACGGCGGGGTAAGACACTCACCCCCCCCCCCCCTCCCGTTGTAGATGGATGGCAAAAACTTCTTTCATACAATTAGGGACCTAAATAAGCGGACCAGTAGATAATAACACCAGTTTGGGCACCTTGAGTTGGATATTGAAATCATGTTTTTTTCCCTCTGTTTCCACTCCTCAAGCCTCCAGCGGCGCCCACCAGTCGTAACTATGCAGAGATGCGAGAGAAGCTGCGTCTCCGGCTGACCAAGCGGAAGGAGGAGCAGCCCAAGCGGGAGGAGCAGCTGCCGGTGCTGGAGAGGGACACGGGCCTGGAGGACCACCGGCGGGTCGAGGACCTGCTGCAGTTCATCAACAGTGCCGACAACAAGCCCATCTCCAGCTCCAAGGCCGCCAAGCGGGCCCGCAACAAACAGAAGAAGGTAGCAAGGGAACTCTCTTTACGGTTTCCTCCCGTCAATCTCAAAGGCCTTTAACAATAAAGGTTCAAGCTAAATGTTGAGTTCAATTTGGAGTAATTCATTATGGTTGAGATATCTCGGTGTTATTGTATGACCTGGTCGTTTTCTGTTTTTAGATGGAGGAGAAGGCACGTCTGGAAGCGGAGGCCCGTGAGCGAGAGGAGCAGCAGCTTCTGCTGGAGGCGGAGCAGCGGCGGCGGCAGGAGGAGGAGGAGTTGCAGCTCCAACGAGAACTTCTCCGGCTGCAGGAGCTGCAGCACCTCCGGGCCGCCAAGAAGAAGAGGAAGGAGAAAGCCAAGGAGAACACGGCGCCCACCCAGCAAAACAACCCCCAGCCCCTCAAACAGACGGCCCAGAACGTGCTGGAAAACCTCCAGAACGGCAAGACGCAGCTCCTCCACAGCCTCATCCGGCTCCCCGAGCACAAGGAACCGCGTCTGGACCCGACGGCCCGAGCCCAACTCTCTGTCAACGGGCACCCAGCGCAGCGGCCCCTGTATCAGCACAGCCCAAAGAGCACCAAGGAGAAGCCCACCCATGCCCCAACACCCGCCCCCTCAGCCCCCATCCACTATTGCACTTCGGCGCCCCAGCATGAGGTCAACGGCAAGAGCAGGCCCAAACCTCAGCCAGAACAGCATCAGCACAGTAGGCCCGTGGCCTGTGAGACGGTGGTGAAGAAAGCGCCAGAGACTACCAAGACCTCCAATCTGCCTGCAAAGATGGTTAATGGCACTGCTATCGCCAGCCCAACGACGGACACCAAAGCTACCAGACCCAGGCCCGTCGAGGCCACCGCGGTGACCCAGGCCCCAGCCTCCGAGGCCAGGCGGGAGGAGAGGCGCAGCTGCCCCAATGGAAAGAGGCTGCATCCCAGCCAGGGGAAGGAGGAGAGGAGAAGTCCTCCTGTTTCGGACCCCTCCCCTCCACCGCCGCCTCCTTCAACCACACAGCAGGAGCCCCAGCAGAACGGCAAGCTGCCCAGTGCAGAGTCCCCTCAGCCCAAGGGCAAGGCCAAGAAAAACAAGAAGAAGAAAGGGGACAAGGCTAACTGCTCAATAGGTCCGTTATTTTTGGCTCACTAACTTTACCAAACTACTGACTGACATTTTTGCACACATAATAAACCTTGTGTTGGCTTGGTGTAGATGCGAAAAGCTCCTTCATTTATTGTAGATGTTAGATTAAGCCAGTTTGTCAGTTGAGTGAAGAGATGTTTTCTTTCCATTTTAGATGACGTGTTCCTACCCAAAGACATCGATCTGGACAGTACAGAAATGGATGAGACTGAGAGGGAAGTGGAATATTTTAAAAGGTAAGTGAAAAACCCGAAGACTATCCAACGCTTGTTTCATTTAACACTGCGAAAATAGTGACTGGGAATGTCAAGCAAGCGCGTGTGTGTGTGTGTGTGTGTGTGTGTGTGTGTGTGTGTGTGTGTGTGTGTGTGTGTGTGTGTCTGTCTGTGTGTCAGTTGTTGATAGTCTCCATCATTGCATCCCTCCCCAGGTTCTGCTTGGACTCTGCTCGTCAGACCCGCCAACGGCTATCCATTAACTGGTCCAATTTTAGCTTGAAGAAAGCCACATTTGCTGCCCACTGACGGGACTCGTGGGTGAAGATACTGTTTTAGGAAGCAATCAGCAAACCCAATTGGCCGATGACTCCATAGCATCCTCTTGCCCTCCCTCTAGCTACCCTGTGTCCTGCTGTGCCCAATTCACGCCCACGCTGCCTTGCCTTGTTCTCGTCGCTGTGTGGTTCCACCATGGACCCATCTGGGCTGATCCTCATGCAGAACTCTTGAGTGAGAAAAAAATATGAAATGACACATGCACACAAAAATCACAATGCTACTTTCTATCTGATTATTTTTCATTTTGTGCTTGTGCGCTTCTAGTCTGTGAGTGGGGGAGTGTTATAAAATTCTTATCTATTTGGTATTGAAAAGATGCTCACAATGTTTGGATGGAAGCCTTCCACAAACAACATACATGGAGACAATGCATAAAATAATAGAAATGTCATAAATTAAAAATCTTGAATTCTGCTATTGTGGCTTACTATCCCCCCCCCCCCCCCCTCCCCGATTCTGACAGTTTATAGCACGGTGTCTCATTTCAGATTAAATGACAAGGGAATGGGCTTGGCCAGCTGTGCTTCCCACCCCGCTCCCCCAACAACTCTTACTTCACTGAAAGGAAGAAGGCTTAATACTTGACAATGTTCTTTTTTTTTCAGTTCTGTTTAACAAACTGTTGAGTAAAGTGTACCAGTTACAGTTATTATTGTTTTCTTATTTTCTCTTTTTTTTGACATGTAGCCAGCTTGTATCAGAATACTCTCAGAATGAAATTGAAAAAGAACAATACTCACACTATCAATCTGTTATAGAGTGTATATTGTATTAACACTGAAGCCAAACTGGCTACTTTTTAACATATTGTTAAGTAATATTAAAATCTTGTCTTTCTTTTTTGAAAGATGGAATACAGTAGTATGGCAGGATGTGTCTTGTGTCAACCCTTATTTCATAATTTGAGGAACACCATATTAAGATAAGTTCAGAGAGCATGACATCCCAGCACAGCAGAATATGCAACACATTCTAATAACGGCTGGGAACATCGAGCGTTGCCACACAGTGTGTAGTGTAGAAGGCTAAGACTAGATAAGTCTTAAACAGCGCCTTTTCAGTGCAGCGAAATCTACGCAACCGCTAGTTAAATATCTGATATGCAGGTGCAGTTCTTGACCTTGTGTGAACCCCACCACCCAGTTTCCTGTACACATCTACAACTTGCTATAGCGACAGTCAATTTATTAAAGCACAAAAAAGTCTGTACTGAACAGCCATCTGCCGAACAATAGAATACGGGGTAGAATGGGTGTTCAGATAGGCTTTAATTCAATGATCAACATGTGATGTGTAATGTTTACTGTTAGTGCTCTGAGGGAATGTTCTCTCATGATATCACCGATGCCACCACGGGTGCAGCAACGCAAGGTGAGTCACAAACCCAAGGTCACGAGTATGAGACGTCTTATTTCCACGCCGTTAGATAGGCACTCACATGCTATTTTACTGTAAGAGGAGTTTATGGGTCCCCACTTTCCCAGCACTGTATAGTATGACCTATATGCCAGAAAGGTAATAGCCTAAGTAAGAGTATCGTCAGTGAGTGCTCGTATACTGGCTGTCGACACTATGTAGTCCTGCACTCACACATACGCGTCACTGGTGCAGATAAAACACCAGTGACATTTCAGGATATGAGACTTGTGAAATTGAGTCTTTTTGACAAATAACAAAAACAGGATTTCCTTTATCCCTGATCACCATTATATAATATCCTATTAGCCTATCACATTTTTCATCATTATAATTGGTATATTAACGTGTGAACATTCTAAAATATAGTTTTGTTTAAGAGGGTCAACGTATGATTTGGTTTAATGGGATTATTCAATAAATCCCGGATGAGATTGTCAGGTAACTTTTTGGGAGCAATCTGCCTTCATTGAGCTCGATATTCTTTTCTACATCCTGTAAAATGGTACTTCGCCTTGTTAAACCACTAAGTTCACTGCTTACCTACTCAAATACTATAATGGTATACTGTCTGCATTTTCTTGTGTTTTCACCCACATTTTCTAAGAAAATGGATCACACAGTTGTGACTTAGGCCTATACTTCCTCAATTGCATACATTACAGTTTTATTCTCATTCGTGTATAGGAAAACTACCACTACATCTACTGAACAATCTACATAATCCAGGCATTCATAATTATAGGTATTTTTATACTGACAAAGGTAATATTTTCAGTTAATCTATACACAAGAATTTAACAAACGTTCCAATATTTACAGATTTTCTAAATAAAGGTGGTGTAGCCTAATAAACAATTCAGATGCGGTATCTCAAGTGGTTAACCCTGATTTAACTTTAATAGATAGATAGAGACATGTGTGGTAAATATGAAGCATGTATTTATGTCTAAATATGTTTACATGATTAATTTTAGCTAACAAATCATGCTAAAGCAAATAGGTCACAGCACCCCTCGAATCGATGACATTCTCCATGTTGCGTGCTTCCTCTTATTTTGAATAAGTACTTGTGGTTTCTTATTTCTGAAGGGGTTTCACAATGAAAATGTACTTATTGTACACATGATATAAAAGTGGGAAATTTACTTCATAGCATACTGAGGACAAAGGGTAGAGGTTAGGCAACCACAGCTGAAATGAGTCAAATGTGTATTAGTTTTGTAATGAGTAGTTGTCTGGCTCTACAAGTGCCTCAGTCAATTTGTCAATGATGCAAGGATGGGTTGTCCTCATTTAGGAAACGGTAATTTTCCCTATTAGAGTACACACAACGAAAAGGACCCCATATAGCTACTCAGAAAAAATGTACCTTAAAAATCCTTTCCAGACAGTGTCATAACCTATAATATAATAATTTATTTCTCAGTTTTCATTGGTAAATCTGCTTTAAAAAGGGTGAGAAGATGTCCACTAAAAATACTGTTCTCTCAACCCTTTCCCGTCAGACAAGTTTGACCATCACTCCCTGAGTTGTGAAGCCTGGTTGAAACAGGAAAACCCCATGGTGCCAAGTAGTCTTCTGTACCTAGGGCAGGGCTTTGACAATGACAGGAGCAAGCGCCAATAAGGCTATTAGAAAGGATCAGAGGTGCCTGTAGCTTGTAATCAGTAGGGGGATCTTTTCATTGAAAACTCCCTGGAGCATTTAAGAAACACATATACTTCCATAGAGGGAAACCCCCAACATCCTCAGATATGATGATCCACAATGGTATATTTTGACCAGAAAACAACTCCAAGCCTTTCCTTCATAAAAGTCTAACAAAAGCAGTCAAAGATAATACCCAACACACACCACCAGCACATATCAACTTAGAATGATCTATCACAAAAAGTCTTATGTGCTCTACTTTCAAGTAAACCTGTGCATATTTTGGGAATTCCCTTGCTATGATGGGAAATTCCCATTCTTTTCGGATGCACATAAGATTAAAGGCCAAATCTATCCATGCTGTGTTTGGATAAATGTCAGGCAAAGGGTTTTCCAATATGTGAAGTGGAGGGCAGCTGCCTCGTGATGTGTTTGTATCTCTCAGTGCCAGAAACTAGCATCTGATTGGATGTTCAAGGTTTTATTTATTCATACCCTTGTTTCTTAGAAAAGGTCTATGAGAGCAAGTTGGGGGTGTGTGACCTAATTGTTTCCAATAGGTGGGTAGTCTGTGCATGTGTGTCTGTCTTGTGTTTTTCTTTGTAGGTGTGTGTGCTGATGGTAAGGGGGAGTCCCTGGCAGGCCACTTGTTGAATTTATTTTAGACCCTTTGCCTTTTTTAGGTTGTATTTATTGTGTGTAACAGTGGAGGTGAGATATCTGTGACTTGCTTTGTGTAGCCACACATAAAATAGAATGCCAATGTCAATCTGTACATAGGATACACAACATAAACATGTTTTATCAGGCACACTCAAAATATCTTTTGTATGTAAATGATTGAGCGTGGCGGGAACTAATCTTCTCTTGCTCTTGTGGTGACGTGTGTCACAACGAGACCATTATTGGTTTCAAAGTCTTCAGTTCAACCAAGTCTGTTTCTCTTTCAATAACTAGTCATTTGGCTTTTCTTATAAGACGTCCTGACTTCCAGTAAACCAAAGGAAATATGTACCTCGCTTTAAGATGTGCCATAAAAGGGTACAGTAGAAAATAAGGATGCGGTTGTATGTGGAAATCTAAAGTGACATGGGAAGATAGAATCTGCAGCCCACACATTTGTTTTAGCAGAGAAATGCGAGGCACATATACAAAGGATCTGTTGGGAGTTTAATTTACCCCCTTCAAATAACTGCCTTGCACCTTTTTAGCAGGGGAAGTCCAGGTTCCTGCACACCCACCTCCCCCATAAGAACAGATCTTGTCTGAAATAAGCTTATCCTAAATCAATTGTTAAAGATAGGATGTAATCTGTGCTTCCAAGGTCTCATTGGTCTTGTTAGTCCCCTCAGTTTTCACTTTAGTCACAACAGCTGGGAATGTGGCAGTCCCAGTACAGCGTGTCCATTCAGGCTACCCTGGAAAGGGGGTTTCCATCATGTGCACACTCTGCCTCGGCTGACCGATCATCAAATCTCTTGTCTATTTTCTGCAAATGCAATACACTATGAACAGTTTTAGTTTATGGTAATCAAATTTGTTCAATTTTGATTAAGTTAAAATACACACCCAATATAATAGATTCAAGGCAAAATCAACACAGTACATTGACAACAGCAAGAGTTTATTTACATTTTTACAAACTATACTTTTAGATTTGGACTGTACAATAAGTGTCTACTATCAAATCTCCTCAGATGCAATCCCTACCAATTTATTGTCCAATATTATATTGCAATTTCCTTTATGATTTGAATAGTTATAATTAGAAAACGTCCTTTAAACCTCAAAATATATATTATTTCTTTGAGGGGGTTGGCATCTCAAAATGAAGTAGGGTTGCATATTTGACACCAAAACAAAGGGTTTGGGCAATTGAATAAATATAACACTGATATATTCCCCAAGACATAAAGCAAATAATAATCATATAATATAATGAACACATTATTTACAGGCATGCGACTTGATAAGAATATCCAAATAAGAGATTAATAGCATCATACTTTCAACCCCTGCGCATTTAAGTTTTGCTTATTACATGTCATGAAACTACATCAGGTTGATAACAATATTTCAAATTGAGGTATATAGTTGCTCTGATACCCTACTACCCACTCACCCCATGGACAATGCTAAGGTTTGTAAAATAGAAACACTGGCATGTAGTTTTATACAGTATATCATTGTAGTCCTAAATGCTTATGGATCTGTCCAAAACATTTTTTCTATTGTTACAGGCCAAGACGAATATTTGAAAAAATCTATTTCATCCTTTCTGTTAAAGACTTTGTTGGACAAAATGTAATGTTTTTTAATCAAACAATGATACATGGTAGGTGTATTCCTAACAAAGACTTTGGGCTTTTTAGAAACTCCTGTGCCCAAAATCAGACAGGCATGTAGTGCATTTAGTCAGTGCTCAGTTACTGTCAGAAATTGATAACAGTCTTATCCCAGGTGTGTTATAACTCCTAATATCTGCGACAATTTTCTAAATGATTTAGGCACTCAGTCTCGCAGTTTTCATCAAACATTGCGAAGCATGATGGGCACTGCAGTTCAGATACATCCGTACAGACAGGGGTAGGTATAACTAGCGCTGCAGAACGTGTGTTCTTCTGTTTTGTGGTGGGTGGCTTAGAACTAGTCCTTTGCTTTGGCTCTGGGAAGTTGATGTGTTTGCGTTGGGAGATCCTATGTCCAATGTGCCCTCTGCAGATAGGTGCTACTACATCGCGGCTCTCTCCACCGGCTCCTTGCTAAAAAGAACAATGAAGAAAAGGAATAACAATCTATTAGGCCTTGTCGTTAGCAAGAACTTAGGGACTTATGACTGGATGTGAATACTGTGGCTTCCCACTGAGCCTCACCTGTGTGCGCAGCCTTTGTTGTAACTGAGCCAATTTCTGTTCCAGGTCCAGCATCCTGCTATGTGCTCTTTCTCTGTCAGCCCGCTCAAACTTGAAGTCCTCTGTGTAAATGAGTACCTGTAGAGGAGACAAGAGCGGGGAAAGCGGTTTTATTTGACTTTGTTTATTCAGTTACCTTTCAGTACGAGTGTTAGCCAACCACTGAAGCTAAAGATTGTTTTCATTCACAGCTATCTGTATTGATGTTTTGCTACGCAAATAAAAATGTATCACAAAAATAAGATTAAGCTGGTAAAGACAATATATATATGTTCTCTTACATTTTCCTCGGTCATGCTGAAATTTGGCCATAATGATTTTCTATATCTATACTCCCTTCATTTTGCATACATTTGTAAAGCTCATGATCTAATTTCTTAATTTAATACTAAGATAATAATGAGATAAATATTGAAATTTCAATATTCAAAATGATGTGAATGTCTGATCGTATATTACTATTTGGACTTACATTGAATGGAAACAAGTGTCTAAAAAGAGAGAGGTCAAAGAACAACACCAACCTGCTGCTCCATTGTTTGAATGCGCTCCCGATGTTGTCTCCTGGTCTCTTCCAAGTCTCTGGCTAACCTTCCGCACTCTCTCATCTTCTCATCCAGTTGGCTATTTAGCCTGGCAATCTCCTGATGGAGCAACACACTACTAGCTGCTGTTCCTTGTCTAGGCACCGAACTCACTCCACCGTCACCTGCCGGATTATTAGACTCCTTCAGCAGCTGCTGACGCAATTTTCTCACGTACTCTTCTCTACTTGAATCATACCTTTGCCATTTGGAATTTAGAACTTCAACCTATAGGAGAAAAGGGATTAAGATATTACTAATCAATGTGTGACTCCTTAATTTGGGGTTTTAATGTCATGATCAATTGTGTCCAAAGATGGTTGAGGTCAGTCCTGTTATCTTTAATCCTGTTATGTAAATGGCACAGCTAGCTCATCATGTGAGGAGTCCTCCTTACATATGCCACTCTCTGCTTCAGCTGTTGGTTCTCCTCCTCGAGTTGATAGATCCGGTTCTCAACACCACTTGTATTTGTAGACTCTGACTTCTAAAACAATAATGGGAAAATAGGTTTAATTCTGTTCTAGGAAGGCAATTCAATAATGAGTCTACAGTGGTTACAACAATTTATGAGTCTTCAATTGAATGTAAACTACAGCAAGTCCAAGCCACTTTTTACTCTAAGACCCAGGGGAAAAGGGGTATTGGACAAGTAAGATGATATAACTCCAACATTGTTACTTTGTGTCTTGCATGGCCCATTACTGTTCTTGCTTTAATCTGAATGTCTTGGGGAACAGTAACATGGGCAAAATGGCAGCACTGCTATCCGTCTACAACGCACCTCTTCAGCTGTCCGTTGCTGCGGCATCTCCTCCACCATTTCTCCAGTCTTGTCTCTCCCCAGCATGTCCAAAAGTTCCCGGCAAACCTTCATTGTTGCCCTGAGTTGACCCTGTAGCTGATCAGCTTCTTCCTCAAGAGAGTTACACAGCACTGCTCTAGTGGCCTGTGCGCGCTCTTTGTCCTCTAGAGCTGACCGCAGCCTTTGGATCTCCTGGTCTTTTTCATGCTCTGGCTGATGTGTGACCCTTGACAACTCTCTTTCCTTCTCGGCCAGTGCGACTTGTATATTCTGTATCTCCTAAGACAAAAAGGATGCAGACATTCAGAACGACAATTTAGGACATATAATGCTTCTAGATTTGAATTATGGTTGTTATGTTTGCTCTATAAATATAGTCTTTGTTTTAAAGTATTATTATTACTATTATTAACACGTACCAAGTTGTTACTTAACTTGGTAATCATTTTGGTAATGGAACTCTCTTGAGATATAATCACACTATCAGCATGCAGATTGAAGAAATTCCTTTGCACTTTAGGCGTGTACGTGTTAGGCTTAGATACGTGTATCATCAATGTGCAATTACATGTTGTCATTGGAATAGATCACAACGGCACGTAATGCACGATAGGCATTGATAGGCTTACACATTTGCTTTGAAAAGTATTCTAACAAGGATACTTATTGTATTTTACCCACTTTTGTATGAAACTCTGTTTGTAAAGAGGCTTTCACCTCTGTGTCTTTCCGCTTTTGCTCAATTCTGCAGATTTCTTTGCACAAACTGTTGAGCAAATCCTTGGATGGTCCAATCGCAACAGGCTCATATCCTTCGACATTGATGCCGATCCTTTCATACTTTCCCAGCCTCAGATTTAAGTCTGCAATTAAATTGTCTTTCTGAGAAATCTGTTTCGTCAAATGATCAATATCCTGCCGTGCTTCGTGGTAAAGGGTATTCAAAGTATTTAAACTCTTTACGTTTTCTTTCAGCGTGTCGTTGTCAGTATGCATGTTATCCATTGCACGTTTAAATCCCAAAGATGAGTATTCCAGCATCTGAAGTTTTTTTTTCAAGGCTGTACGACTAAAGTGGTGTCGAGCTTCTACCATATATCTTGAAAATAAGAATGGAGCTCAAATGTTTGTCTATTTGGTGCATCTCAAATCCGATATTCTGACTCTCATACGGGGATTTCCTAGGGGGACTTCCGCGTAATAGGCGGACTTTTCCTGTACCAAACTTTTTATAGCCTGGCCTACAATGTCGGTTAAGTTGACAACTGCTTTCCGAAATTGTGAGCCATCATCCATTCCGTTACCAGTCATATGATATATATCTGAATTAGTTTTAGCCTACATTCATGTATGCTTACACATGCGCGCATAGATGTCTGGACCTTTTTGAGCTGTTGTGCTCAGAAATGCGTAACAGACAATGTTGGTGCGTAATTTCACAGATTGTGTCATAGGCCTACGGATTGACAGCCCAGGGTACAGCATTTGTCAATAAAACAGAATTTGCTAGGGGAGTCGTTTGTGTATGGAACGTAATAGCATGGCAGGCTTTAGACACAATTATACATTTGATAGTATATATCTTATCAAACCTGTGGAAGGGTGTATTAACTTCGGATCAGTATCAGTGTCATGGCCGCAAACGTGATCTTCATTTTCTCTGAAGATACGCAGGTCCACAAAAATAACATTTTCGTCATACCCAGCAGATGGTGCTGTTTAATTAAGAATTTTCTCTATCTAGTTTTACAATTTGATTTCGAACAAACTAAATACGGGTCACAATTTTGGCACAAAGTTTTTTTATTCAATTTTTCCCCTTTGCATATTTTCACATAATGCAGTTACTGTTGCTTGGTCAAATTATACATTGCTCTTTTGTTAATTAGCTGTGTGCAATACATGCTGTACTAAAAACTATTTTACTGGGTTTTAAATCTGCAATTCACAACTAGGCGGTCTTGGTTTATAGTCTTTGGAACCTATGTACAGGAAAAAAAAACATAACTAATATTTACACAGTAACATTTCAAATAATACTTACAATACACAAAAATAGCTGGATTGTTTGTGTTGACCAACTCTTTACTATCGAAATTATTGTTAACCACTCTAATGCAATCACTATAGTCGGAGCTACATAAAAAGAAGAAGAAAAAAAATGTCATACCGAAAATAGACAACAGATATAGCATGTAGAATTTCACTCCAACATTGTTTTGTAAATGTCAAAGAATTATTAAGGTGTGAATTAGAAAAATATTTAATCTATCATGGTAGAAAAGTATTCAGTGCAGTACTGAGGCTCAAGTACAAAAATATGTCTCAGTCAATTGACTGCAAAATAAAGCGCAAAGCAACATTTAGATTATTTTATGACAAGCCAAATGATTGGTGAGAATACTTTGTTATTAATATCATGGTTCTTCACAATAGAATACCTCTTGCTTTAAGCTGCAGAATGTGTCAATGCCAAGGGTATATCAGAAGTATTGAAGGGGGAGAGAATATAGCCAGCTATTTCTCATATTGTTTGAGAAAAGATACATTAAAAAAGCATATTGCATTAACTAATTTATCATAACACTGAATACTTTTGATAATCACTCAATGCACACAGGATTTAAAAACTGCACATTTGCTCTGCACTACAATATATTCAATCAGATTTGTTGTTGTTTATAGATGACTAACACATAGCACAGTGCCTAAAGAACAATTGCTTGGTAACATCTCATGTTGGCCTAGCTCTTATCAGAGAGCTCTTTATAGTAGATAATTTTGCGTTTTACTTAAAGAAATTGAATGAGCCAGCTTTAAAGGGCTGCCTTAGTTAGGCATCTGTGATGGGAACCAAACACTACAGCTTGCAGTAGCGTTATGATAGGAGCTTAAGTAGTGTGGCCTTGCAATCACATGGCTTTCTCATTCACATGAAAGAGCACGGTAGCGTGGAGAGATAAAATAATGAGACGCGAGTGTTTGACAGTAGAAACATCTGCTAATTATCATGGTAGTGATTAAGCTGATTGATTGGGTGTACATAACCTGTCTAATCTGGCACCCCCGCTTCATCCCTCAGCACTGCAGTTTACGGGCACTCCGGGAGATTCTCTTGAATTCACGCTGGCCTCGCTGCCAGCGCTTCAGTGAGGTGATGACCAGGTGGCCGTCCATCTTCTGGCCCATGACCAGGTAGGCGGCGTTGATGTCACTCATCTCGTCACAGACGCACTGCAGTCCGTCCTTCAGCCACAGCACTGTCTTCCTCAGGTCCCTCTCCGTCACACCGTTCAGCTTGTATATGGTCTTGCTCTTTGTCTCCGGCACTATCTTGGTGTCACCATTCATGTAGGAGATTTCCTTGACTTTAATCTTCAAGGCTGAATGGATAGGGTGGGAGGAAGAGATGGATATTCAGGTTTCATATCTTGTGACAATAACAAAATCTTGAACCCTGATCTGAACCAGATATTCAAAAGGACTCACCAAAATCATTCTTGCACAGGCTGTCCACAATTTCATTGTCATTTTCTTCTTTTTCTTTGCAAGCATCACATACTCTGGGAACTAGAGTACACACAAGAAAGGATTAATAACATTCGCATGCAAACAAACTACTGTTTGTGAACACAGCATGAGTAAATAAAGTAATTCTGTAAATAGTAATGGTAAGATAACATGTAGCCATTGATTCTATAGACTAAGGTTAATATATCCTTGTTTAGACATACTATTAAGCGATATGTCAGATGAAAAACCCCTGTTTCACATTCCGTTATTACAACTGAAGACACAAATGACATACACATATTTTAAGAAACACTGACGTGCTTCGAACATCAGGGACTTGTGAACAATAGCATATTTAGAACTTTGTATTTCAACATTATATATTATTTTGTTCAGGCGTAATGACAACTTACCCTCCCGGGTGACTGGCACAAAGTTGTCAATGCCCGCAGGTGGTATACACAGGTCATTGTCAGGTGGGAAACGACTGCAGTCTAGCATATCTGGCCATGGGAAACCAAATGCTGACATAACCGGTGCGCACCCGTGTTTTACGCTTTCGCACAATGACCTGCATGGCTGAATGGGCTCATCCAAGTCGTCCAAACACACCGGTGCAAAGAGTGAGCACAGAAACTTTCTTGTGTCTGGATTGCATTGCTTCTGAACCAGCGGAATCCAAGAGGAAGCTTGCTGCAGAACTTCATTCATGGTTTCGTGCCCAAGCAGGTTAGGGAGGCGCATGTCGGTGTATTCAATGTCATGGCACAGGAGAAGGTTAGCAGGAATAGGTTTGCAATTATTCTTTTTGTAGAATAATTCTGGTTGACCGAAATTGTATAATCCGTGGATGGCTTCTATGCACGCAGGTAAGGTTATGCCCCAAATTGCTAGCAGAACCAACGTCTTCATCGTGTGGTGGTGTGTTGAACTTACTGTACTTGAGTGCAGGAGGTGTTCTATTGTATCAGCCCATGCGAAGAGGCCCACGAACAGTTGCTGAACGAGTGCAACGTGAGGTTTTCTTGAGGGCAAGTTAGGGAGGAGTCTACGTGAAGACTTCTCGTCAATTGGTCCAGTGTCGCTTGCACCTTCTCCGTTCTTCAAGATAGCTAACGTTTCTAGTGATAGACGTATTTTTGTCGTTAGAAACTCAAAATACCCTTCTAATTGTGAGCTATTTCATTCCACAATTTGTCTACTTATGTCCGTTGTTGCACTGCAGAACCTGATGATTGTAACAAGCTAAGGCTTATTCTCTTTGCTTTGTTTTTTGTTTGGACAGCATAGCTTCTGTGTTATCCTGCGCATTACAGAACTGCATAAAATCTTCTGTTAAACACATTTAGTTACATCACTGGCAAGTTAATATAATCTGGACCTATACCTATTCTTTGTGTGTGTGTGTGTGTGGGGGGTGGGGGGGTCACTCAATTTATCCACACATCAATTCATCATCATTACCAGTGGTGCAGACCTCTGACCTGCTTTTTAGGTTCATACCACATGGTGAAATATGCCCTTGTGTGAGAACCAGAGCTCGACTCACCATACCCTAGGGTGAAACTGAACCCCTCACCCTCTCAATTGCAACCCTGGCTCCTATCCTCTCACAACACCCCCTGGGCTAAAGTCTGGTCCACTGACAGCAGAATGGTTCAACTCAGCCCTGTCATTTCGCTCCATGTTCTTATTCAGACAATGAATAATAAAGATTTGTAAAAGAAAAAATACAAAAACATTAATAGAAGAAGCTTAAAGTTTTCATTTTAGCTTTTACATGTTGATAATCCTTGTGTTAGGAATGATCTCAGATTCGATTTGGGATATATTAGTTAAGAACTATGAGGCAATTTATTGGGGAAGATTGATCAAGAGTAATTGATGCTGAAAAAGTTAGATTGTTGCCACTCAAAATCCTTAAAATGTTAATAAAAATAGGAAATCCATAATGTGCTATAAAGTTTTTTTTTCTTTTCTTTCAATAATTATTTTGCCTTTTCCAAGACAAAGGAGAAAACAATTCTTAATATTTTACTCTACAACATTTACAAACACAGTTCCGCTATTTAACTGTGTCTGTGCAGGATATGAAGTGTTTTTCTTTCTTTGGTCTCAGCATCTAACTTGATTTCCTAGTAGACCCCTCCTGTCTCACCAGGTTACCTTTTTGTTCAAGAAGTTGATAAAGCTAAATGTTTAAATATACGCAGAATTTATTTCCATTAAACACACAAGTTGTTTACTGCATCTGAATTAAACCTGCCATTAAAGTTTATGGCTAGAAGTGTGCCAAATTTCAGCAGGTAGGGGAAAATAGAGTATATTAAAAAAGCAATTTGTTGAGGAGTTAAACAAGACAGAACTTATATAAACTATGAGGAGAACTTGGAGCTTTGCCTTTAGCCGCTCCTTCAAATTATGTGTTTTATTGTTTTGCAATGATGACTAAACATGTCTTCATCCCGTGAACGAGTGTTCATAGCATCTTGAACATTCCTCTCACTGCGCCAGACACCTAATCTCTCTTAGTTATAGGGGTCTCTTTCTAGGAAGAAATTGAAGTAAATCCAAATAAATACTGAACTTTCTTTCTTTGCTCGGACAATGTGTTCACATATTTGCACCTGACTGTCACAAACAGGAAGTCGTGCTGCTGGAAAGATTTTATGCAATCTTTTTTTTTCATAGTCAATGCGAAGTAAACTTCCAAAGTGCTGGTGAAGAAGCCTACTCAAACCTTGAGTAGCAGAGTGCCAAATCTGTATGTCCTTTAAAAATATATAGCTGCTTTATATTTAGTTAGGCAAAATGTCCCATCTAACATAGCAGGATTAAGAGGCAGGCTAAGGGCACGAGGAACATCCACTTCTGCATTGTTCACCCTGGAGTTTGAGGGTCAAATGTTTCGCCTGCTTTTATTAGGCACCCTTCCTCTTCATCCTGGGTCCTTAGTTATGGGTTAATTCCACTCAGCCCTCTGAGGAGATACCCATGAGATTGTATAAGTGCTAAAGATCCCTATTAAACTCATACAGGAGCACATTTGCCCAAGTGCTGCTGATATTTGTGAATGGCTTCTACTATACATATATAGATAGCCAGCATACAGCAGCACTTAGTATGTCATTAGCTCCTCTTTGACACAACATAACTGATGTAGAAAAGGAATACATGCGGAGTACAACACATTTATCCAGGAGTCTTAGCATATGTTTTGGACACTGCATAATCAGAAAGTGAAATAATACATCATAAAATCAAAACAATGTCACTCAATTTCATTACCAACATTTGTAATAATTGTTTGTTTCCTCTACCAGAGTATGATATACAATGTGTATTGAATGGCATATAAAAAATATCACATATACAAGCACAAGCTCTCAGTAGTGTGCATCATTGCTGTCCTAAGGGAAGGAATACTAAACAGTGCAAAACCAGGGCTAAGTTCTATATGTTGGCTTTGTACATGACACTAAAGGTTAGCGGTTGGGGAGAGGTAAGCTGATCCTAGGACCGTTTATAATGGGAAACGCCTACAACAGCAGGTTTTCATTACAAATGTGTGCGTGAAAATAAGATGCTGGTTGTTAGGCTGACTTTCCCATCTGTAGCCTGCGTCTATTTTTCTTCTTTCCCCCTCCATCACTCCATTTCTCAATTTTTTATAATAGACAACCACAGGCTGACCTACTGTCACAAGTTGAGAGCTACTATTTCCCAAGAAATCAGGGCAAACCCAAACCCCACTGGAAGTCTTTGAGGATTCATTTAATCCATCGTCACTGAAGTACCTTCTCAATGGGAATGGGTTTGGACCATCAGACTCTCTTTAATGCAAAACAAGACTTTGCTTTCAAGTCTTACCATTGACGTCCTATCCCTAAATGGGAAAACTATCGTCTCTTCAACGCCATTAGCAATTTTATTTTATTTTATATTTAGATGTTGGAATTGGTGGCATTAGGTCCAAACAAAAACGCAATAACATATAACTGTTAACATCGTGATAAGAGCCTGTATCATTATGTTGGTACAACTGGCCAATATGAGCAACATATTCAGTTTATATAAACCATATAATGACCTGTAAGCTTGTGCTTAAGGCAAACTTTATTATTACCTCCACTCTGAGTACCCGGCACAATCAGTTTTGGATTCCTACAAGGATGAATTATTAAAAATACTAGTCTGTACTTATCACCAAAGGCCTTGGGACCCCCTGCTAAGAATCAACTATATATTTCAGAATATGTCCTGAAGTGCACACAGACCATGTTCCCTAATGAGCTTGTTAGCCTCAATCACTCCTTATACTTTGACATTTGGGAGGGGGGATTCATTCCAACTAAGAAGAATTCATCTGATTAGTCTTCCAAAGTCATATAGATTATGCCTGCTCAGTGTAGTACATGAAATGTTCCTGCTATGGAGGTCTAATTGCCTCAGTATGGATGTTTAGTCCAGCTGTCTGACACGTAGGCTACTCTTAGGTTAGGGGGTAATCAAATACACACACTAAACTATGTAGCTCAGCAGACAAACTTCTCTTGAACGAGATCTATGTGCTGCTGTGGACAAAGTGAGCCTTGTTGAATGGGAAAAGGTTTTGAAATGGCCGAGAGTAAGCCAAGTGAGACTGTGTCTACATGAGCCAAGGTACAAATGTACGTATCTTTTTTCCTCTTTAAACAAGAGCTCGGAAATCTCAAGGGCTCTGATCAAATAACTGCACGTGACACATGAGCAACTCACGTGGAAGCCAGGTTTGGATGTTACTATGAAAGTTATCCGTTATGATCGGAACGAATTTGTCAGACAATTCTCTGTTGGTAAACATGCTGTGGATTCAGATTCAAACCACATGGCTTTTAGTGACGGGCCTACTGTCATGTAAGGCTTATATTTCTGGGCAGCACCTTGGTCTGCTTTAACGTGGGCAGAAAGGTTGTTTAAACCATGGATAACATTGAAACAGCATGCTGTTAAACATTCTAAAAGAGTGTCACTGCAACATGAAGCAAAAAATGGGACTAACAGGTTTACGCTAGCAGGATGTTGCCAGGCAAACGACAAGCGGATGCTTCCGAATGGCCCTGCACTTTGACCCCTGACCGACACTGGAGCTTGAAGACTCACACTGTGAGGGGGTCCTGGGCTGTTTTATGACCCAGACCAAAGTATGAACAGCGCTGTCATTACAACAGTGTCTCTACATGACCCAGACCTGATCTTCCCCCCATACAGAGAAGAGAAGAGCACCCCTATTCCATCCCTCGTTGCCCTCCCCGAAAGAGACGCATTCCGCTTGAAATGGATGTTGGCATTTACATAAATCAGACCCTGTGGAAAAAGAGAGGAGTTCTCTCTAAATCCGTTTTTGTAAAACGCCTGCAAAAACATTGGCAAATTAAAAAAGATTGAGCGGTTGCCGGATCTCCATTACAGCCAACGATAAATTACCAGTGAGGTGGGTAGTTTCCTAACATCTCAGAAAAGTTTATGCTCTCGGAATCCAACCTGGTCTTAAAATATTGCCACTTTAGATGATGTGCACAGTTAGCAATATGCTAGAGGGCTGTAGTGTGGTTCACGTTGAAAATAACAAGCCTATATTCTGAAGAGGTGATTCAGTCCTGTCAAATATAATCTGAAGCTCGTAGCTCTGAAGCTATCTCTTTATGGCTCATACAGATTGCGTTAAGATGACTGATGTCTGTGACACAACCACAAATATTCCCTTCACTCCTATTTCCACACAGTCTTCTAACATGCTTAAACCATGAACAAGGTGGGGAATAGACCTGGTGGGTTAACACTGCCAGTGAAGCTAGTCGGGATAATCTCTTAAATCAAGCAAATTAGGATTTTTCTTTTGATCATTACTTAAGTGCGGCTAGTATTAAAGGTTACAGCCCCTCCGTTGTTAAGGTAAAGAGGAGTGCTACAAAATGTGGAACGGCACTCTGAGTGACAAATGACCAGTCATGCATCATTCGACTTTTGTCAGTTTGTGTTGAGAAATGCAATCTCGCACACAATCATCACTGAAAACAAACCTCTCTTATTTTTAGTAAAAGGTGACTGAAGGTTGGCAAGTGACCCAGAGTGACCTCTGGAATACCAGGCACAGGCTCATGTGTAAATAAAGCTTTGGCATCCACTCAGAAAGTGGCAACCACTGTGACTCGGCCACATTTAGCTTGTAGGGATTAGCGGAGCCACACTGTTGCTTGAGCACAAGCAGACGTTAAAGTAACCCCACCTATCAATAAACTCTGCCCCTCTATTCTCCACCCACTGGACTTGACCTGCAGTCCGTCTGTGAAAATGGAAACAAATGGGTTTTACAAGAAAGAAAAGCGGGTTTAAGGGTCTGGATTGTGCCATTTTGTTCTTACCAATGTATTTGCGGCGGTTCAGAGCAAAGGTACCGAATATTATCAGACACACAAAATGTTTTGGCTTTTTATCAAGGCCATTTTGTCAATGATATTTAAAATTGGTTCCCATGACAAACGACACAACAAGAAAACATACACTGCTTCCTTCATACTGGCCCATTGGTCATGTAGGAAACGTAGGCGATAAAATTTATTATATCAGACTTAAGCATTACATAGAGCAATTGTCCTTATATATTTTACGGGCATTTACAGTAAATTCCACTAATCCCACTCAAATAAGTTTATGCAAATACTTCCATTTATTGAGATCCCCGGTGCTGCTGTGCTGTCGGTAGTTTCCAGAGTACACCTTGTGGTTTGCATTTTACAATAAGCCACAAACATGTATTGGCACTGTCTAGTAAGTCAAGAATGTGTAGGTTGCCTGGTGAAACCACCAAGATCTTACTTTCTTTCAGTGTGCTTCCCAGAGGGGGGCGTTTGAATTAACTCACAGTAGCTTCTCGGTACTACGGTGTACTATGCCAGCAACTGTGTGTGTGTGTGTGTGTGTGTGTGTGTGTGTGTGTGTTGGGTGTGTGTGTTTAGCTAATGGTGCGAAGGCGGATGGAACAAGCCCAAGGCAGTGCACATTAAACCTGCAGAGTCCTGCTGAGAGGAGGAGGAAAAGACCCAACATTAGCCTAAACTTTTTGGGGAGACACATCACTACACACACACTTAAAAAAACGGCCTGCACGTTTACCAAACGACGGCCCCCTGTAAATGCTGAAGGCATTTCCAACCTCAAATGCTTAGCTAGACGACCTCCTTCAAAGTCCTTTGACTCTTAATTATTTCTTATTTGCTTAAGTGGGTGAGGATGCAAGCCCAGACCCATTACAGCACTTCATATAAGTTTCTTTCCCAAAATTGTTTCTTTAAGCAAATTTGAAAATAAATAAGGCCTCCTTGTTCAATCAGTCAGAGGATGTTTTTCAACGCACAGCTTCAACAGAAATGAACCATGGCTCTGAGAATGAGCGTGCCTTAATTCTAACTTTTGTTTGGCTAATTCATCCGTTAGCGTGGATCTAGTGCCTGTAGAGGCCGCGGAAGAGAAAGGAAATTAAATGAGCTCCACATGGAGCGTTGCCCCCTATTAGGCCACTGGCCGGGGCCCGAGAAGCCCCAACACGCTCCCTCTCCCTACCACACACTTGCCACATCTGGATCTGACGAAATGTAATAGTTTGATACCTCTTGCTTTCCAACCTCCAGTGCAGCCAAGGCACTAATAGGCCCATGAAAGACCACTGGGGCCTCTGAATCTCGTTAGTGTGGGCTAACCAAGGGAATTTTCATTGGTCAACGGATGAACTAGTGTCGCCCGCCACCTGGGTTTGGTCCACACCGGCACGGAGGTCAACGTGGTTGGGCTTTTGGGTGTGGAGGGGTAGCGGGTGTTGTCATTAGTAAGTTGCAGGCATTCTGTATTTTAACTGAAAAAAAAATGAAAATGTATGTAGTATGTGTGCAGTATTGTCTGATTGCATACACATGCTCTAAATCGGGCTTTGAGAAGGGGTAGAAGTGCCCTTTTTTATCTTGTTTCACCTCTCACCTTTACTATATCCATTTCAACCTGATCTTACATATGCATCCATATCAGTTACACTTCTGTCAATGAATAGGTTGACGGGTTCCACACTGAAGCTTTAGCTATGTTTCATATTCTTGAGTGAGTTCTACTTTTGTCTCAGGGAGACAAAAAAAAAGGAGTTGGAATCTCCCGGAGGCCCTTGATACACCCAGCGACAACAATGGATGACCTCTTTTTTTTAGGAGAATTGGGGGAAGGGGCTGTCAACATCAACCCACCTACACTGTGTCACAGGCGAAACCATTCGAACCTGAGGCTGTGGTGTAAATCTCTGGCACTCCGCCAGCCGTGACATTATGTTCCCAGATGAGGTCCTCTCCTGCTGGGCTGGCGGCCCATGAGGGCCCAGGTAGGCCTCTCAGCCAGATCCATCCATCAAAGCTCAACTAGGTCCCTCAAGCTGCCAGTACACCTCCAGGAGGGACCAAGTGCCTTGGAGAGCTCACCCTGTGGCCAACCCCTTGCCTATTCAAGTGGCCCACCCCCTCTGGGTGTCTGATGGTCAGAGGTCAAGGCAGAGTGTCAGACAACTCTGCACATCCAGTGCCACATTGTTAAGCTGGCTAGGACTTCAGTCACAGGCAAATCCAGGGTAAGGAAACTGTTTGTGTTAGCTGCACAAGGCACAGCGAGAGCATAGTGAAAATGAATAAATGAATCAATGTGTAAATGCACTTTAGAGAAATCTGTATCATTATTCATTATATTATATACACTATAAAATAGGTACTTAAAGAAAGGTGTGGACTAATTTAATGCAGTTTACCATGAATTGTTCAATAACTTTGAATTAAAATGTGACACAAAGCAATATGCAGCATATTATATGTATTATAAAAACCAAAAACGTATTTTTGTTGCTCCCACAACTTATGCCAAAGAACTCGACTGTTACTCCATCTGTTTTATATTCAATGGCCAACTAAAACATCACTGGGGTGATTGGACCCAAATGTGATGCTTGAGGCACCTTCATCTACTTAAAGCCTGATTTGACCCCCCACCCCTCCATAGCTTTTTTGTTTTTCAATGACATCCCAAGTGATTTAGCCAAGGGTCCCTGCAAGGTTCATTTATGATGTTTAGGACCCTGACCTGCCCGTCTAGCAGCCCCTTGACCTCCACTGTAAGCCCACAGCTGTTTCGTGCACTGTAAATACAAGATGGCTCCAAACAAAGGTCTTGAATCAGTCGGTTCACCTGTCGACAAGAATTGTTTGTGGGTCTAAAATGCCCAACAGGTCTTAGGTAAGATCCTAGCGGTAATCATCCACTGAACAACAAAGCCACATCTGCCGGCTGTATGGCTCCATTACCATCCCCGGGAGTCTTGTTCCCTGGTGAGTGACACTGCTGCAGGCTCACATTGTGTCTCTTTTCATTTACTTCAGGGCCTGGCACTGCCCTGCACTCTAGCATAGTCTCTCCACTGGCTTGTCAAACATCTGAAAGGCATAGAGAGGACGTTTCACGTGGTTTTGATAAGGACTTTGGTAAACTATTGGCTAAGGGTTATTCAAAAAGGGTAGCGGACTTAGCTGTCCAATATGGATCATGCAAATGGCCATGTAATTCAATACCCATGATAAAACCGTATCGTGAAAGAGTACATTTATAAAGAAATATGAGCTGTAAATATTCAGGCTTGTTAGGATTTGTGGGCCACATTCATAGGTACGCATAAAAACATAAATGAGAAGTGCTGGAGAATCTCTTACTTTAACCAATTCTCAAATGTGGTAAACATTTCTATCTTCAGCTGGTCATTAATCATGCTGTTGCAGGGCAAAATTGAAAACAGACAGTAAAAATAAAATCGTGGAATAGCTTCCAGCTTACCAACAAAGCACAAAAGTATGCCCTGCAAATCAAGTGCTTCAACAAGCGCATAAGGGCTTAAACTAACTCAGATTTCAGGCAACGGTGTTGACTCTGCCTATATGCCGAGTGTCTGGAGTTGAAGAGCCTAGTAGTGATTTATGAAGGATCAGACATGATTTATTTTCTTCGCTACAGTATGGCTGATAGACAGTAAACATTACAGGGCCTGTGGTAAATCCACAGCGACATTTCTATACCTAATATGGTGGATGTGTGTTCCTGTTGTGACCAGATGAGTTTGTCCAAACTTAATTTTCTATTGTGCTGGAAAGCATTTCTAGAATACAAAAACGAGCTAAATTGAGGTCGGAACATGTTTGGAACTGGTAACAGGCCTTTTAATTCCGACCAGTGTTTAATAGATATTGTTCTTCAGAAAAGATTTGCTTATGACATTTGTATTTGAAAACAAGAAAATTGTTAAGAGACTGCAGTAAAATTGTGTTGATTTTACATTTGCCATGTGTGAGTTTGGTGGTGTACTGAGTACTGTGATAGACTGGCGTCCTGTCCAGGGTGTACCCTGCCTTACGCCCTGTGTTGGCTGGGATAGGCTCCAGCCCCCCCGCGACCCTGTAAAACAGGATAAGCGGTAGAAGATGAGAGAGAGAGAGTTTGGTGGTCAGAATTATGGTATTTAAGGCAATTAAGAAATATAACCACATTCTCCATTGATCTCTTCAAGAAATGTTAACAACTGCTTAGATCCCAATAAAATAAACACAACCAGGTCAAATGTACTTGTGAACTTTGAATCTTATCAAAATCCCACTTAAGGGCATTGTTTGGCTGATACAAAACTGTCTTATATTCTCATGTGTAATCACCTTCCTTTTTGCATTTGCCTATGTAATCCAGTGTACTCATTTTAAATTATACTAAACCATAACAAACCCTAGGTCAGGATGATGCAATCATCTATAGTAAGATTTAACATCAGTGTAATGCTGAAACACGCAGGATGGCAAAAAGAGTGTGTGCTTTGGAGTCACAAAGTGCACGTAGGGAAAAACTACAAACCCTAAGATAGCCTCCCTAAATATATTGTATATTATCCTGCTGCAAGTCTGCCCCTCCGGAAACAGGCAATGGAAAAAGTGTCTTTTCGAGTCATGCGTGTTAGAACATCTGTCTGCTTTTAGTCTTTGTTAAACATGGCCAAACAGGTCAGATGTCATGGCTTTTGAATACCCAAAATAGAAAGGTTTTCCTTTAAGGTGAGCGGTGTCGACCTAAACCCTAAAAAGGGAAGGCTGCTCCGTCTTTTTTGCTCAAGCCTTGCTGTTATACCGTTATCAGGTATGGTGCTGAAGTCCATCTTCTCACACTGAAACTGAAGGAGTAAAAACAAATCATTATAAAAATGTCACCGAGGCCTGTTCATTTTTCCCCCTCAGTTGTGAGTGTGGCTCTTTCAAGTGAGTGCAATTGAAATTCTTAGAGTGTATGACTCAGCTTTGAAAACTTGGAGACAACACAGGCCAGCAACCACAACGCAGGACTTGTTTAAAAGCCATTGCACATTTCCATATCAAGCAACGAGGGAATAAACATTAAATTGAACCCCGGATAGGAGCGCAGCTGTCTTGAATTTGTCACCATGCTCCTCTCTCGAAGTGAACCTTAGACCTGCACATGCATATAGACAGGCAGGGTTATCAGACACACGGAAATCATTTTACTATCCATAAACTGAATGCAGACTAGACCTCGGGAGATCATCTGTTTTCGAAGACATTGTAAGAGTAGACTTAGGCGGACCCTAAAACAGACAATCAAGCATTAGGCTGTGAGTGAGAAATTACTGCTTGATTGCAATGTTAAGACTCAGCTTGACAACCATCCAAAAGCCTAAAAATGAAGAGCACCCAAACAACTGGATCCTAACCTTCATCAAATAGAAAGTAGAAGATTATACCAATAAAAATAATAATTCTATATACATACGCTGAAAAATGAAAAATAAATAATAATATGCATAATAATTAAACATATACACATGAGATGGGGGGGGGGGGGGGGTTAATAAAAAAACTGGTCCTATGATAGACATGTTTTATTGAGTTGTTCAGGTATTCAGGTATGAAATTATATAATCTAAATTATTCCCACCTGTACTCCTTTTATTTATTTTTAAGTCAAATCGTTTAGCTGAGGGAGTGCTATGTGAACATCCACTTGTTCTAACTAGCACTTAAAGAATGCCAGTGTCCCCAGGCCTCTTGGCTCAGGGTCTATGCTCCAGAGAGTGTAGGCCGACTGACTGGAAAGTGTTGGGAGGATGGATGGGAAAGAGTGATGGAAGATCTCACAGAGGGGCTTATTCCTTATTCCTTATTCCTACCTTGGGTCCCCTGACAATTGAGCTATGTGCCGAGACATGTAATTGCTTGTTTGGTCAGATTACATTGACGCTCCTATCACCAAGCTTACTAGGCCAAGGACCCACTGAAACTACAAATAAATTGGGAAGCAGAGTTTGTCAAAACTTACCCAGCGGGCTTGGTATGACCCAGAACTGAGTCAATAAATACCACACTGATCAAGGCTTACGCTCAGAACTCACAGTGCATGTCTTGCGGCCGGCCTGTTTATTATCTTTAATGAAAATATCTGATAAGGGCTTCGGCTTCTCCTGCCATATGTTCCTAAAGATAGCATTTTTGGATTCGCACTAGACAGAGTGGAGCCATGTTGAATAGCCCGGTCTTGTGTTTCTTTATTGCTTTTAGAACTCTTTTGGAAGTCCAATAAGCAACTGTTCAGATCAGAGGCTGAGCAGAGTGAGGCTGTGTCGAGCAGCTAGTTAACATAGCTACAAACGTTAGGTTGAAATCGATCACAGATGGATCAGGCTTGGATTTGTAGTTTTTTCTAATATAGAAGTTCTTGTAGTCTCTATAAATCTCTACCTCATGAGTGTTTCGATTTTAAAACGATGAGCCAGAGAGAGCCTGTTGAAAAGGTATAATTTAGACCACCAACACTGCAAAATTAGGCCACTATTTGGCAACATCAAAATCTTCCCAATGAACTCCATAGATATGAAGAGATTTTGACAACAAACGTTTCAATTCAGACAAGAATGAAATGCCACGAGAAGCATTAGGATAAATAGTGCTCATGGTGGGGTGTAACATAGATTTGGGGTCACTACTATTTTTCACAATATGATACTAAAAGTAGAGTACAGCCAAGCCTTTGAAAGAATTTTGTTTTGTTCAACAAAATTGAGGCATCCTTGCCATCACTGTGAGGAACTGGCTCATCAATATTAGAAGCCCTCTGAAGCTAAGCCAAGCAGCGAGTAATCAGGATGACTTTTAGTTCCTTGGAGGTCTCTCAGTCGTGCTCAAGCTTCTTGGAAAAAGAGCGTAGTGCATCTTCGTTGAACACTTGTACGTCATAGCAGTGAAGTTAATGCTCTGACAAATTTAAAGAAAATACACAAGAAGCGAAGGAAAGAAAAAACAAACGTAACACTGCAAAGCAGTTACTCGTCCTTGAAAAGGTATGGGACCTTCTAGTCCATCTTTTGTCCGGACACGGGCTTAACTCCATTTATTTTGTTCTTCTCTATAGAAAAAGTTGTATTGGACAGGGAATAGTTGCAGTCTTCTCTCTGGCCTGCTTTGGTCTGGATTCTATTGGAAACTGATTCAAACCATTATTTCACATTATACTTTCTCTCCGATGCTGGGTAAAAGGAAACACTCAGGGTGGCCATGTGGAAAATGGGTTTGGGGAAGAATGTTGGATGGAATCAAACCTCCCTTGTCCCTGATTCAAACACACATTTTTAAAACAGTAAGACATCCAGTTTCTTAACGACCATGATCATCCATTGGATGAACAACAATAAAATCTTAGCTCGTTCACCATGTGGTATCAATACGCTTAAAAAAGGGGTAATTTAAAACAATTCAAAACTCCACAATTTTGTATCGTAAGGTGAGGAGTTTTTCTTTTATTGTTACTCGCCTACTCAAGGTCCTTGGTTTATCTAATTCTTATTTCTATTCTATTCTCATAGAAAATGTATAAGGCGAGGGGGGGGGGGGGGGGGATCTAAATCAAATCACACAAGGTTGAATCTAAGAAGTTACAGAAAAAACTGAACATTCCAATGCTGATAAGAAAGATTAATTTCAACTAATTAATTGTGGCACCTGTCAAATACTTCCATAGGCTTAAGACGGCTTGGATTTATTTAAGTGCATTAAAGAAAGTTAATATTTCAATACAACATACATACTGGGCATTTCTTTTTTAATGGTGGATTCATGGTACAATATAAATCTGAGCCAGAGCTTCACAAGTATTAGCTTTATTTAAAAAAAGACTGATGAAATGCACCACAATGCAACTGATTATGCACATAGTAAACCCAATAAAGCACAATTAACCCATCTCCACAATAGAATTTTAAGTCAATTTGAGCCAGCACACATAGGCAACACAGATGATTTGAACACTAAAATGTCAAGATAATAAAATCAATAGTAAGTGATTTTTAGAATCAAACGCTGAGAATAAAGGGATGCATTTTATCTCCGAAATATGATTTAACAATATATTACAATGTGTTGCTGAAGGCCTTTATATATTTACACTTCGATTTCGGCCTCCAAGAGGCTGGCAGTGAGGGGTCCAGATTCCAGTTTGATGCCCCCCAGACCAGCCTCCGAGACCACCGGGGAGGCGTTGGGGGTCCGGATGGTGAGCAGTGACAGTGAGGGGGAGAAACTTGGGGTCATGGCCGAGGGGGTGAGCCCTGTGTTCCTGGCCAGGGGGGAGTAGGCGTACTTGGGGTAGGACGGCCTCCTGGTCAGCGTGGCCATGCGGCCAGGCATGCGGGGCGGCACCGACCTGAGGCCGGGCTGGGCCACGGCTGTGATGAGCGGCGGCGGGTGCATCAGACAGCAGCCCTCGGCCGCCAGCTCCTCCCGGCCGCCTTGGAGCTCCTCGTCGGGGAGCATGGCGATGTCAGTGAAGACGGAGGCCAGCGGCTGGAAGCGCGGCTCCCAGTCCAGGAGGTAGTCCCAGCCGTAACCGCCCAACAGCTGCTCCTCGGGGCACACCAGGGAGCTCAGAGAGGCCTGACTGTCTGACAGAGGGAGGTAGCCACTCAGCCTCATGCTCTCCTCCAGGTCCCTCATTCGCATCACCCTGGGCAGCATGCCCTCGCCCCCACCCTCCTCCCTGAAGTGGTGGAGGCTCTCGGTGCTGGCCATGTCGGCGACCAGACCCTTGGCGATGGTGGCCAGGCCCTCAGAGCCCCCCTCCGCAGAGGGACAGGAGTGCTGCTCCGCCTCTGGGAGAGCAGCTGGCTCCATGGGCTGTGTGGCCGCCGCGCTCCGAACGGAGCTGCCCCGAGGGCGACAGGGAAACTGGTTAATCCACTTGATCTCCTGGTCCTCGGCTGTCTCCCCCTCCGCAGAGCCACGGCCGCTGGAGTCCGACGTCCTGCACGGGTTGGCTGCGTCCTCCTTGGTCGACGTGCTGGTTCGCCCCCTCAGCTCCTGCAAGCAGACGCCACCGTTGGCCTGGCCTCCAGCCGACCTCTCGAACGTACCGGTGCCGTGGTTCAGGTTGGCCGCGATGGCCGCAGCCTTTTGGATGGCGGCCTCTTTGGTTTTGTACCTGAGGACGAGGGCCACAAAAGCGAGCAGAAAAAGGAGGAAGACGGCCAGCGCTACTCCGAGACTGGCTGAATGGGCACTGAAGGAAACCCCGCCGAGAGTCTCGGCCGAGCTGGAGATGTTGATGGACACCAGACAGGCGGTGGTCTTGGAGTCGAGTCTGGGGCTACCAGCAGAGACCAGCAGGTCCACCACGCTCTCACTGGCCAGGCTGCCACTGCGCCGGTGCACTGGGCCAATGACCAGGACGGCTCCCATTGTTTTGTCGACGGCAAAGTATGGGGACGGGTTGAGCAGGGAGTACTCCACCAGGCCGTCCAGCCCCCTGTCGTGGTCCAAAGCCATCACGTAGCCCACGGCCTGGCCCGGCTTGGCGTCCTCCGGGAGGACGAAGCGGTACCGTCGCTGGGTAAACACGGGGCTGAACTCATCCACTCCCTTCACGGCCACGTGCACTCTCACTGTGGCCGCCCTGTCCCCTTTGTCCCTGGCCTCCACCACGAAGCAGTACTCGCCCTCCCGCTCATAGTCGAACGTCTGCCTGGTGTGAATGTCGCCGGTGAGAGGGTCGATGGCGAAGGCCTCCTTCCCGTCGGGACTGCCGCTGCCGTAGTCCATGAAGCAGGTGGACAGGATGGAGTAGGCCAGCCGGCCGTAGGGCCCCGCGTCGCCGTCCAGGGCGCGGACAGAACAGGTCGGGGTGAACGGCGGCAGGTTCTCCGCCACGGAGCAGTTCACCACGGGGAACATGAAGCAGGGGGAGTTGTCGTTCTCGTCCAACACCGTGATGAAGACCACCGCGAGGGATGCTCGCCGATGGCCAAAGGACTCGCCGCCATCAGAGGCCTGGATGGTCAGTGTGTATTTGGTGTCTTCTTCATAGTCCAGAGTGCCATTGACCTCCAGCAGGCCAGAGTGGGGGTCCAATCGGAGGCGGCCCTTGTCGTTCCCGGAGATGACGTCGTAACGCACCAGCCCGTTGGTTCCCAGGTCGGGGTCGTGAGCGCTGACCTGCAGCAGCCTAGTGCCTGAAAGGCTGCTCTCACTGACCTGGCTGTGGTACTCGGCCACGGCGAAAGCAGGGGAGTTGTCGTTGACGTCAGCCACCGTCACCGTGACGACCGTGGTGCAGTTTAGCGGCGGCGCTCCTCGGTCCGACGCGGTCACCGTCAGCGTGTACCTGTCGGTGGCCTCCCGGTCCAGCGGACGACACAGCACCAGCTTCCCCACGCTCCTCTGCTGGTTGTCCGTCTGGGCCGTACCCACCTCCATACAGAACCTCCGCTCCTCATTCCCTCCTCCGATGGCGTAGTCCAAGTGAACGTTGTCTGGGGCCCAGTCCTGGTCCTCGGCGGACAACGTGAGGAGCGTGGTTCCAACAGGGGTGTCCTCGGGGGCAGTGAGGGTGTACAGGTCCTGCTGGAAGAGGGGGGCATGGTCGTTGGCGTCCAGGACCAGGACATCTACGGAGGTGACGGTGGCGCGGACCGGGTCTCCACCGTCACGGGCCTCCACCAGCAGCTGGAGCTGGCTGCTGCTGGTCACGTACTCCAGCGGCTTGTTGGTGAACACCGATCCTTTAAGACACAATAAAATTACGTTTAATAATGGTCACGTTTTGAAATGTGCATCATTTTTCAGAGCTGGTGCGTTTCAAAACAGTAATTTATTTATTTACTTAGGAGGTAAAATAACAGTTTATAATATACAAAGAGCAGCATCTTCATTGGAACATACATCTTGTTTTGGAAAACTGTGGCTTAACACATTGTTTCACTGAAACATATAGCTATGTGAAGACTATGAATCATGGCAAGGAACTCAGTTGGGCTCCAACAACTTCATACTGTGGGAAATAAAAAAGTGTAAGTGTTGTTTGTTCACAAAAAGAGATGGTATTGCATTCCAAGGCTGAACTTTTTCATTACATTGGATTTAATAATACTTCATTTAAATTTGTTGCCAATCCATTTATTGGTCAAGGCAGAATACACACAAACGTTTCACAGTTGGAAAAACATGTAAGCAGAGAAATATGGGAAACCAAAGTACAAAGTATTCCAGAACTTCAAATCTTGACGGATATCCAAATTTCCTCTCCCAATAATTATGTTCAATAGGAAACATGGCAAACAAATCTTTCAGATGTGCTGATCAAAAGCGGCAACTCTTAGAAACACTGGTCTGTGAACTTTTGCTGGTTTGTGTTGAGACATTTGAGAACGCAATGGTTTTCAATGGGAAAGAACCAAAAGGACAACACTCTACCGGGGGAACTGCACGTGTGACTTATCTTTGCCTGTCCCTCTCTCCCTCCCCGCTCTGTCCCTTCTACCGCTCCACCCGACTAATCTGCCCATCCAGGTTCGTGAAAGCAGAGACGATGGGCAGCGATGCCCACTGGCAGGGATGAATATGCTACTCTGGATAACCCTCTGTGCGCGGAGCTGCGCAGAACTGGGCATTGCCTCTCTCCTGGCTCACACCCTATTGTTGGCACAAAACATAAAAAAAAAGTTACGTGGTGCCAAAAAAATAAATGTTATACGAGGGAATATAAAAGATGAATAGGGAACTAAGGCTGCCAGACGGTCTGAAACCGTGAACCTTGAAAGACGCGCTGCTAAAGTTTGAACGTTTTCTTCCAACATTTGAAGGGATGACTTCTATGAATTATGTTAAGCACATTTTTGCATTGCCTATGGGGTTTCTGCTATTTTTCATGGCCTAGATATATAGTCAACGTTGGATTCTGGAAGACCTTTTCCTTGAGAAAAATAAGAAGAACGAAATCAATCCATCCAAAGCATTGCCTTGCGACAGTATCCATTTAGAAAGCCCTATAACTTCACAAAAAAGGGTATTGAAAAGTTTTCCCATGTAAAACCGTCTAACAGTAATCCATTTTGACAGAGGACTGCCCCCTGAAGACTCCCTGCATATGTCAGGGCTTGAGGTCAGTGAGAAGTAATGTGCAGTCTCTGTGTGATACCAGGGGGTTTCTCGAAATGTTCCAAAGAGTCATACCATTATCTGGGTGGATGTAGAAGCCTTGTAGAGGAGAGTTAAGGAGTCTGTAGGTGATCTTGCCGTTGAGTCCTGAGTCTTTGTCAGTGGCTGTCACAGACAGGACTAAAATGTTAGCTGGAGACAGTTCTGGCAGCTCCACCTAGAAGCAATGCAAGAAAAAAAAAAAAGTACAGTGCTATAGAGATTTCAATTGCACATTATTATAGATTTGATTCCAATGGAGTTAATGTATCAGTGAAATACTTTTGACATTCCAGCAAGCATGTTAGAAACAAAGTAGAGACACAGATTCTAGTGCTTTAACCTGCTCCACCTGGTAGGAGTCCTGGGAGAAGGCGGGGGCGTTGTCGTTGACATCCAGAACCAGGACACGGACCTCCCCCGAGGTCTGGTGCACGTAGTCCGACGCCCACACTATCAGGGTGTGCTCCGGCTGCTCCTCGTAGTCCAGCGAGCGGCTCAGGGTGACTGCGCCGGTGTAGCGGTCGATCGCAAAGCAGCCGTCGACGCTGCTGTTGTCCCCAAAGCTGTAGGTGATGCTGGAGCCCAGGTCCACGTCGTTGGCGCTCACCTTCGTCACCGTGTAGCCAACGGGGAGATCTACAGCCCAAATCTTTGTCATTCTCCTTTTAATCCGAGCACACTTGTATTATGAATGCAAAAAAATATTATCTTTACATTCGGCATAATCTTATAACAGCAGAGATAAGACTAACAATCTGTCTAGCGATGCTTTAAAAAGAAAACAAGGTATTCGAAGCAAATGCTAATCAAACATTGATTTTCGAGCCCTCGGACTGTGTCCAACTGGGCAACGGAGTGACCTTACTTTCTGCAACGACCACGGGCTCGATGGGGGGGATGGTGGGGCTGTTGTCATTGACGTCCACCACCTGGATCCTAACGCTGGTGGTGCCACTGAGCGGAGGGCTCCCCCTGTCGGTGACCTGCAGCACCAGTCTGCAAGCCCCCGGCGAGACACGGAGACAGGACAGAGGCTTGAGACCACAGGGTTTCCTAGCACGTCGAGCCGCTGGCTTTGAGCGGAGGAGTAAAAGGCGACTCACCTGTAAGAGGAGGTGATCTCGCGGTCCAGCACGGCGTTGGTGGCGAGGATGCCCCGAACGGAGTCGATGACGAACGCATGGTCGTGGTTCCCGGAGAGAACGGAGTACTCGACTTGCCCGTTCACGCCGCTGTCAGCATCAGACGCAAACACCTACAGAGCGTGAGAACATAACATCGTTTTGAAACCATAGTCCTCTCAGGTGCCTGCTGGCTGCTGCATAAGAAGGGGTTAGCTACCCGCTGAACTACCGTCCATACCCCCACCTCGCCTCTCAACCTCAGAGGGAACCACACGGAAGGTAACAGAGGACTCCAGCTGGGCTCTGGTGAAGCCCCACTGCTCTCTGTGGTCGCTACCTGCATGATGTAGGTGTTGAGGACTTGTCCTTCCCAGACAGCTGTCCTGTAGTAGCCGTGCTGGAAGGCCGGGGCGTTGTCGTTGAGGTCCCGTAGATCAATGGCCACCCTGCTGTAGGCCGTCTGCAGCCCGCTCTCCGCCTGCACGACCAGCTGGGCCTGTCGACTCTGCTCAAAGTCCAGGGCCATCTGCTCCTCCACCCGGATCTCACCTGGAGCACAGGGGACACAGACAAACGGACTGAGTCCGAAGAAAAGCTGCCAATACACGGTGAGTGTTACATGCTAGGTAACATTTAAAAGAATCAAACCATACATAATTTAAAACTATTGTTTATGTTTATTATACGTTATATGTATATATATTCAGCTTTTTCATATTGTCACCCTCAACATGGAACACCTTACAAAAGACTCTCTAATTAGAAGTGCTGGTACCACATAGGGAGTTCAAGACCATGGTTGCAGATGTCCTTAAGGAGGAGTATAGATGTTTTTTTACAGGCTGGATTGTATAGTGTATATATAGGTCTCTTGAAAGATGTTTAATGTATGTAAGGTCATATTTGTGTCATTGTAACTTTTAAATGCTGGTTGGCTGACTTTCTTGGCCAGGTCTCCCTTGAAAAAGAGATTATATCTCAATTGGCTTTTTCCTGGTTAAATAAAGGTTAAATAAAAAAGAAATATATATATATTTTTTATATTACTCTGAGCTACAATGAGGCTAAAACATAGCAATTTAGAGAACCTAGCCATTAAGTCAGGAAGGCAAATGTTTAAATGTTTTGTATCCTCTGCTAATAAATAAGAAAGACTAAAGGGCTTTTGTTTTGAGAGCTGGAAAGACTGATAGTGCTGCAGAAAAACTTTAAAAATATATTTAATAGTGTGTGAGAGAGCAAAAGGGGAAAAAATTTCCAAAAGACAAAAGGCGCCTTAAAGGATTGAGAAAGGCTAGTCCGCCTAATTGGATGAGAAGGAATAAAGTTCAGGCTTGGTAAGGGATCTGAGGATTCAGAGAGCTAGGACTATTTAGTCTGCACTGACGTGCGGAAAGCAGGATGGGTGGATGGATGGATAAAGAGCTTGACTGAGCTCTGTGTTTTCCAGTCATGAACAAATGAACCAAACAAAGAAAAAGGTTTGTTGAGGTTCTGCAGGCGATTAATTCAAGAATGCTACCCTGCAAATGCCAAACAGCAAACTGAAGTCCAGCCAAAGCACATGTGTACTCTGAGAAGTCTGAGAAAAACATTGTGTTTGTTTTCAAGGGCCTTCTAATGATGTTTGTACCTGTGACTTTGTTGATAGTATAGCCTCTATTCTCATTGCCACTGAATATGCTGTATTCGATCCGCTCGTCCGAGTTGCTTTTGTAACGAGCTTCAACTTTCACAACTAATGTGCCTGGGGAGTAAATGAGCAGAGAAAAAATGAAATGTTTTAAATGGCAATGAATAGTGTAAAATAATTCAATGTTGAGTGCATAGAACAAGGAAACCCTACCAGCTCTGCTGTTCTCTGGTAGATCAACTTCGTAAACCATTTCAGTGAAATGCAGTCCCTGGTCCTCTCCCCGGAGGTGGACAAGGACCAGGCAGGTGGATGTCAGCGCTGGTCTCCCCAGGTCCGCTGCCAACACCTGCAACTTTGCCCCGGAGAACTCTGGCCCGAGTCTGCTCCTCAAGGCAATCTCCCCAGATTTAGCGTTGATGGAAAAAACAGCATGTTCTTCAGCCAAGCTGAACCGTACCGTTCCATTCTCATGGCGGTCGCTGTCTGTTGCCCTCACCGTGACAACCGTCCGGTTACGGGGCGTTAACACAGTGACCCATGTTTGGACAGGGTTCACGCCGCAGATGGGCGCGTTGTCGTTTATGTCCTCCACCTGTACCGTGACTGTAGCCATGGAGCTCCGAGGACCCCTGGAGCAGCCGTCGGTGGCCACGGCCCTGAGAGTGTACTGGGCCCGGCTCTCCCTGTCCAAGGGGCGGCTGGTCCGGACCACTCCGGTGGAGGCCTCAACGGAGAAGGCCCCCTGGTTGCTGTCCCCGGCCAGGGAGTAGGTCACCTCTCCGTTGGCCCCTTCGTCAGGGTCCAGGGCGCTCAGACGCAACAGCTGGGCGCCGGCTGGCAGACCCTCGCTGATCGAGACTCGGTAGCTCTTGCGTGTGAAAGTGGGGTTGTTGTCGTTCTGGTCGAGCAGGAGCAGATGGAGCTGGATGGAGGAGCTGAGGGGAGAGGGGCCTTGATCCCGAGCCAAGATGGTCAGCGTGTAGTTGGCCCTCTCCTCTCGATCCAGAACCCTGGTGGAGCTGACAGCCCCCGTAGTGCTGTGGACGATAAAGCCACCACCGTAGTCCTCCCCTGGAAACCACAAGAAAATATGTATGTTTATTCAACTTGTTACTTTATACAAGCTCATTAAAAAGGTATCGGAGGTCCTGATGTTAAGAACAACCCCTGACTATGCTTGTGTGAGAGTTAGTTGTGGTGCCATGGCTCACCCAGTATGGAGTAGAGTATGGTTCCATTTGCTCCTTGGTCTGGGTCAAAGGCCTGGGCCGTATGGAGCACCCCACGAGGAAGGTTCTCTGGCAGGCTGACTTGAACGGTGTTCTGCATGAACCCTGGAGCGTTGTCGTTGTCGTCCAACACCGTGCACAGCACTGTGGTCGTACTGGAGAGAGGCCGGGTGGCGCCGTCTTTGCCCTGGACTGGGGGACAAAACGTGAGTTTACTTTCACGACCTGATCCCATGTTCACTCAGTGCATCACTTTTTTTCACTTTCAGTTTTGAAACCCAAGATATGTATACATAATGTATATATGCATGTACGTACTTTCATATGCAGCATATCTGTATAAAGTATAAAGTATGTACAATCTATAAAAAAAAAAATCCAAATACTTCTTGTTGACATGATAAAAAAAAGTACGCTTGTTAACATACACTGTACATTGAATGCTTGTTGATGTGAACATGATTTTTCCTTTCCCCCTCAATTCATCTGCAGCTGTGGAAAACTACCCAGACTTTCTTAGTATTTCACAATCATCCCCATGTGCGATTTTGGCACACGTTCAAGACATCTCGGCTTTCCTGTAATTATATTTCCTTATTAGATTTAATTGTTCATCATACTCCTGACTGTACAAATATTGTCATACCGACATCTGAAAGCAGTTAATCACAAAATATGACTGAATACTTCAGATGTAATTGTATTCGCATGGCTAAAAACAGATGAAAAGAAACGTATGCTTGAATAAAATGTACCGGTATATGCATCATGGGGACATGGTTCTACCTTAAACTCTTGAAAAGTCTAGTCTTTTCTTGACATAAATCAATCTAGGGGAAAATGTTGCATTCATACAGAGGGTAGACCTTGAGTTCTTTATGGCTCTGGCTGTGAAGCATGGAGAGAGAGACCAGAGGCAGATGGCCAGATGGAAAAAAGGTTGAAAAAGTAGCACAGAGGGGAAAAAAACATTACAGTGGAGATAATGCCAGCTCAAAGAATGTTTTCAATGTTTTCTGGAACTCAATTCTAGAAAGTTATAGGGGATAGTCTAATGAGATTCTTTCAAAATTCAAAGAAGCTCCTATTTAGATCTTAGATTTAGATTTTAATCCATATAGGGTTACTACCAAACACATCAACTCTTTAAAAAAAAAAAAAAAAAAATAAAACATTGGTACACCATATTGGATTTTTCCATGACTGTATGTGTGTGTGTTTGTTTGAATTTCTATGTATTACCTCTAAGAGTAAGGTGTTGGATCTGCTCTCGGTCAAGGCTAGAGGTAGTACTGATTTGTCCAGTTTGAGGATTGATTGTAAAGAGCTCATATCCAGGCCCAGGCAGCAAGCTGTACATGACCGCAGCATTCTCCTCTGTGGGACAGATCAACAGACAGACAAGCACATACCGTAAAATTACTCAGGAACCAAAGGGGTAAAATGGTGTAGCCATGAGGGAAAATCTATCTCATGGACAAGTGGAAGAACCATAAATGAGAAATAAACAGGCCTGGTAATAAGCAATATCTTATGTTGACAAGCATTATTTTCGACATTTTAACTGAAATTGACACATATCGTCATGGTGGTGGTCAGTCTAATGACAGAAAAAATATATACTATGATTACAAAAGAGCAAATGTGAAAGGCATAGCTGTATAAAATAGCTACTAAGCATAGATGTGCAGCCCATTTAGAAGCAAGCTTTGGACTCTTGTTTATGACTTGGCAAGTCTTACATAAGGCCTTGAAAATATGAAGCCCTTGATAAATCTGTAAAAAACAAAAAAATAAACAGAGAAAGTAGGAATGCAAATAAAAAAATATAATATAACTTTCAACAAATCTGTCCAACTCTGTAATGAGCCCTGCTTTCCTAAACACAATCATGCATTCCATCAAAGCTAATGAACAACTCATTCATTCAAAATAACTGTTGAAAAAACAGCACTTTCAACTTTGGATGAAATGGAGCAATGTGTAAAGTATATTAATAAAGATTCCACTCAGATAGCACCTCGTTAGGCCAGACCGTGTTTACGGCACCATCCATTGAAGTAGCGTAGCGGCCAAGGCTTATCTGATTGCCAGATTGAAAACAGGACTCTGAGTATTAATCATCCCAGATATGATCTGTCACCCAGGAAAAATGACGGGTGAAAAGCCGTGGCCGACCTCTACTTGAGCTCTGACTGCTGCATCATTACTCAAGGCCAGGCTGTGAGCCCCTGCTGCAGTCAAATCCCTTTCCCCCTTAACCAAGCCCCTCCAACTTGACTGTTGATGAATGTTCCTCTTCTCAAAGCTTACGGTGTCTGCCTAATGGACACATGGTTCTCCACGGCAGCGTGGGGGTTGGGGAGTTGACTTACAGAATGACCACTGTCCCGAGCCTAGTCATAACACAGGCCCTCCCCCACCCTCGGTGAGGTCAAGTGGTGAACCAGACCATCGAGCCGCAGCCATGGCAGCCGTCTCTGCATGCATGTGGTTTGCATCACGGCACACTTTCACAGGCCCGCCATACGAATTGTCAAGGGTGCAAGTGAAAAGTAGGCCGGTCCCCAGCTTGCCCTTGTCTGTAGATGCCGGTGACTGCAGGGGACAATGAACAGGGCTGTGTTGCACTGTAAGGGGCGGACATGGTGTCAGATTTAGATGCTTGGGTGGCTGAGTAAAAACACATAGAGGGAGGTAGGTGAGGTGAGAGGCAGCACTTAAGGTGGAGGTGGGGTAAGATTGAAAAATAGAGGTGGCATATGAGTAACAAAATGTTTTTTGGGGAAAAAATAGCATAATTAACTTAAAACAGAAATGTACGGGTCAAAAGAGATGCAGCCACACAGCAGGATAATCCAAATAAAAAAAGTCAGAGGAGTCAAGTTATGAAAACGAATGTCATTGGGTTGAAACCTAGCAGTAAGACTACATCACTTAAAACTTAAACTTAAAAAAATTACATTTAAGGTACAATATAATCCACTGCCCAGCTATCCCCAGAAGTATAACTTTTAGCTCGAATGAGCTAAGAAGGCACAGAAAAATTCTTTCATTTGTGGATTCTTCCACTCAGAAATAGATACGCCAATCAACAGAGACACAGCACTGTGGCTGTCTTCGCCAGGTGTCAGTCAAACAGCCCTAATGATAATCAAATAACACCAGAGCTTGTGGGAGGGTGGCCCGGGCACGCTGCAGGTCCCCAACGAGTCCATTGGAGGGGACAGATGAAAACACAGGCCTATTAGGACAGATGGTTTCGATTAAAGAAATCATCACAGAGAGGAGCTTCAATCACTGAGTGTGCTTGCTGTTCTTGGACTATTCTCACCCCAAAGAATGTTAGTGGGCACAACGACCCCCTTTCCCTTCCCCCCACTGCAGAGCTCCATACCACATTCCCCCACCCCTACATGCCACCGGTGTTTAAAAGTAGACCACTCAAACTGTCAATATTTGGAGGAGAAATGAGATTCGGGAGGCCACGGGCCCGATGTGTTAAAATAAACAGGGAGGACGTGTGGATTTATGAATGTGATTCATGTTGAGAGGAATGTAATTCGGTGCGATGTACGGTTGAACTAGCATATGGAAGGACAATAAATAGCATAGAATAGATCAGGAAAGGGCAGCGCTGGGTCTCAATCAAACTGCTAATGGACTGGGACAAAATGAGAGTTGAACCTTGATCCTTTCAGCCACTGAACTAACGAGAGGAAACCTACTGTTGCCAAGACATGCCATTTGAAAGCAGACTCCACAAGTTACTGATGATAGACACTAGACAGTCTAATATGCCAAGGGGAAAAACAAAACAAGGCAAGTACATTGTGGTAAACATTTCGTGTATTTTTGAATACTGTATTCTTATTTAATAGACCACTAATGTGTTATAATTGCATTACTTTTACAAATACACTGCCTCAAAGACTTACTTCGACTGCTGATTTTAGGTATGTTGTCTTTGAGCACAGCAAATGGCAAGGGAATACAAGTTGAGACTTGTCAATGTAAGAAGACAGAAAGGATGCTAGTTGTGCCACCTTGTGGTTGTGCAGGCATACTACAGCAAATGTTTAACCAGATTTTCCCAAAAGGGTACGTAAACTTCTGCCTGTGGAAACGAGTGGCTATCAATGTTACGCCCCAATCTGGTTGTGTGTTGAACACAGATTACTTTAACAATCGCACACTAACTTACCTCACATTACTGTAGGTCACCCAACCCAAGGCCTCTGACAAGGCTCAATAAACCTAACCTTTGTTCCTTACCCGAGTCCTTATCTGTGGCTGATACAGTGAGCACTACTTCTCCCGGTTCTCTGTTCTCAGCCACGCTGGCGGTGTAGACATCCTGCTGGAAGACAGGGCGCTGGTCGTTGACGTCACCCACCTCCACCGTCAGGGTCTGGGTGGAGGAGAGGCAGGGCTGCCCCTGGTCCACCGCCTGCAGGGTCAGCTTGTGAGATGCTTGGGTCTCATAGTCGACAGTGGAGGAAAGGTAAAGTAGCCCTGAAAACGGACAGTGTTTGTGAATGTCCACAGCAGCGTTACCTGGCAATTTCAGTTTAGATCCCACTTAGCTAAGGTTTGACCCTGACCCTAATGGCTTAGTTTGCCATGCTGTGATAAGTTAAATTAAAGAAAGGGAAGTGTAACATTAATATGTAAGCGTTTTTTAAGTTAAGTCAACAAATTACCCCAGACAGAGTTGGCTGCACTTAAGGCACATAGTGAAGTAGGGCCCCAGGATCATTATAATTGTAATGAGGACAATGTCCAGAAGGAGGCACAATTTCCTTTGGTATTAGCATTCACAATATAAGAATCAAAGTTAGCAAATTATTTTTTAAATACACAAAAGCCCATCCATGAAATGTATTTTGAATCCACTACAAATAAACAATGATAACATTGCTATCAGTCATGAAGTGTGACGCATAGTTTCTTTGTTTATCTTACGAGGCTTTTACAGCAACCTTATTGCTGGTTGGAAACCAACCTGTTTTCTCCTCCAACGTGAAGAGCCCCTCTGCGTTCCCTGCCACTATGCTGTAGACCACCTGGCCATTTTCGCCCAGATCCCCATCGACGGCCACCACATGATGCACCAGGCTCCCCACCTCGGCGTCCTCCGCCACCAGAGTCGTGTCTGAGGACACAAACACTGGGCGGTTATCGTTGACGTCCAGCAGGAAGACCTGAGCTATTACGGACGCCTGCTTACGCTCCACCTCCCTCTCGGCCTGGTCACTGGCCGTGACCCTGAAGGCAAAGCTGGGCGTGCTCTCACTGTCCAGCGGCGCGGTCGTGGTCAGGGTGCCAGTGAGCGGGTTGATCTGGAAGGGGAAAGGCCACAAGGACTCGGCGGACTCCGAGGACTCCAGCTCCAGGTCAAAGGTCAGAGAGTAGCGGAGGGCGCTGTGGGCCAAGCTTCCATCGCCGTCCTTGGCATTGAATGCGTGCGCGACGGTTCCGACGGCGGCGTCCTCGCTCAGACCGAAGGTGACCACTTCGTCGGGGAACCAGGGGGCATGGTCGTTGGCGTCCTCCACCGTCACCCTGACCGACGCCGTCACGTTGGTTCCGAGCGCAGGTGCCTCTGCGCTGACCACCAGGAAGTAGCAGAGAGCCGACTCATAGTCCAGGGACTGGCTGACGTAGAGGTCGCCGGAGGAGCCATCGATGCCAAAGTGGAAGCTGCCGTCCCCCTCTATGATCGAGTACTGGGGCATTTCATGGGCCGAGACCTGGACAGAGCCAATGACAGTCCCTGGTTTTGCGTCCTCCCTCACTGAAAAATGTCTGAGACCCTGGCTATCGAAAGTGCCATACTGGGCTTCAGATGTGTAAACCTGTAGGTTAGAAATAGTTACATTTACTCCATAATATCTAAAACAGACAAGAGGAGACGAAGTGAAACACAACTATCATTACTATCCTAACACAGCATTACTCAAATGTATAAATCAAATCAACACACGTAATCGATTAAAATCAATCCTTACTAGTCTGTCAAGACTATCATTTACTGATCGAAGCATTTCATAGATTACATAAATCGATAGGAGTCTGTCAAGGAATCTCTTCAGGTTTCATTGAACAATGGGGGTGGCACCAAACCTGTAAGTGAATGACTGCCGTGTCCTCCAGAGGTGAGGGTCCACTGTCCCTAGCCACCACATTCAAGGTGTACCGTGTTTGGCTGGAGTGGTAGAATTGCTCTGTTGTCCAGATGTCCCCGCTCGCACTGTCGATCTCAAAGTGGCCCCTGTCCTTTTCTACGTAAGACGACACAGAGAGCGATTTCAATAATTCATATATGATGACGAAAGCATGCAGGTGCAGCACAATTTTGGACAACTCTGAAAATAAAAAGCAATTTACCATTGACCAAAGAAAACACTACAGTTGCGTTTTCTCCTGCATCAGGATCTTTGGCAAACATAGAGGTCACTAAGGACCTTTCTGGTAGGCTGTCCCAAACCTTCAATGACAGAACAAGTCCATTATATTTCTGGGGAGAGATCCTCCTCAAATCAATACCCTACCAAACATAGCAACCACATGCATACAGAATGTGCGTTCGAAACTGACTCTTCGTAAAAAGAATGATCATTGAGTGATTGTTCTGTAAACTATAACAAAATAATATAAAATATGAACACCTGGACGTTGAGCTCCTTGGTGTCGGGTAGGTGGGTGAACTGTGGAGGGTTGTCATTGAGGTCTGTGACCTGGATGTGAACGATGGCCGTGGCGTTTAGGCGAGGGTGGCCCTGGTCCGTCACCATCACCTTCAGAGTGTGCTGGCTGTGCTGCTCCCTGTCTAGGGCCACCCAGTTTGTAATCTCACCTGCCGACGTGTTTGCACAGAGAGAGAGAGAGCGGAGCGTTATAGATGAACAAAATAACATGGAGATTGGTCATGTGCCTGGTGGCGACTCTCCAATATTGTTACGACTTTGTTAATGTAGAGGACTTTACAAAGCGGTCACAACTTTACAAATATGTAATAGAACACTACATATAACTTTTGACACATTTCTCATTAACGCTATAGTTTGGTGTTCAGTTGAAAGGGTACCTGTTTTGGAATTGATGCGGAACTGCTTCCCATCGGAGAGCAGGATGTAGGAGAGCTGAGCGTTTTTCCCGGAGTCTTTATCCGCAGCCTTGACGGTTCCCACCAGGCCCTGAGGGGAAGGCCCCTCGGACACGCTGAAGAAGTAGGCCTGGCTGCTGAACACAGGGGGGTTGTCGTTGACGTCCAGGACCAGCACTATGACCGTGGCTGTAGCGTTGGCGGGCTGAGCCTGGCTCAACTCCCTGGCCGTGGCTCGCACTCTGAAGCGGTGCGTGCCCTCTGTCTCATAGTCCAGGCTGCGGGACAAATACAACCAGCCACTGTTGGGGTGTACCCGAAACGGCGGAGCGGGGAACCCCGCCTCTGGCTCCAGGGAGTATGCGAGGAAGGCGTTTGATCCGTGGTTTCCCCGGCTGCGGTGCGCTCTCACCTGGATGATGCGGGAGTCTTTGCGGAAGCCCTCCCCTATTTCCACCTGGTAGACCAGCGTCTCGAAAGCCAGGGTGTCTTCCGTTGCGGAGCTGTCGATGTTGACCGCGAGGGTCAAGGTCGAGGTGAGGGAAGGCACTCCTTCATCCATGGCCAGAATCTCAAAGGCGTACTTCGGTGGCGCGTCCCGGGGCAAGCTCTGATTTAGGACCACCGTTCCAAGGGTGGGGTCGACAGCAAACACCCCGTTGCCACTGCTGTTCGACGGGGGGATGTGGTACCGAACTCTGCCGTTGGCGCCGCGGTCAGCGTCGTGGGCTCGGGCTATGAACAACACAGTGCCCAGCGGGGTGTTCCGGGGCACGGCGACCGCGTCGCGGGCTTTGGGAAAGACGGGGGCGTTGTCGTTGACGTCGCCCACGGTGACGGTGACCCGGGTGCTGCTGTAGACGGGCGAGGAGCCGGTGTGGGAGTGAAGCACCAGCAGGGCGTAGGGCTGGGACTCGTAGTCCAGCGGCTGGCTGGTGCTGATCAGACCTGTCTGAGAGTCCACCGTGAACAGACCCCGGGGGTCGCCGGAGGTGATGCGGTACGACACAGGCTCCACAGAGTCTAAAGGGGAAAGACAAAGATGGATAACAAACGACCTGCTTGGTATTATGGCGCAAAGGATGAAAAGTAAACCATCAGGTATGCCGACATTAAACACACACACACACACACACACACACACACACACACACACACACACACACACAAACACAAACACAAACACACACATATACACAAACACACACATATACACAAACACACACATATACACACACAGTCACTGAGTTAATTACAGGACAGGGATATCCCTTAATCCCGTTCCATGTGTGCGTTTCGACTCTAAACTACAGGCAGCAAACAGTAAGCTTGAGGGAGCATAAGGAAGCCTGACCCCCTTCAGGGGGAGATTGTTGATGTTTCACGGCTTAACTTGAAGGGTTAATCTGCTAATGGACAAGACAACCTTAAATGACCGTCTAGTGCAATCGCTAGGGGGACAAAGACAAAGAAGGTAGTGACACTGCAGAGCACCGAGGGAACCAGAATCACAACAAGAAGTGTTCTCTCAGCTGGGGGAGGGGGACAATTCCAAAGACGTAAGGGTCAATGCAGTCAGTCAGGGGCTATATTACTCTATTAGATGGCTACATTTTTTAGACTGGATTATCACTGATTAAATCCATTAATACAAAATGTCATAGTCTTTTCTACCACTTATATGTTTTTAGAGGAAAAGTTTCACACCAGAAGTCCTTTTATTTTTTTTACCTATGCAGTGTGCGTGGATATCCAGGAGGAAATCTCTATAAATCCCCTTTGTCATGCTTATTCCTTAGAGGATAATTAAACCACTGCACGCCTGTACAGTGAAGGAAATCATCATTTGATCCCTTGCAGATTTTGTAAGTTTGTCCACTGACAAAGAAATGAAAAGTCTATCATTTTAATGGTAGGTTTATTTTAACATTCAGAGATAGAATTAAAAAAAAGAAATCCAGAAAATCACATTATATAAAATATATACATTAATTTGCATTTGATCGTGTGAAATAAGTATTTGATCCCCTACCAACTAGCAAGAATTCTGGCTCCCACAGGCCGGGTATATTAGTCCCCCTCACTCTAAGAAAGTGCTCCTAATTTCAACTTGTTACCAGTATAAGAGACACCTGCCTCAACTCTTTACCTATATAAAAGACACCTGTCCACGGAATCAATTAATCAGATCGCAACCTCTCCACCATGGGCAAGACCAAAGAGCTGTCTAAGGACGTCAGGGACAAGATTGTAGACCTGCACAAGGCCGGAATGGGCTACAAGACCATCGGCAAGCAGCTTGGTGAGAAGGAGACAACTGTTGGTGCAATTATTCGAAAGTGGAAGAAACACAAAATGACCATCAATCGCCCTCGGTCTGGAGCTCCATGCAAGATCTCTCCTCGTGGGGTATCGAGGATCATGAGAAAGGTGAGGGATCAGCCCAGAACTACACGGGAGGAGCTTGTTAATGATCTCAAGGCAGCTGGGACCACAGTCACCAAGAAAACCATTGGTAATACACTACGCAGGAATGGATTAAAATCCTGCAGCCCCCGAAAGGTCCCCCTGCTCAAGAAGGTACATGTACAGGCCCGTCTGAAGTTTGCCAATGAACACCTGAATGATTCAGAGGAGGCTTGGGAGAAGGTGTTGTGGTCAGATGAGACCAAAATCGAGCTCTTTGGCATCAACTCGACTCGCCGTGTTTGGAGGAAGAGAAATGCTGACTATGACCCCAAGAACACCATCCCCACCGTCAAGCATGGAGGTGGAAACATTATGTTTTGGGGGTGTTTCTCTGCTAAGGGGATAGGACAACTTCACCGCATCGAGGGGAGGATGGACGGGGCGACGTACCGTGAAATCTTGGGCGACAACCTCCGTCCCTCAGCCAGGATACTGAAAATGTGTCGTGGGTGGGTCTTCCAGCACGACAATGACCCAAAACACACTGCCATGGCAACAAAGGCGTGGCTCAGGAAGAAGCACATTAAGGTCATGGAGTGGCCTAGCCAGTCTCCAGACCTTAATCCCATAGAAAATCTATGGAGGGAGCTGAAGCTTCGAGATGCCAAACGACAGCCTCGAAACCTTAAGGATTTGGAGAGGATATACAAAGAGGGGTGGACCAAAATCCCCCCTGAGATGTGTGCAAACCTGGTAACCAACTACAACAGACATCTGACCTCCGTGCTTGCCAACAAGGGTTTCTCCACCAAGTACTAAGTCATGTTGTGCTAGGGGATCAAATACTTATTTCACTCAATCAAATGCAAATTATATAAAGTATGAAAGTATATATTTTATATAATGTGATTTTCTGGATTTCGCTTTTTTATTCTATCTCTGAATGTTAAAATAAACCTACCATTGAAATTATAGACCTTTCATTTCTTTGTCAGTGGACAAACTTACAAAATCTGCAAGGGATCAAATAATTATTTCCTTCACTGTAACTGTCTTGATTGCCAGCCCTCAGCTTAGCCTGCACAGGAACACTGCAGCAGCTTTAGGCTGGAGGATGGCGGGGTGGAGGGGTTAATGTAATCCCCCAGCCCGGGGGCGTCTACTCACTGGCAGGGTTGATGGCCTCCACGACGCCCACAGAGGTGCCGGGCGGGGAGTCCTCGGGCACGGCGAAGGCGTAGCGTGACCTCTGGAACACGGCGGGCGCCAGGGCGCTGCGCAGGATGTTGACGGTGACCTCGGCCGGCCGCGCCGACGGCAGTCCCTCGCTGTCCCGGGCCGATACGGCCAGCTTCACGCTGGCAGTGCCCAGGTGGGTCAGAGTGGAGACCAGGTATACCAGCCCTAGAAACACAACGGCATTTCCATTTGGTGCGTTAAGCACGTAGGCCTGAGAACAGTATCATTCAAATCTAATGAATGGAAAATCTACAACTACAAATCTTTAATCATAGCATCTATTTTCAATCACATGACATTACTTTTCTCCCACTAGAGTAGAAAGGGCACTACAGTTAGAAACACAGACAAAGACAGATGGCCGAGGGTCCAGATCATTTTGATTACCTAAATTTCCTTCATAATCCCACAGTATTCAAGAAACCCCCCTCAAGGGAAAATCCCCAATTGAAGGAGCTGCAGATGGTGATTCAATTATACTGACATTGGGATCAGTGCAATTTTTAAATACCCTACGAAACTTTATACCTGTTTTTGCATGTTTTCTAGGTGTCCTGTATAACAGTTACAAAACAAGGACTTTATTTATGGCATCATTTGCTATCACAGTGAACATTAGATTAATGTTATCTTAAAGAGATTTCCTTGGGATTTCATGATAGACTTTCTTAATCTCTATCAGCCCTGTTAGGAGATGACAGAGTCATTATGTCTGCACAAGGAGCTTTATAAAGGCAAGAACCACAAGAACCTAACATTAACCCTAACCCTAACACATAACCACAGGAAATGTCCAAGTTTTTCCCACCCAAACTGTAAACTGTCGTTTTCTGTACAGGGACTAATACACTGGGTTTGCAAGTGGGGTTGGGGGCTTAAAGTTAATTTGATTGAGGGTCTTACTGGCTGTTCAACACAATTAGCTTGTTGGGTAACAATAGTAAGTGGTTTGGATGTGGTGAGGGCAACTAAGGGGCTTTGGCTTATACATAAACAAACAACTCAATTCAGTTCCAACAACAGGCCCTGTTGTCCTAGATGTGGACAGCAATGCTGGGGTAAATAGTTATACAGTGATGACGTCTTTTAAAAAAGACATGAAACAATAATATAATATAAACGGTATAATACTGTAATCTTGGGACAGCTACAGACAGAAAAAGGCCAGCTGCATACCTGTAGTTTTCTCCACAGAGAACACAGAAGACAGGTCACCAGGGAGGATGCTGTAGGTTACCTCCCCGAATGACCCAGAGTCTCTGTCTGTGGCGACGACGTTGAGGATCTCTGTGCCAGGCTGCGCGTGGATACTGACGCTGGTGGCATACGTGTCTGGGTTGAACACCGGGGCATTGTCATTCAGGTCCTCCACTTCAATGTGCACGTAGGTTTGCCCGCTTAGCCCTCCCTATTGATGAACGGGAAATGGTCATTAGATCGTGACAATTCCAAGCCACTTCATACGACACAGTACACCATCAATGCTAGCAACCTTGAATTGGGTAAATCGTAATAAACTTATAGAAGATGTACTAGGTAAGTAAATCATTTTAAATGACTGACGTGAAAAATAAAATTGACTAAACAATCATACACTCGAAGTATTCTATAATTGTCAAGTTAACTCCGATGAAAGCCTGCTTACTGGATCTTCAGCTTTGACTAGCATGTCGTAGGTTGTCTGGCCTGAATCTCGGTCAACGTCCTGAGACACACACAGCTCCCCTGTCTCAGGGTTGATGTGGAAGAGAGGGTGCTCGTCCTGCATGTCAAAGCCGTCAGACAGAAAGTAGAGCACTTTGCCAAAGTCAGGGCCGTCTGCATCAGTTGCTACAACCTGTGAGTTATGCAAAGTGGCATTAGTTCATTCTGTATTGCTCACAATCAAAACAACAGATGTTATAAAAATATGTTTGTGGTCTTTCCTGGACATTTCAACAAAAACCATGTGGGTGCAGGTGACGAGGCACAGCTAAAACCTTGTTTTACTCAGTATGGAACACTAAGGGAGCCGAGGTGGGGAGGAGGATGTGCACACACCCCTACTCTCTCCACCTTTCCAACAGTCAACTCTCAGCAGGGCTGGCATCTGGCAAGCCACACAAGTTCAATTATTCAGCCTGAACAATCTGATTAAGGAATTACTGGATTATGGCCCAGTGCCACCTTGACCCTGGCTAAATGTGCCAACCTCTTTGGGCGGCTCTGACCACACAGATTAAATCTGTGACTTGTGGATGGACAGTGAGCGCAGACCACATATTACAACAAAACAAGTGTACTGTACCAGCTCATCAAAGCTCTTGTGAGGTTCTGATTGACAAATTAGCACAGTTGTTGTTTTGTATTTTTTGTATCTGGTAAAAGGTGTTAGGTCTCTGAACAAGGATCTTTATTTGGGAGCTAGGTCAGAAGATTGTTTTGGATTTCACATAGACTTCATTGTGTGACAGGTTAAGTTAATCATTATTCAACCTAAATCTCTTGTCCACCCACTGTATTGTTCAAAAAGCACCCAGGCTACACCTTGTACGCCATTACACAAATTGGAAATGTCCAAAATGCAAATGCAAAAGTCAATGTCTGACGCTCTTCTCAAAATAGTGCACATATCTGCATACTTGCCCCCTATAAACATCGTCCTGGTTACAGTAGTAATCCCTTCTTTTCAGGCACTCTTTCATCTAAGAGCAGGTAAACCTTGTTATTGGAGAACTAGCAAGTTAATGATCCACTTACACATTAGGTCAGGACTCTTGCTGCACCTTCACACCAAGTCCTCTATGATCATATTATAGCGGCACACCAATGGCACCATATTTGTAGAGTAACATGGTATGAAAAGAATCAAAGATTGTTCTTTGGCACACACCTCTACAAACACTAGGAAAAACCTAAAGATATCCATCTAATCCAAGATCTTGAGCTGCAAAACTAAAGGAACCAAGGGAACCATGGATACTTTAAATGTAATAAACAGAGTGTTCAAACTATTTAAAAATAAAAAATCCTACACGGAAAATAAAGTATGATTTTGATAATGCTGCTGATATGAAAATATAAACCAATGAAAAATCTGACAGTAAATATATGATCAAATATAATGTACAATATCATAAAACAATGGTTTGTTGGATTTATCATTTGCCGTGCCATTTACTCCACTAGCCGCATTTGAAGTCTTTTTTTACTTCCTGCCATAAAAGTGATATCATGGTAGACACAATGCATTTTAGTGCCTCCAGGGTTCAAGGTCTAAGCTTCATGTAGCCACTTGGATAATTCCCTGCAATGAAAGATTCTAAAATCATGAAGATTTGAATGAAATAAATAAATATATATATATATATATATATAGTTTTTTTTACCAAACATTGTTATATGATCTGCAAAGCAGATATTTAGATATTTAATTAAAAAAAGACAGTATATTGTGTATTTTGCATTCTGTAAAAAGAAGAATGTGCTTAGTTACACACAAAAAATCAAGACAAACCAAATTACTATCCTGGCTTGCAAAAACAGTATTGTTTTTCTATTTAGTGAGGGCACTTGAAATGCCCACACTGTGGTGTTGTGCATAAGCCTTTTCAAGAACGTATGGATTTTGTTTACAGCCATTTATTTCTAATGTCAATCAGTACTGTCGCAGAATATCCTTGGCGTCTATTCGAGTCCAACCAATGTTTTTAATTATCAAGATCAAAACTTTGGTTGTATTACATTGTGTTGTTACTCCAGGACAGTATACATATCTGCCCTTTTTTCTACAGAAACTAATAATTTGGTGTGTGTTTCAACATGCATTAGGTTGCTCTGTGACTTTACCACGGTCCTCTTGTGCCAGGCCAAGATGGTAGTGCCAGGCTAAGATGGTAGTGCCAGGCATCAGATCTGTCATGCCAAACTAACACAGGGCTGAGCTTGACAGGACTGGGTCAGTGTGCTGGGACCCATAACAGTCCCAATGGGTAAACACTGGTGGCTTTGTGCACAAAGAAAAAAGCATGCTACTGTCCCCTAAGCAGTTTGTGTGTGTGTGTGTGTGTGTGTGTGTGTGTGTGTGTGTGTGTGTGTCTCCGTGGAAAGGTAGTAAATAGTAAGGATGATGATGTGATTTCGCTCAACAACTTTGCTTATCCTAGTCAAGACAACAGCACTACAAATACAACAATGAAACTCCTTCCACACGTCACACCCCTGGGGTAGATATCCCCAACCTACCTGTAGGAAGCAGCTTCCAATCCGCGAGTGCTCTGGGATTGAGACATTGTAGAGCTGTCGCTGAAACACAGGCTCGTTGTCATTGACATCCTCTACCAGCACTGTGACCGTGGCCGTGGATGACAGCGCTGCCTCCCCTCCGTCGACCGCCACCACCAGGAACAGCACCTCCACCTCTCGCTCCCGGTCCAACTGGGCTGCCGTGGTGACCAGGCCTGACTTTGGGTCAATGTTGACCAGGCCGTCCTGGTCTGACTTCAGGATGGAGTAGGTGACCTCTGAGTTGGCGCCGTCGTCTGCGTCTTTGGCCTGGAGCTGGATCAAGGAGCTCCCCGGAGGAACGTCCTCGGCTACGCTCACAGCGTACTCGTCCTGCGCAAAGAGCGGCCGGCAGTCGTTGACATCGGTGACCTTGACCACAAAGGTCACGTCACTCCACAGAGGAGGGGATCCTGAATCAGAGGCCACCAGCTTGAGCTCGTACAGGTCCTCTGACTCCCGGTCGAGCTCATGGTCAACGCACAGAGCATACAGGAATTCATCTGTCTGTTTCAGAGTGAATTTCCCCTTCCCACCTTCGAGGGTCACCCTGACAGTCTCTCCATGGTCAGGGTCAGACACTGAAACTCGGGCCACATACTCGCTAACACCTGCCGCCTCCGAGACCTCGGCTTCCCCTGACTCGCTGAGAAACAGGATGTTGATTTTAGGGCTGTTGTCATTGACGTTGAGTACCTTAACGCCAACAAAGGTGCTACTGTACTCAGGCTGGGCGCCATTGTCCCTAGCACTGATGATTAACTCATGAAAAGACTGAGTCTCAAAATCCAATGGTTTGTTGATGTAAATCACACCGCTAGTCTCGTTGATGAGAAAGAAATGATTTGGGTCACTTTGACGTCGGTTTATTCCGTAAGTCACCAGGCCGTTCGATCCCAGGTCAAGATCCGTGGCATGGACTTGACACACAGATGACATCAAAGCGGCATCCTCAGACAAGAAAGCATGGTATTCCGTTTGATTGAACGTAGGTGGGTTGTCGTTTTCATCCATGACATGGAGGTTAACCTGAAGCTTTCCAGTTTTAGGTGGAATCCCCCCATCAAATGCTTCGATGGTCAGGGCATAAACGTCTCTTGTTTCTCTGTCTAGTTTGCTCATGAGGACAAGGTCCAGGTTGAAGATGTTTTCCCCTCCACTGCGGTATTCCACCTTGAACAAGTCCCCAATTTCACTTTCAGAAATTCTGTACCCCTGGACTCCATATTGTCCCTCATCCTGGTCCTTAGCCCCCTCAAGTTCAAAGCGAGTTCCAGGGGGACTTAATTCTGACACATTCAACTCAACGTGCCCAGTAGAAAAAACAGGAAAATGGTCATTCACATCTTTTACTAATATTTTCACTTTTATCACCTCACCTGTAAGGGTTGCAGCAGCAAATTCATATGCATGTCTTTTCTCCCTGTCCAAAACTATGGCTGTAGAAATTATTCCAGTGTCAGAATCTATTTCCAAATCTTTGAAAACATATGAATCTCTGCTCTCAGAGATAAAGAATCCAGTGCTGGGAGACATCAAACCCACTCCTATGTCTCCCACAATAGTTTTTGCAGGTAAGCCCTCCTCAATGGAAAGAGTCAGGTTATACACCTGTGCGCACGAGTGCGCCCACACACACGAAAAAGCGAGTATTTGTAGGTGCCAAGTCGCCACATTTTGGCAACGCGGTCCTCTCTTACACATTATGAGTGATGCACACCTATCAGAAATTACAGTTACATGTTTCCTTGATAAATTTGCCCTACCGGCTCTCCAACGCGTGCCATGAGATCACGTCTCGGAACATTTCCAGAAAAAAGCACAGATAAAACTGAACATTTTTTCGCACTGCTCAATATATTCAATGTCATTCGGCAAGGCAAACCATCTCTCAGCCACTTGACAGACCGGGGAAACCCTCCCTAATGTAATCCCCATGTGTGGATTCGCGACATCGCGCACTGAATGACCCCTATGAACAGTAGCGGAGGGGCTGTCCAGACTGACACACCTTCTGTCAGGTCAAGTGATTCCCCTTCTGATCAACTAGTGGTGGATTCTGGGTGTGTTGATTGCCAAAGATCTAATGAGATCACGTGATTAAATAAAGAACCAATCCCCTGGTTGAAAATGTAAGAAAAACAAATATTGTTAATTAAAATATCTGCAAAAAAATTATAATTATGAAGGCCATAGAAAAATGCATGCAATGCAACAAACCAATTATGTACTTGTTTATATTGATTCAATAGATTTTAGGCGTAAAAGCTGTAGGCCATGTCTAGTCATTACATGCATGGTGCGCGTGGGGCGCGCGCACAACACACAAGCACGCACACAAACACTACACATAAAATGAATGGAGTCATATCACCCCCTACTGATAGATTGTTATAATGAACATACACATTCAGCCTACAGACTTGTGTAAATGTATGCTTCACACTCGCATAGTCTTTGCGGCAGAGTTTGATATTAAACATTGAACAAAGAAAGCAGCCTTCTTGACCAAATCTGGTAGGTTCATATTACAAGTGTTGTTTCACCTCCCATCGGTCTATAGGTGGATGTAGTCCCAATAGCCAGTAACCAAGCAACAGATGAAACCTGAGATGTACACCTGAAAAAGAAAAAAAAGCACCTAAAGCTGCCAGACACATGCTTAGAAGCAATCTTACATTTGTTTATTGGATAACTCCGCTTGCACACAATGCCAACACATATTATGCTCTCTTATCAGTGGGATAACCAAGCCCTTGTGAAAAAGATATATGACCGACTCAAACAGGATGGCTTGCCAGTGTGGATGGATATTGAAGGAGGGGTGACAGGCAACATCAATGACGCGTGAGTAAAATACATGAATCATTAAAAAACAAATGTACTCTCAACGTTTGTTATTAGGCTACATAATGGTACGGAAATAACAATTATGAATTTCCCTCGGTGGACTGAATACTATGCATAAAGTTGGGAGTTGAAAGTACCAGTTCAGGGCCTACGTATTGTTTGTTGGCTTGTTGCTAGGATGGCGGCTGGCGTTGAGGACGCTGCAGTCATCTGCTCCTTCATGACGCCGGCATACCAGGCCTCCCGCAGCTGTAAGAAGGAGCTCAACTACGCTGACTCCAGAGAAGTGACCATAGTGCCAGTCATGCTGACAAAAAACTGGGAGGCCAGCGAGTGGTTGGGGCTCCTTACTGCAGGATTACTGTGGATAGATTTCAGGTTGAGTTGGAATGTTCAAGTGCCAGGTGGTGTTTAGGGGTTGTAAATAAATAAATAAAAAACATTCCAGAATCAACAAAAATAGACATAACATTGAAAAGCTGATCCACAGTATGGAAACGTGAAAAGGCCTACATGCACACAATACAATAACCTTTAAATACAAACATTTTGTCTAGAAATGCGGAGAGGAGCAACGAACACTTTGAAAGGTGTGTCCAGATTTTGGAGGAGGAAATCCTGTTTAATGTTGGTCAACTCTTGACCTTAGACGAGCTTCCACCTGAGCTGGACCAGCCAGAGCCATCCAGGAAATGTTCCCTGAAGAAGAAAACAGGACGGGCCTTTCGCCATGCACTCTCACAGCTCTACATCCGGGAGACAGGTATACGGGAAACTTTAGCCACCTTGGTTAGGGCAGTTATTCAAAATTAAAGTAAAGAACTTACAGTTCAACTGTGCCCTCCGCTAAGGAAATTGTACATTCCTTTGAATTGTAAAAAGGTCGTACATCTCCTGTATCTATTCGATAGAAGGCATCAACATTTCTTTGTATTTAAACCCTGTTCAACTGTGTTTGTAATGCCACTGAAATTAAAAAGGAGAGCAGAAATTTCACCCTGTTAGTGAAACAAGAAATACAGTGGAGCCCCGTGACAGTCCTGGGGCCAACGGTTACTGGGAGGAGATCAAGGGCAATGGCTGCAAGCATTATCGAAACGTTGTCACAAACGGATACTTGGGTAAGAATTCGTCATAGCCTTTTAAACAAACCCAGGAAACGATTTGAAAACTTCTTCTTTATGCAGCGGTACACAGTTCAAATTGAGAAAGTAAACGCACGTTTCTCATCTGTACATACTTTCAACCATTAGTGAATTCAATCATAGCTTCAAGTCTAATAATAATCTTTGTACACATTATTTGTTTATGAGAGGATATTGATATGTTTTGCAGGTTTTGACCCTAATGGAAACTATGTCTACACAAAGGCCAGTCCTTATGGGGCTGAGGAGTGGCTGCTCATGGTGGATGAGACTAACCAAAGCCAGGAGAGAGCGGTAATCATCAAGAACAAGCATTCAAGAATGTTTCTGGCTATCCAGAATGGCGTCTTTATTGGACTGTCATCATACACTGAGGACTGTAAATGGTATCTAGAATGAAGGGGTAAAAAAAAACAAAGGAAACAACTATGCCATAATGAAAACACACTGTTTTTAAATCATAATAGCGGTTTTGATAGAACATTTGTCTAGTGAGAAGGTATAAAACAATGACTGCATAGGCATTTCTAAACAGATGTGTGGTATAGAAGTAGTATGATTCAATGGCTTGAATAAAAAAAGACATAAAAAAGAACAAAACAAAAAGTCTTAAAATCTTTTCCTCTTGAGGATTTCTGGTTTCCAGTTGACGGGGTGGGATTCTTCTGTCTGTAAGAAAGAAAAGTATTTAAAAATTCATACCTAATGTCACAACGGGAATCTTACTCAAGTTTTATGTATCATTAATATGTGACTGTATAACAGGCTGTGTTAATATGGACCATTTCCTGAGCTTCTGTAAACAGTTCCGTTGACACAAATATACAATTCGACTGTATAACAATTTCTTACTGCGGTGTCATCCTCCTTGTAGACTTTGATCGTTTTGTCAGCCTCAGCGGTGATCAATCTGCTTTCGGAGTTGTCAAACAAGCAGGCAAAGATCCCTGATTCACTGTCCAGTGAGCCAGGCTGCACGGCGGCATGGATACGCTGGAAGTTGTAGCCGGTTCTCCAGTCCCATAGGTGGATGGTGCCATTGTCAGCTATGGAAGAAAGACAATGGCTTATGTAACATTTGTACTGTTACTATCTTACTTTGTCCAAACACTAAGTCTCATTCATATTTCAACTAAAAGGCTTTCTCTTACAAAGCAGCAAAAGCTTCCTTAATTTTATAAATTTTTTGGGACAAATCCCTTGATCCGTGGAATAATGGAAAGCCCCACAGACAGGTAAAGGATTGTTTACCTCCCGACACTAAGACGCCGTCAGAGTTGACAGCCAGAGTATTGATGATGGCATTGTGCCCTGAAAGGTTCTGAATGAAGTTGCCGTCGGGGAACTTCCACTGTTTGATATTGTCTGCAGAGCCGGAGGCCAAGGTGTACCTGTACCACACAGCCATGACATGATAGCATGCACACATGTAAACAATACGGTCAAAATAATCGTTCATCCATCAAAATCCGTTTCAGAGTTGACTTACTGTCTGGGGTGCAACGCCAGTGCTCTGACCGACTTCTTGTGGTTGGTGAGAGTGGTTCGGGTCTTCCCAGCAATGAGATCCCACATCCTGATGGTTGAGTCGTGGCTGCCTGCAAGCAGATGGAGGACATATGTTTATTTCTATTTGTTAAATATATTTAACCAGATAGGTTGACTGAGAATAAATTATCTTGCAGCAACGACTTGGATTACAATACATAAAAAAACAGAAACCTTTTTACACTTAGATTTAAGTTACAAGTTATTAAGAGAGATGTAAATAATGATTCACGCTTCATAAGTGATTTAAACTAGGGGATCCTGAACAGTTAATCACAGGTACAGTACGATCAGAGCTTTATCCCTACCTGTGATAATTTGTGGCTCTGCAGCCTGGCATCTCACAGTGGCCACAGTGTTGGTGTGACCAGAGAGGGTGTGTACATTGGCTTTAGTCCTGATGTCCCATACCTTCCAACACACGGTGCAGAGGGGGGAAAAAGAAAGAAAAAGTATTGATGACATTTTTCAGACATTAAAGAAAGACAAAAATCCGTTCGGAATATGAATGTAGCGGTGCTTACCCTTGCTGTGGCATCTCTGCTGCACGTCACCAGGACGTCAATAGTTGGATGTAGGTCCAAGTCGTACACGGCACTCAGATGTCCGTGGTAGTGCCTGATCACCTAGTGTATTAAATAAATGCTAAATGTGAGCGGCACACGAGAGATATACCTTAAAATGACCCATGATGAGATTCGGCATGAACTTCCCACAGAGGTAAGAACCTACTACCTTGTTGTACTCCAGGTCCCAGCACTTGACTTGCTTGTCCTCGCCGCAGGAGAAGAGGTACGGGGAGCGGGTGCTGACGGCCACGCCACGAACGGTGCTGATGTGTCCGGTCAGAGAGAGCTTCAGCTTCCCACTGGCCAGATCCCAGATCTGTCACGTGAGGGGAGGTAGGAGGTCTGTAGGAAACTTCATCTAGCCTTGCATGTGTTACGATATATATATCCAAGTCTAAAGATGTGTGAATTTGATGGCATACATCCATTCCACGCATTGATTGGCTTGTTTGAAATGGAAAGGGGCCATGTATAAGCAGGGGCCTACCTTGATGGTTCTGTCAGCAGATCCTGTGACAAACCACTGGTTGCCTGGCTCCACCGCTATTGACCGCACCCAGCCCAGATGGCCACTAATGACCTGTCAAACAATGGAGACGGATTAGCACTTGGACCAGGGGGAAAATAAATAAGCCTTCAAATTGGAAACTGAACAGCGGCCTTAAGGCATGCTCTTCAAGCCTTTTTTTTTTTTTATTATTATTTCTTTTTTTTTAAGAAGAAGACTGCTTTTCAAACGGTACGTTCTGATACTGTGCGTGTTAGGACAGACATTAGGAAAGTTACCCGAAACAATTTCCATGGCGGATGCCACTGTGGCTTGGGCATGGTTGGTGCTTTCCTCACTGTGAGTGTGGCGTTTTTAGTTCCACCTCCTTCCATTAATGACTGAAGTAAATCAAGAAAATGGTTATTTAAGACAGTGACCAATAAAATACATTTTTATTAAACTTAATGAAACAGGGCTCTGCAGCAGATAATTGTGTCAGACCAAAAAAGCCATGTCAAGATGTAGCAGAGAGATGTAGCCAGTGGCTGTAGCAAAAAAGAAAGGATCCAATATAGGCACAAACAGCAAAGAAAGAGATTTCATCTCAGGACAAAGGCATAAAAGATCAGCTTTCCTGTTTTCCTTTTATCAAGGTGGCAAGAAGTAATGAGAAATTATTTTCTTTTCAGATGACAATAAGTATCCCTGCAGAGCGGCTGAAAATAAGCCTGTAGGAATAGAGTAGGGATATCTCACAGCTTGCGCTTCATAAATAATATTTCTTTCATTTCAATTATCTGGTGGCTGTGCCAAGAGCGGATATAGAGGGGGGTGCCTCTGAGACGCCATCACTCACCTTCTGTGTCATGGGATCAAATTAACAAAATATCTGGGATGGATGGCGGCAACTTGAAAACACCAATGACATCTGCTCTCAACCCAAATCCATTCAATAACATTGCTAATCTTGGGTTATGGCATAATGGACATTATAAACACTGTGTCCTGTGTATTTTGGAAGAGAAAAAAAAGATATGCAATGCAAGGGGAAAGGTTAGCATTGCCTACCATTGCGAGGGAGTGAGGTGGCAGCGATCTCTCCGCTCCACCTGCATGTCTGTGGATATCCCCAACCCCGGCAGCCGTGCGACTAGCATCTTGCCTGCAAAATTACAACATAGTCAGCAATACGGACTTAAGGAGATCTTGTCTTTTTTTTTTTGTTGTTGCCTCCAACGTCAAGATTCGGGGTACCTGGCTTGTGACGGTGGCAGGGCCAGTGCCATGGCATGGACTCCTCCTTCACTGGGATTTCTGTGCATCTGTGTCTCTGAAGTCAGGGCTACTCCTGTAGACACAAAAGTAGGCCCCCGCCAGACAAGATATGTTACAGAGTGCTATAGGTCTGCATAGGTCTACTCTCTACGACACCTGAATGAGGCAGACATGGGTTTGAAAGCTACTAGGGGTCAACTAGATGCAGTGGGATCAATCAAAATGTTTAAAATAAAAAATGTATACCAGGTCCAGAGGGGTAGGCATGGGTTCCTGTGATCAGGTATTCCGGATCATCTCCTGAAAGTCAACATAAATATATATTTTTAAGTTATATCTGAAATGTGAAGGTGTGTGTGTGTGTGTGTGTGGGGGGGGGGGGGGGGGGGGGGGGTGACAAACGGTAATACAATAATTTACCTTTCAAACAGTCAATTTTAAATTTCAAGTAGACCCTTACCTGGCTCTCCATAGCTCTGATGGGCCTGTATACCAGACATCTGGAGTCGTTCCCTGCCTTCTTTTAGCACTGGCATGTGTAATACTGCACCATACTCTGCTTTAAGCTTGGCAGAGATCTTTACCTTGTGGCTGTGAGGGGGCAATTAGGAAACCATGGGCTAAATAGGTTACTTACAAATATACACTTAGAGCAATGTTTAGATGCTCACATTCCTGGTCAGCTGAAATGCCTTGGCCAAAATGAATGGCAACAGCCGTACCGTTATCCTATGCTTTTTCAAACGATCTAACGTTACTTGTTCTGTCAACCGCAATTTGCTTCATTATTTGAACGAATGTTACTTAACTTAATAACACTAGCGGTTAGCTAGTGTCACCACAAGCTTAGCAAAATGTGATAACTAAAATACAAAAGAAAACCTTTTGGGACTTTTTTTTTATAGAACAGTCAGGTTAACTAAGTCCTGCCACAAAACGTTTCACACAGTAAAACTATGGGTCCACGCAACTTCTATTAAAGTTCCAAGCAAATTAACATACAATACCTTTGATCATCCAACGCAACCGGTTTAGCATGGTCGGACACAAACATATCGTGTGTTCTCTTGAGCGATCTAAACACCAGTGTGTGGACAGAATGCTTTTGCACGTCCTGAAAAACAACAAAGGAAGTGTAAGACACAGATGAACATCAGCAAACGTAAATAATAAAAACGTCATTTATGTAAAGAATTATTGAACCAGGCGTGTGCTGGCATAACTGTTAGCTAACGTTAGCGGAACGTTGCAAGCTAAGTTCATTCATAGTTAACTTAGATATGATCAAACATCCTCGAACTTACCTCGGACATTGTGATGTTAATACAAATGATTGGGTAATATAAAAAATACAGCCAGACTCAAGCTTGTTTGCAGAGAACGTAAGACAAAATAAGTTGAGTTTCAAGCAAAGTGCGAAGCCGATACCAGCCGTCCTATTGCCCCGGGTGTAAACACAGTATTGCTTAGTGCTTCCGGTGTAAGTAACCCCGCTCTGTCTTTGTCCTCCACTGCACATTACCATCTGCCGGACAGTAAAGTTATATAATTTTGACCTGCTCTAACTGAGGGAGGTCCTCTGGTTTCTAGAGTCAGAGTTTATTTCTGGCTTAAAAATATCACTGAAGTAATTTGTAATTGCCCAGATATGTAGAACAGCTTGTATTCAAGGAAAATAAGCTGTCCTGTAATGTGCTGACCCCGCCTGTGTTGATCAACAATGTTCATTGCAGAGCAGAAGTCAAAGTTTGTATTTGAATTTTCTTCTTTTTTGAAAAGTCAAACCCTTAAGCACCAGGTTGTCCTTGACATATTGTGAAAGTATGTTTATATGTGTCCTTAATTACATGTTTCTCTGATTTGCTTAATTTCTTATGTCATATTACATGGTAATGCAAGCAGCATGGAAGCCTTGAAGGTGCCCATTAAAAAGTATACAACATTGCTAATAAAACGAGGAGATGGTTTGGTAGTTCTTATATCTAGTGGCAACTAGCCTCCCGTGATTTTCATTTGTGCTTAAAATGAGCATTGCCACAAGCTTATATAAAATGATATTAACACATTAAATGGTGGGACACATTGGCAGATCCATGCTACTTTTGGGTGAAGTTCATGCGCTTTAAATTAGAATTTCATTTTGGCAAATTTTTGGTTGCAACCAGTTGTGCAATATGGACTTAAGCCGTTGAAAAAACAAACACTCACCCACACATGTCCATATGATCTCAGTTGATGTCCTTAAAGTGTGGACTTTAATCATAAAGGCATAGTTTTTGTCTAAAACCCCCAAAAGTGACATGGGCCTAGGTGACAATCAAACATTTGTGAAAGCTTCATTTATTGATTCTTTGGTTTAAAATAGTTCTTTTTTATAAGACATTCATAAAAGTCATTCATACAATGTATTTGTTTGTTTTATGTTGCTAAATTATTATCAATTAGCACATTTGTGACCTCACAGAATTAAACAATGTTGCAACCAGGCTCAAATAATTACATTTATGTACAGTCACCTCCATAATTATTGGCACCCTTAATGAAAATTACCAAAAAATGCTATATTAATTAAACAACACAGATAATTAGCTATATTTCATGCTCAAACATATGAGCAAACTATATTTGATCCTAACACAATTCAAATTTTTTTTTCTTCATTGAGTAATACTCTTTTTTATGAATAATGTAGGTGTCACAATTTTTATTTTATTTTAAATCTGCTGTAAAATCTACTTATTTAAGTTCATCTCAATCTAAGGAACTGTAATGTGGCCTTCCATCACTTCCTTTTTCCCTAAGGTATGAAAATGAAGTAACATGTGGAATCCCTTCATCATCCATTGCCTTAGGGAAAGTCAAAGAACTGTCAACTCAAAAGAGACAGATGGTTGTTGACCTACACAGTCAGGTAATGGGTACAAAAAAATCTGGAACGGTTGAAAACGTGCCAGGAAGAGGACACAATTGCATGCTGTCCCCACGCACAGTGAGGAAGATGGTGAGGGAGGCAAAGAAGAACCCAAGGACCACAGTTCAAGAACTACAGACTTTAGTTGGGTCACCAAATATCAAAATCAACTGTGAGACACCTCCTCCATACCAACAGGCACTTTGGAAGGGTTGCAGGAAGAAAGCCTTTACTGAGAGCAACCAACAAATTGAAGCGTCTGGAGTTTGCCAAACGTCACTGGAACTATGTCTGGAACAGGGCGCTATGGTCAGATGAGACCAAAATTGAAGTTTTTGGCCATGTACACCATCAAGAGAAGAATGCATACAAGGAAAACCCCTCATACCTACAGTAAAATATGGTGGTGGACCATATGCTTTGGGGCTATTTGCTGCCAGTGGTCCAGGGGCTCATTTTAAGATCAATGGCATAATGAATTCTACAAAGTTCCAGGACATTTTAGCCACATTTCTGGTTGCCTCTGCCAGGAAGCTGAGACTGGGCTGTAGGTGAACCTTCCAACAAGACAATGACCCCAAACCTACTTCAAAATCAACACAGAAATGGTTCAGTGAAAACAAATTGTTTAGCTATGACCATCTCAGTCTCCAGACTTGAACCTTATGAAAAACATGTGGCCTGAATTGAAGAGGGCAGTCTATCCGGCAAACCTAAGGATATCAAGGATCTTGAAGGGTTCTGCATGGAGGAATGGTCCAAATTCCCTCCAAATGTGTTCTCCAACCTTACTAAACATTGAAATAAGCACAGTGCCGTTTTCCTTTCCAGAGGAGGCTGCACAAAGTATTAAAACAAGGGTGCCAATAATTGGGGAAACTTTGTTTTTTGGAAATAAATGAATAACGACAAAATGAATGTGTCATTTTGGTTGATTCCATCGAATCATTAACAAAGTAGTGTGTTTTCCACGTGCTGGAAAATTACAACATATCTCAGTGATGGTATTATTTGTTTTCTAGAATATTTTTTGCTCATTTTCATCAAGGGTGCCAATATTTCTGGAGCTGACTGTATTTTGCAGTCTGTATTTCTTAGCCCCTTATCATTGCAAACCGCTTAAGAAAGCTATACGGTACTATATGTTAAATCTAGGAAGATTAATTTAACAGAGGGAGTCACACTTTCAATAAATCAATAATTTCATCAGAAATGGGCCAATAGCTTTCACTGTTCAATTTCACGCTGTCTAACTTAAAATAATACTGAATATTTGTAAGCTGTAAAATCTATTTCTTTATTTTCTGCTGGTGCTATTAGTTATTGTTTAGTTAATTTGCTACACAATGATTTTGAAAAAAGTTGTATTCCTTGAGCATCCATTAACTTTTTTCCTACCAAAAAGGGATTCATCTTCAAAATCATACAGAAGTATCCCTAGTATGTCAAGATATTCAAAGATACAACTTTTATTATGTAAGAAAAGAACTTTTATTTTGCTGATTACCTTCAACAGGGAAAAAGAACAGGGTATTATTCACATTATAGGTTACGAGGTAAAGAGAAACACTAAGTTTTTCAACCAACAATGAGATCAAACAAGACGGTTTACAGTTGTAAGGCAATAGCTACAGTTAGTGTCATTGGGATGATGCTGTGGACTCTAGATGTCTCCAACTCCCAAATGTTTGACCCCAGTCTGCTGTCCACCACCTGCTGTAATTCTGTTAATGGGAATAATTTTCATGGAGGTCTCTTTCAAAGAGTACCAGCGGTCATGCCATGTGACCCAGATGACGCCATTGTCAAAGCCAGATTCACCTGCATCCTTCTCTGTGTATTTCCCACCTGTGGTTAAAGACAAAGTAAAGGTTAGCAATAAACTTTGTTGTTTATGGATGTTCCATACTAAAATGTTATAAAACCAACAAAACAAATATGCCAGGATCTAGCTCCAAGCAGTGGTTTCATGTAAAATTGTACTTGCCCAATTCAGTGAAACCTTACAAGAACGAGGTTGGCATGTTGCTTTAGCGTATTAACTTCAACATAGATCATCTGATTTCTTACCCTTGTAGTATTTGCCATTGAGATGAGCAGCATGACATCTATTCATCCACCACCCAGAGCCATCCTGGTATGCACAGTTGCCATCAAACTTATCGTTGTCTTTGTCGTGAGTACTGAACTGCATGCCGTTGTGAGAGGTGAAGAACTTGTCACTGGGGTCATCTCCAAAGTCATAGCCATCGAAAGCATCTCCGGCATCACCTCCAAAGTAGTAGGCGTAGGTTAGGCGATACATATCAACCTCTGGCCCCACTTTGAACATAGCATAGTCAGCATGCCTGAGGAGAGGAGGGGGAGAGAAGCAAGGTGTGGATGTGCGACATTTATCTTTTGAGTCATTAGGGTAGTATTCTACTTGTACAACTAATCTTCTATTACTTAACTTATTTACATATTTTAAGACATGCATGTGTCTTCAATGAATGTATCTATAAAAAGCAATAAATTCTTCTCAATCAACAATTTCTTGTGCAAGTTCCTAAGGATTGGAATGCTTGTTATGCTTGCAGGCTACGCTGTGAAAAATTAAAGCATAGATTATTTAAAATTTTATATCAAAGGAAATAAAAAAGAAATCTGAGGACCATCCATTAAACATATGCCTTATTTATAAACTTGTTAAATAGAAATGCTTGATTTTTTTATTTTAAAATAGTTGTACTTTTTGACTCCGGCCCAATCAGTGAGCTCTATCCTCAGCACGTAGGGGATGGAGGACTGGGTGGAGAGAAGGTGAATCTTTTCATTGCCAAGCCAGAACTCTGTAGTGTCACCTGGGGACAGGTAGCCAAAGCCCTCCCTGTACTGGACCCAGTCCTTGTGGAAGTCCACACTTCCATCACGTCTCTGTAGACACCGAAAATATTCAATACTTTCAAAAGAAACTTTTTGGTTAAATAATGTATCGCTCTTTTTTTTCCCCTTAATATCCCAATGCTTATTTAGCCAATAGCTTTTGTTTATTTGTAAAAGGAAACATACCCTTTGTAGCACTGTGAAGCCACGTCCAAAACTGTCGATTTCACAGTAGACAAGGAACTGCTCCTTGGCTTTCACTGGCTTCACATAATACAGACCACTAGTAGAGGCTCCTTTGTTGGCAATGTCTTGACAATCTAATACAAAACAAAGAAAAGCACGAACAAAAGCCTAACTTTTAAACTGGTTAGATACACAAAATCGGTAAGTGTTAATTGACAAATCTCATGTCTACATAAGAAAAGATCTAGTCCATCGCAAAGTACTCCTGTCAGTTACATTTATTTCACATTAATATTTATTAAATAATATATTTGCCTGCCCCATAGCACAAGTGGAGTATACTAAATCTTGTTTTCTATTGATACAAGATACTGATTGACTGAACATTGGCTAGCTAACCATTAAGCAAGGGCAAAAAGGGTTGACAAACCCCTTGTCAATGCGGAATGACCTGAAGGTTGTTGATTTTTACCTGTCCCTGTGATGGTTTGTATTTCAACTGTGTCTGTGCAGGGCGCTTTGCATTTCTGCTCCAGCTGAAGTGCCATCGCTTTGAGATCCACCATTGATTTCTCGTTTGACTCCAAGAGCCCCTGAAGTTCACTGTAAACATTTGACAGAGTGAATAAGTAAGTAAATATTGGAGTTAGATAGGGAGATTATTTCAACCCTAAGGTTATTGACTCCACCAAGGAAAAAAAGTTTATTTCGGCTTTATAATGTGACACATTGGCATTAGAAAAAAACGTACTAGATTTGCTGCTCCTGGGCAAGAATGGTCTTCTCATAGCGCAGGATGTCCTCCAGCATGTTTGTTGACTTTTTTAAATGTTTATCTGTGGAACATTCACATTCTGCTCTCATAAATAGGTACAACAAACACCGTATCTTTAGATAAATCAGCAATTCACATTGTACCAAAAGGTAACTGAAAATATCTTATTGTAAAAGTTCTAATAAATGGCTCTATAATTTGGATCAATAGTGTATACTAATTGTACAGAAGTGTGAATCAAATCAATGAATCCTATCTAGTACATTTCTTCAGATCCAGATGCAGGTCTTTACCTGGTTGTGAGCTCTTCTGAGCTGATGTGGTTGAATCCTTCATGTAGACCACCTTTTCTTCAGCTCCCCTCGTCAGATTTGCAATAGTATCCAGGACTTCTTCCATTCCTTTTAGATCATTTTCAACCTGTGGCTTGTATCTTTGCAGGTAGTCCGCCACTCCACAGGTAGTTGGACAATATTTGCCCTGTAGTACAGACCAACAAAATCAATGTTTCTTTATTTATTAAACACGTTTTGGTCATACCAAATAATGTTATGAGATATTTCATCCACTACACACATTATTGTTCCAAGATGTACTGATGCATTGGTAAATATTCAATTACTATATACAACTCTAAGAAACCATAATATAGTTAATATTGTTAATTTTCATCAAAGATAATATAAGAACTACATGTGTATCTACAATGGGAAAAGATGATAAACAGTGTCCATGGATTTTTTTTCAAGCATATCAACAATGTTCTTGGACGACACAACATCTAATTTATTGTAGGATTATACTTACAAAGCCGTCATTTTGAGTGCATACCGCTGAACTGTCTCCTCTGGTTTGCTTCAAAGGAACAACAAAGTTACATTTAGCATCTCATTACTGTATCCTTTTTTAACCAATGTATGAGATATTAAAATAATATGTAAACAAATATTTTCTTGTTCATTGACACTTACTGCTGATGCAAAGGAGAAAAGCAAAAGAATTCCAACTGATGTGGACAAAAATAAGGGACCCATATTACTTTTGCTACCTCAAAGGGTTTTGCCCTGTTTGAGAATGAGTGACTGCTGGACCCTGCAGTATATTTATCTGTTTAAGGTCCATCCGTTCAGTGTTTGAAATGTTGTCCTATGTAAACACACTGTTTTGATCCACCCCCTCACCTAATGGGACACTGCTGACTCAAATGTCCCATCACTATTTCCCGGTTTTGATGTGGTAAAATCCTTATATACTGAACATGTGTCACAGTAAAGAGCAAAGAAAGTCATTGTGTCACTGGTTGGCTTCAAGGATGTCATAGAACTAATGACTCAGCTTTCTCTCTAGAGCAGGTTTTCACAAACTAAAACAACAACTAAAACAGATGAACACATCATCAGCCCTTTTACATGAAACTTTTATGTAGCAATATTTTATATAAATGATTTCTGTTATAACTATGACATCATTATACAATACACACAGTTCATCACAGTTTTGTTCCATAGGCCTTAAGAAAAAATAGTGGTAATCAGATGACTGTAAAACATTTTGAAAATATCTTTAATAATCCTCCTAAGTCAAACTATCCGAGTATTTTAGTGATTCAAAAGACCAATAGCAGATATAAATCAACAGAAACATTAATGCATAATGACAGCTTCCTGAAAAAAACATGGTCCTATTCCTAGCTAATAATTACCATGAACATAACATATCTCTTCAAACATTTGAAGTGCATGTTTGCTCGGAAATCTGTTGCCAATTGTAGATGAAACATTTCAAGAACAAAACACAGACCAAATTTATTTTTTAATTGTTTGGTAAACCATTAAGATTGGAATGACCAAGACAATTGATAATTTATCAAATAAGTCCTTAGTCATCTTTAGATACAAGGCACACTTATGTTATTGTCATTGCAGTTGCAATAAAGTACGCGCAAATTCCAACCTGTAATAATTAATCAGTATATGGCTTTGTTTGAAACAATGAATTGAAGTTAAAATCTAGTGCTCTAATATAATTTTAGGAAACTGAGCGAAGATCAGTGATTAATTGGCTAAGATAGCTATAGTCAACGCTTCATCCGACATAAGATATTCCAATGTAATTGTATGACAAACTATGAAAGATACGTAATTTAGGAAAATATGTTTTTCCTCTCATTTTAAGTTTGCTTGTCAAAAATTGGTGTGACCAGTACTGGGCCTCTGCAGTTTCCTCAACTCTGTGACTATTGCTTCTTTAAATCTAAGACACTATTGTCTTTGGAATTGAGGGGAAACATAGGTCTGTGCAATATTGCAATACAAACCACTAGTAGGAGTAGAGCCACCTGTTTTTCCTCCAGAGAAACAGACAATAACCACACCACAGGCTCCAGGCTCAACTTAACAGAACTGCGTCGGACGTGCTTCCCCTTTATAGTAATTGATTGGTATGTGAAATGAATAGTATGTGTTAACTAGTAGTCCATTTACTACCATTCATCAGTAAGCCATCAATCACAGTCTACACAGAGAACATGGTGGCAACATGTGAGGGTATTTTAATGAACGGTCCTACAATAACATAAATACATCAAAGTGTAAAGAATAGATGCATATTCTAACAACATATAAAACATAATTAATTTTAAAAGCACATAAATGGTCAAACATGTTCTTACCCATCCTATGGGTGAATGGACCCCATAAGAAACGTAAGGCCATGTGTGCAACAGAGTTGACCATAAATCATTTCAAACTACACTACTTTTCAGATTAACCTGTGTTTCAGTTATGGCCCCGTAATGTGTCCTCCGCCATAGCGTAGACACCTTTGAAGCTGTTTTGATTGACAGAAACGTTCAGGGCTTGTAGCATGCAGCCGAAAGTAAGAGCTTTCCCATACCATTAGCAGCGGGAGAAAGCAACCCCCCCAAAAAGCATTGTAAGAATGGATAAGCCTATAAACCTAAGAACAACCAAGGTTTTTGTTTTCTTCTGAAAAGGTTTTGGTCTAAAAAGAGGGGAGGGTTTGGGTTAAAACAAGCTATGTTGACAAGGATGTCAATATATCCCTGTCATAAAAGTTTGTGTTCAAATGCATTGTTACAGTATTCACAGGGCATGATGTTTTTTAATGTTCTGTTTCTTTTGCAGGGCAAACATGTTGCGTGCATAAAAAACAAAGCAGTCTTTTCATACGCTCAAGAGCTTTTTTTTTTCTAGACAATCTCACATTCAGTTAAGCTTTTGGCTTGGAATTGGATCGAATTCAGAAGACTGTAGAAGGAACTTCAACAGAGCACAGAAGGAGAAGGACATTTCCATCAGGATGCCCTGACAGACTGCCTACGTCAATCCTGCCACTTGAAGAACAACTTGTAAAACCCTGTAACAACCCTACAAGCTCGAGAGCAGGGATTGGAGAAACAAAGTCTGAAGAGCAAATAGTATGACACAGCACACAATGAACAATAAAGAATGCTGCATGGACTATATAATAAAACAGGCAGTTGTAATAAAAAAAAAAATCCTCATTAGATGGGGCACTATCTCCTGTTATCTTTTCTTTCTTCTCGTGGTATTCCTTGTATTGTTCAAAGCTTAGCTCGCATACATCATTAGCCCTGAGATACAATATAGACATTGGGAACCTAAGTCCAGCTCTAATTGGCTGTGGTAGAGAATTATTTGTTTGAAACAGATGATTATTGTTCTTTGGCAGTAACATAGTAAACATTATCTGTGACTGTGTATTTCCCTTTGCTAGAAGAAATCCCAAGTTCACTTAAGACCATCAAATGTTTACTGTAACATGTTAAGCAATGTCACAATGCCAATGCATCAACAAATGTGTGTTTTTAAATATGTGATGTTCATAATGATAGCCTAACATCCTAAACTGATTTGAGTGTCACATTTAGGAGTTACGTAGCCGTGATACTTCTGTTATCTCATATTAACGTCATGGTAGAGCGTGCTAAAACATCTGGCATGCTACAATTAATCCTTATGAATGTACACTATACAGACAAATGCTTACTTTTTAACATTACCTGCCAAAGTTTACACTTGTCAATAAATCATTATTCATGCGCGAAAATGGGATTTATCACTAAACCTTGTTTTCTCAGCGTGTACTGTCAGTGGGTGTACTTTGCACACAACCTATTCAGGCCACCGGTGGTCGCTGTTGTTCGGAGTTTGCCAGGACTAGTGATCTAAATCGAACCCTCCCTTTTTGTGGTTGGAGCTGGAAACTTCACAAACTTTACACTGTTCGCGAATAAGGTTGCAATTGCACTTTCCACTTAAGGTGAGATGTTAAATACCAAGCTTGATTAAAACAAGGAAATTATCTACTTTTTTGCATTCAAAACCCTTTTGTAAAATTTTACGTGTCAGATTTGGCTGCTTAGTGTGCACTGCGGATAAAAACACTCAGCTTCACCATGATTGGGGGCCATTATCTTAAAGTTATTTATGTGCAACTGATAGAAATAACCTACAGCTCTGTGGAGTTCATAAGTATCAACAACTGCAAATATGCAAAGTGAAGTTTATTTACAGTATAAAGTAGTCATGATAAATGACACCAGGTTTTGTTTGATTTCATTACATCAAAACCAACAGTGGAATGCAGTAGAACAAAGCTACATCTGTAGCTTGCCATATTACCTTAACGATAGTAGACAATAAAGTCGCCTTTAGGTAACCCAGTTTTATTATGGCAGAAAGCAGGCACAAGACAGATATAAGGCCTGGCTGACCTGAGACTGAACCAAGCCGCCTGTGAACTTAAGAGTGGTGAACTCCCGGTGAACTACTCTCTCTGTGGAAGGACACCAGATGGGAAGTGCTTCCTTCTATACTCAAGTGCCAATGAGACAAGGAGATGGCCAGGCACTCTCAAAGAAGAACACCAGTTGATAAGATGTACTTGGGTTTTTGTGGTCTTATCTTGGTGAAGAATGAAAGTCCTGTTGGATCTGCTTTCCACTCATGGCCGGAATTAAAATATGAATTCCAAATACACCACACTTGTGCAAACAAGATCATTTAGCCGGTTTTATAATCACATGGAGATGGCAGAATATACAAATTCTTATTTTGACATATTAAGCCTATGTTACTGTTGATACTGTTAAAGCCATGTAATGTATTTTGCAGATGCACTTTTCAATTTTTTTTTACCCATCTTTACAGTTGACTGACTCACCTAGTCAACATGCCCCTCAGTGGAGTCTAATCACTTCAAGTTTATAAGGTGAGAAGCAAAGCCCCAAATGGCGGTTCCATCAGGAGTAAAGTTTAAGAGACTGTGTTAAAAGTTCCCCAGTGACCACCACTGTTGACCACGGAGTAAATCTCAGATGGCCAAAGGGCAAAGGTCTGTTTTAATACCACCGAAGGGTTCAGCCTATGGTCACAGACTGTAAGCCTACTCAGCTGAACCTGGTGTGACCAGAGGTAAAAAAAAAAAAATGCAAGTAGAACTGGTTGACATCTTGTTGTGAACACACAACTTTGACCCAGACAAGCATTCAGGAAGATGTTGGCCATCATGGAAGGGCTGACTCACTAAGTTTGCTACTCGGACATATGAGTTTATCAAAATAATTTCCCCCCCAAATAATACACCTAGTATTATTTAGTGTCGACCACAATTACCGTTTTAATGCAGTGTATCATGTAATGGTTAATGATTAATGCGGCCCTTAATTCAAGAAACCTGGAAATGTTCCTACTCATGTACCCCCTAGATCACATCTGGAGAGATTTGGGGATGCTAGTACCAGTAACATCTCACTCACAAATATTTTGGTTATTCCTCTGGTGTTAAATGTAAGTGCGCTTCATATGGACCCTACCTTTTTAAAAGTTTTTATTTAATAAGTAACCTTAGCTAATACATGTACCATATAACTAATCAATGAACAATAACCACATAATGATGATATGACTTAGTACCTCAAAGCTTATCACTGTGCATATGGAAGTACAATTGGTACCCAACTTGTGCCTTTATTTAGAAGATTCTATCAAAGGAAGATGCCTTTGGGATTCTTCCTGATTTTGAGGTTGGAGAATTAATATTGTTCAGTTTAGTATTAATAACGGCCTCATGCTTCCTGCCTGACACTGTGACAACAGCTATTTAATTTGACCAAAGATTAAATTGAAATGACCACCGCAGTTACTAGCTTCCTAATCTAAGAAAGCAATCAAACTTTAGTCCGCATAAATAGGCCTAACCCTATTTATGTATATGTATATCTATGTATATCAAAGTGGAGAGTAAAATAGTTTGATTTTATGATAACATGATGAATGTGCAAATGAAGCCAACAAGATCACTTATTAATCATCATGCGCTTAAAAGAACGGTAAATGTGGGTCATGAAATTAAAATATTTGTTTACATAATTGAGAGAAGATACCTTGTACTTGCTAGAACTAAAACACACATGGGCAGTCAAAAGCAGAGTCAGATAATCTAATTGACCATTTCCTGGCAAAAGTACCATTCTGCTATTTATTGCCCTACTTCGCACACATTCTCTCTGAACAAGTCATTTGCACCCGTCGTGCAGATTCTGCATTTTACTATACGTTTAAGTAGTTATATTCCCTTAATAGATAGGGTTTACATTCACCGGTTTAGGGTAACCACTCAGATCGTTTTCTGTCACTTCATACAGGTAAACAGATACATTAACCGAGGTTCGATACATTGTAGATAGACAGGTGGAAAAATAGATGGCTGGATACAACTTTACTAGTTAGCCAATTTTAAGTTGGAACCAATTATTTCAGATTCCAACTAAACTACTTAGTTAGATCTTGTTTACTAAAGCAAAGCCATACGTGCACAACAAATGCTCTTGGAATGTCTATAGTGACCAATCGTTTCCTCTGCAGCCGTTTTTGTCTCCACCTTGTGCAGTCTGTATAAAACACCATGTGTGTTGGTCTTCGGCGAACGAAACTTTCAAAATGATAGACTTGTTGACATTTCTAGTGGAGAAGCTGTCCGTTCTCTCACACTTTAAACTTTTCGGGTTTCGGCGGTTTGAACAAGAGCTCGAAGAACGCAAGACACTTGGCCACCATGCACAATACCTGATGAGAGGGGACCTATTGGAGGTACCCCGGATTCTGTTTACCCATTACGGTATATATATGGGTGACAACAAAGTTGCTCATTTGATCCCAGACATTCTACCCGTCATAACAAATGATAACACAGCAATTAGGACAGCAATCACAAATAAGAGACTCATCCTTGGATGCATTTACAAATGCGCCTGTGTGCGTTTCGATACTTTGGAAGATTTTGCTTTTGGCTCGAAAATCATAGTTAATCAAATAGATAAGCTGTTTAAAGCGCAACCGTTTCCAAATGAAATGGTTGCAAACAGGGCCGAGGAACTTATTGGAGCAATTCCATACAGTTTGCTATGGAATAACTGTGAACACTTTGTGACATACTGCAGATACGGATCAGCAACGAGTCAACAAACAGAGAAGGTATTGTTTTCTTACTAAATCTCCACAGTGCATACTTGCATGAGAAACTGCACTTTTACTGCATACAGTGTAATGCCTATTTTTTTAAAATTAATTCTGCCTAACACAGTTCCTTACAATGAACAAGCTTTTCAATGAACCCAAAACGAGCTTTCAACATACATTTAAATGAACATTAAGAATATTTATCGTTAGTAAATCTTAATTAAGCTATGGTAAACTTCTAAACTAGTACTAATGAGTACATACCATGGAAAAGTAAACACTGAAAGTAATTCGTGTATATTAGTATAGTAATACAATGATTGATTTTGATAAACCATTGCTTTTTAAATAAAAATACATTTGAACATTGATACTATTTTTTTCTCTTTTTTTCTGCAGTTTTGTCAGTTTCTGAAATCTATCATCCGAGACCAGAGGAGTGCCATTCTTACTGTTTTCTTTGGAGTCCTCTCAATAATCTTGTTTGGAATGGGACTCTCTACTACATTGCCCACAATCCTCGTCCCCTTCACTCTGTGGATGGCTAGCTGAAGGACACAGAATGCCAATTCCTAGATGTCAAACGGAAGGCGTTAAACAGATAAATAGGCCACACTCCTTTTCAGACTGTTACTTGGTCATTGGAACTCTTGAAATTCATTGGTGGTAGTCACAGCATGAAAAATGTGTTCCAAACATTAAATATTGCAATGACAAAGCTACTATTTCAAAACAAACCATCTTCTTCTTTAAAACCAGGATAAAACTGATTTGTATTTATTATCAGAGGTTACATGTTGTGTAGGTTCTACAAAATCTCCAGGAATCCAATGTCATTCTTTAATGTATATAATATGGAAATGTAGTTTGAAGTGCAACTGTTTGTTTAGCTTACTGTGTAAGTTCATGAAGAATACAGTCAAATTTCTATTTTTTAAAATTACAATATAATAACATTTTGGGGCACTTTTTTGTGAATCAAATCAAGATGAAAGTAAATATATAAATAAAATTAAACAATTTGGTTCTTGATATAAATTGTAAATATCTTAATAATTTAGGATTAATAAAACATATTTGTGATACACATTGTTTCCTCATTCTACAGAAATACCTTAGACATTTAATTTTTCTATTATTTTTATTAATTCTAATCCACAGATGTCAGTAAATCCCTATTCATAGTCTGGAGGGTAAAATGTGAAAAACAGCCAACTTTTGTTTGGCCAATATCTTTATTTAGATACACAAGGCATTCACCATCCTATAATTTCTCAAGATGTTGAAAGGATATATTTTGAAACAACTATTGAGACTACAGGAATGTCCCAAAGTTGCTTAGTAATCATGACAGTTTTTTATTTGAGCAATTTTAGAATGATTTGGCACAAGTTGTTATTAACCAAGGTAATCCAGGTAATTATAGATTTAGTAATCTACCTTAAAAAAGAACCCTTAAACACTGAAACCCAGGCCTCAGTGCTGAAATAAAGGCATGTGATTGAAAAAAGCTCCTTTATTTTTGTCAAAATCTGACTGTTGACCAACTTCTAATCCGACAAAGAACTCAAGCTCCTCCCAAATCCCACACACATAAAACATTGTGATTTCTGTCAACAGCACCTTGTTGAACGCCACCATGTTTCCATTCCAACTTTTTAACCTTTTCTTTGTGGCATCCAAAGTTGAAGACAAGGACACTAAATATGACCTGTCTCTTTATAAACGTGGTGACCTGTTGGAGGTCCCTAGGACAATATTCACACATTTTGGCATTTACTTGGGTGGCAACCGGGTTGCACATCTCATACCGGATATTTTGCCAAAAATCACTCGAAACAAAGCTGCTATTGCCAAAATGGTGACAAACAACCGGCTGATACTGGGGTGCATAGCCAAGATGGCAAGTGTTAGAGTGGACACTATTGAGGACTTTGCCTTTGGGTCAGAAATACTAGTGAATCACATGGACAAGATGTGCAGCTTGCCTCCCTTGGATGGGGATGAGATTGCCAGAAGGGCAGAGAAACTGATGGGCTCCTTCACTTACAGCTTATTGTGGTACAACTGCGAACACTATGTCATGTACTGCCGCTATGGAATGGCCATAAGTTATCAGACATACCAGGTATGGATTTTAATCATTCAGACGTAAATGTCAAATCACTTATCATCTCAATTCTCGATTATATTCAGTAGACAGAAGCAAAAAGTGACCAGAGACCAGGGGGTTTTAATTCATGTAGTTGCATTGGAAAAAGCAAATTGCATTATTGGACAAGTATTTTAATCCCTTGGTTCAACCTAGTTTAAATGAACTGACTGGACTTGAAGTAAGAATAGGGTGTTCTCTTCTTCGAAATGGCTGTGAAATCCTTAATATTGACCAGGAACTGTAGGAATAATGCCTACCTGAAAGGAGTTTGCTATTGCTAGGCAAAAATAGGCTATTCCATTTACAGAGTCAAAGGGATCCAAGTCTGGGTCTAAAAAGAAATCAAGTGGAGAAACTTACTGACACTTTGGAAAAGGGTTTTCTTCCAACATCTTTGCCTGTCAGCTGAGTTATGTCAAGTTTTTAAAAAGATAAAAAAGAAGAGAAGTATAAGTTTTACCATAGATAAATCTACTATTCAAACAAATTAAATGATTAAAGAGCGTCTTTGGGTTATACCACAATATAAATATAAATAAAATGTATTATTATTGTCATTATTAAAGAAAAATAAAATGAATGGTGACCGAATTTTTGAACCTATAAGACATAACATATCTTTGTTTAGAAAAAAAGTTCCATGCGATAGACATTACTGTAAAAGAAGGGATAATGCACTGAAATATTTCACTGGAAATAGATTATTCAACAATGACGTTTTGTACTGACGTTGATCTCACGTATAGTATGCAGTTAACTGTGGGAATGCAATGTAAAAGTGATATGTATTACGGCAATTAACAGTATTTCTAATAAGCTAAAAGAGTAAACTATTTTGCTCAACGTTTTTTGATCTCAAAGTCAAAGAAAGTAAATCTCCCTTCAACAGTGTCTATACTTAGTCCTCTGGGATCATTGCAGCTTTTAAGAGCCACACATTGCTTGTACAATGCAATGACTAGTGGATCTTAAGGACAACTGCTGAAAATGCATATTGGTCTGGATCTCTTGATGACATTGCACCCACTAACTAGTGAACAGTACCATCTAGTGTTGTTCTCAAATACTGTTTCAAGCATACCGTCATGTAACAGCCCCCCCCCCCCCCCCCCCCCTCACACCAGTCAAAATAATGACAGGTCAAATAACGAAACAATTGCTTTGCTCTCACACTATGTAATTCTTTTTGCTGCAGTTTTGTACAATGGTGAGAAAGATTTTCTGCAGCAAGATTTGTGCCTTCATCACGGCCCTGTGCAGTCTGGCAACCATGCTCTATCTGGACTCACTGACGCCAGTCACTACCTTCCCTACTCTGATCCTCCCCTTTACCATCTGGATGGCATCTTAAAAGGCTTCTCACAAAATAGGATGATGGGGAAAGACTTAACCATAAGATGATATCATTACCAAACTTGTGGTAGGCTAATGATATATTTTTGTTGCAGTATTTAAACCATGATGTGCCATAGGAAGAAGTGAATTATTTTCTAAATACTTTTTATGAGGTTGAAAAGTAGAATTATGGGTTGTCTTTTCTTGTTCAAAATAGCTTTTTCGGTCCAACTGTTTATTCAAAAGCTGCATTCTCTTTATTATATATATAATATAATTTGTTCAACACCGCTTTTTGCAATGCATCGCTAATTGACACTAGACAGATATAATTATTAATCAAGGCTGGCTTGGATAATGTGCAATTTATTTCATTTTTGATATGTTTTGTCTCTCAATTAAAAGTCAATTTCCATCCCTGCTTCATATTTTCTTACCACAAATGTACACATTCAACCCTTGCTTTCAGAATATACAAATAAACAAACACCATTGCTCCTAATTTTCACAAGTTCTTGTAGCTAATAACAATCTCAATGTCATATGGAATGAATGTTAATGGCTTCAGTCCTGCAACTGATAAAAAGCTATTTGAAATAAGGACCTCAAGGTCGATTGAACATCAAATTATTTTTATAAAGGTGGAATCTGGAATGCCCATTCATGCTGTATGCTTCAGTTATAGTGCTTCTGAAGACAACAACGTTTACAGTTTCTTTGTCTGAACATTATCACGTTTTGATTATACAAAAAAACATACACATAAGAACATTTCGTATGTACTTCCAGGAATTTGGAAACTGTGGCTTTGTTTTATATTCTTGTTTTATAAATATTTTTTATATAAGTGATGTATAACCACGTAGTTGTCTCTGTGTGGTAGTTGGCTATCCAGCCGATTGTAACCTCATTAAAACCTTCTGTGTGTAGTACAATGACCGTCATAGATTCTGGCTATGTTTAATGAGCCCAACTCCTGCCCTTATCTCTCTCTCTCTCTTCACTTCCACCATGCCTTCATTTTCTTCACAGTATGAGCCACAGGCAAAATGTCTTATTCAGGCTGGAAATTAGAAGATCACAGAGGGAATAAACTGCCTCGTCTCTGCAATGTGTTCGTAATGCACTACACAAGACGAGAGTGGAGATGTACAGACGATGATGTCTTTGTGTTCAATAACAAGCAATTGCTCACACAGCTTCAACAAAAGGACGCTCTGCAACAAGAGTCCATTCTGTCACAAGCAGCAACTTTAAACCTCTTGTGCTGCTGTGGTTGGAAACAGCAATGCTCTTAGAATGTATGGAGAAAATGTGCTGAGATAATTAAATCTGGCGGCAGCCTTGACAGGTTGTCGATTAAAGAACACTGATTGTGTTAAAAAAGCACTTTTGCAGATGAACTTCACACCTCCGAGGCTTCACACCTGATTGTGGGCTCCTGCAAGGTTGAGGTATGCCGAGTGCATGCCCATCAATAATAGGCCCGGTAAGGCCATATTATTAGCATATTCATACAATATATGCTGTAGAATGACTGATGTTTCCTAGTTTAATGAGCACGCAACATTAGTGAGTGATAAAAAAAAAACTTGTGTCTTTCTAAAAATAGCCATACATTGGTAAAGCCCAATTAAACTTCAGGTTCTTGGTAATAAAGCACAAGTCAAGATTCCCATTATCTGTTCCTTGGTTATTCAACTCTGGATGACTGTTAAAGCTCCCACTGACACCCCTCAGAGTTGCCAGATCTATGCCCTGCATGGACCCTTATGGAGGAAGAAAGATAGCCATCAAAATGTAATAAGATGTCAGGGTCTTCCAAACACGTTCAGGTACTAATCCTGGAGCACAGCACAGGGTATTGATTCAAGAGCAGGGAGAAAAAGGCACTGGAATCATTAAGTGGAAAGCAGGAGTATTAAAATACATTACTGACTTTACGAGGAAATTCAGAGACTTAGCAGATTCACAGTGTTTTTCAGGCACGCAAGTTTTTTTTATAACTGGGAGGTATTACAACATATAAAACTAGCATACTATAAAATGAGTACTGAATCTCAAGAGACTTGTGCAGCTATCTGTCAAATCCACCACAAGCTAAACGACAGTCTAAGATTCCAGAGCTTGACCTCAACGTAGTGTAACCATTGTCTGAGATATCACTTAGATATTATATATACAGTATATATATATATATATATATATATATATATATGATCCAGTTCACAATATTTATGGTAATTCCACTGAAAACCATGCACTTCTTTGTGAATATCAAAAATCATATACAGTATTTCTGATATTGATAAATAGGCTTTATGCTGGTTTTTCAGCATTGTGATGATAAAAAGACTGTTAAGTAACCACTGCAACAGAACCATCTTAATTCCCTGTGTGACCTTTGTTTAGCAATCATGTACGAGAGGATATACACAGTAAGGATTTTGAAAGATTTCATATGGGTAAAGTAGTCACAGCTGTAAATAAAAAAATGTCATTCATATTTTCCATACATAGTAGCTTACTCAATTATTCATTTGTAGCAATTCTTAATTTGTTCTGTGTTAATGACTGCGTGTTGGCATTTATATCTGAGCCCTGTAATTTGATGTGTACCTTCACAATGTATTTTTGTAGTTTATGTTGTGTCGTTTTTTGTGTTAGTATTGTACTTTTATTGCACCATTGAAATTGTTGTATATATTTTTTTACAACAGGGCTTTTCTGGTTTCAGAATTGCATCACAGGTTCAATAAAGACAACAAAAGGGATAATGTTTGGCAAGCCATCCTTTCAAGACTCAGTTCTTGAAAAATAGGGTCTGCAGTTAATGGACTCCCGACAGTAAATTATTCATCCATTTAGTAACGTTCTTTAGGGTTAGATAAGTAATGGTCTAGAAGGGGTTGCTTGATATTTCTGGTGCAATAAAGCCAATGGGCTATCAATTAGGTAGCTGAGCTTTTTAAGAATACCACATTTCAATCTCCACAGGGTGGGAACTCCAAAACACATATACTGGAACGTTGTACAAACAGGAAAAGCAGCTGTATCCTAACCTGTACTGCTCTATTTAGAATGGACTAAATACCTGGTGGCTGCAACTACTTTATGAAAAGCAAGAGTGAACGCAGCAGGGCTGAAATTGTGATGAATTTGGTGGTGGAGATACAGCTGATTATACTGTCCATTAGCGATGGCCATGAGAAAGCATGCTTGTGGTGAGCCTGAGCTAAATGGATTAGACACAGTGCAATCTATAATGTTATGAATGCAAATGTGCCATTGTTATAATCCAATAATTGAAGCTGTATGGGCTGCCATGATTCAATTTAAAATCATTCAAATTCAAGACCACTGGAGGTTAGAAAAAGGAGACTGTCCTTACCAGGCCAATCCAATGAGACCAAGGGATAATGGCACTGCAAAAAAGTTCAAAGTTTTAATGAACTAATGATATACTCAAGACCAATCTAAAGCAAACTCTATCAAGCAGTCAAGCTGCAATATGGCACAATGATGTATATGATTGTTGTGATTTTACTTCATAACACAAGGAATTAAAGCTTGTCTGTCATATTAATCTATGATAAAATGGACAACCAAAATGTAGATTATACAATATACAACAATATTCTCTCCCCCCTTTTTAATCCCTCAGTAACTGCAATCATTCTAGTAACTTTCAACGTCTCACATTTGTTATCTCAATTGAGTTAAAACGTGATAATCAAAATGAGGTTTTACAAAACTTACAAAACAAAACTTGAAAGTTAATCATGTAAAATGATCATAATCTTAAAGACTGTCAATTGACTAATATTCACCGTCATGCATTTACCTGGGGAATTGTTCATGAAGATACAGGAAAGTAAAACAAGCAGATCCAAAAGCAGAGCTAGTGCCAGGCAGACCATGTTCGTATATAAAGCAGTGTCAAGACATTGTTCTCTTCTGATTACTTTCTCAACCTACCCCTTTTCGGAGAGGTTTACCTGATGGTAACTACAAAGGTTCAGCACCCCTATCAAGTGTCAGAATTGTACCCACCACATCAATGAAAGCCTTTCAAAATCAGAGGAGCCATATCATATTCCACACTTATTGTTATTTATATGTACACTTTAGTAAACCTCTCAGAACCTTAAAGCAAAGACATCCTAACATAGAAGTGACATGACCATAATATTGATTCCTTGTTCCTAAAAGGAGAGGGAGCCATAATTTCTTCACAGAACAAAATCGTAAGAAAACTTAATGTATAGACAAAAGACAGAAAGAAAATTGTAATTTATTCGGAAGGACAGCTATCTACATCAAATACTATCTAATGTAAAACCATTGTATGAACAGGATTGATTGATTCACATATTAGACTAAAATAGTAACTTTCTTAAGTGTCTGGCGATGTGTTTTTTCCCCCACAGGTTTTCAATTGATTTTCCATTCCCCTTCAACCTAATCAATGACCATTCTTTTGCTGCTATTACTAAAGTATGCTTTCTCCCAAAGTAGCTAAGTAGCAGCATGATCGGAATTAGACCAACATGGAAACCCTGTCTTATTCAGCTCCATAACCTGCAGGCTAAAGATGGACAGTTAACTTGATGTGACCAGACAGAGTGCAGTATCACTGTAAAGTCTAGGTCAAACTTGGACCATTGCATTAGTTCAAGTTCAAGTTTGTTTTATATTTGTTACACGTCAGTATACAAGTACAATGACAGTGAAATGTATTCTCGCCAACTCCGTAATGTGCAAATCTACTAAGAATAAGAACAAGCGTTACTCAATATATGACTTGATTATGATAAACGATTGTGAGGCTTTGTGAAGCTGGGAATATTGATGCACTAGGTACTTAAAATGATTAATATACTGCGGAACCAATGCACATGGAGAGTAATACAGTATACGAAGCCGTTGTGGGTGTTTAGACATGCATCAGCCATTACAGCCACGCAAGAAACCTAATTATGGTCTAGATGGGAGGGATCAATAATGAAATACTAGACGGTGGCTGTTTCTGACTCCTATAGTCCAAGGGCACAGACATAGGCCACAATTGTATGCCACAAATGGCTACCTGTGACTGTGTCTTAATCAAAGGAAGCTTAGAAAACATGGGAAAGAAAAACGTGATAACTTTCTGTTATGTATTTAATAGTTGAATACATTTTTCTTTTGTTTCAGTGTGACTTTAAAGGGCAATCAGTTGCAAAGAGTAAAATATGTAATCTCTAGATAACCACACTATTTGAGTGACACAAGCCATACTGGAAGAAGTTTAGAAAAATACAAAAATACCATTTTTATTGCAATATTTATACTTTGTTAAGGGCGATTCTGACCCTTTCCTGTCTGTGACTTAGTCGTCAGTCTTTGAGATTTTCTTAATCTTAAAAGAGAAAACTACCTTTTTTTCTCCAGAGATGACATTCAGAGATGGCAAACAAAGTCCTCTCACTCTCTACTTGTTTGAGAGCACTGAAGTGGCCAGGGAGGACTTTTTGTAGCTAAAGGCTTATGTGTGATGTAATTGCCCAAGGGAGCATTCACACAATAAAACAAAACCAGGAAAATGCCAAACATACTTGTCTAATTGGTATTTCCTGGTCTGTCATTCTTTTAACATCTGTTTATTAGCATCAAAAGAAAAATGCAAAAGCACTGCAAATGCAATGGCATTTAATTTTCCAAAGCCACATGATGCCTTTGCTTGCACCACAATGTTTCAAATGGAATCAAATATGCAATTACTAGCAGGTAATTTGATCTGGATCAACAACATGGTTTCTCTTTGATCCGCCTTCATTGTTATTGTTAATTACTAATTATGTTTCCTGTAGGTGACCAAGTTAATGTGGCCTTCATGGAGGCATTCCAATGTAGGACAGGAAGGGAAATAATATGCTGGGAACTAAGATGTAGGCATATGCTGTAACTATCCAATCAACACAGACCATAATAAGTGGTTAGACAAGCTTGTGTTAGACAAAACATGTATAAACACCTGAGACTACTGTCAGGCTAAAGTTCAAATCAAGTTTTAATCAGAACTTTGTCAACTATTATCTAAATTAACAATACTTTTTGTTGTGTTTGTGACATTAACACATGTTAACACAGTTGACCTATTAAGTTGACTGTAAAGCTTATTAAAAACAAAAACAACTTATATTGAACCATACCTACACAATTGCCCAGTGTGCAAATAATGTAATTCAGAATGAATAAAGTTCTTATGGCGATTGGAACATAAATCCTCCCTACTCAGGGATGGTCTCCCTCCAGCTAATGTTTATTTTGGTCAAACAGGACGCCCACTATTTGTCCCTCAATTAAATTTCGCTTTGGGAAGTGACTCTACGGTGTGCGCATGGTGCATCGATGCTATCCAAACAATTATTTCCTCTAAACCTTGGAGGGTGCAGCGCGCACAACTGAATCCCAGTGCGCTTTTTTTGCGCGCAAACATCCTTCAATTGCCATGGATTTTTTAGGAAAGGCAAGATTCGTCACTCACTCTGGAATTTCTTGTTTGATTTGTTAGATTCTTTATTTTATGGGATTTTCACGTGGGCTCGATCTTCACCGTCACCAAAATCAACACCAATATCTCGGTATCAGATCAAGGTAAGTTTATCTTTTTTCTACCCTCGATAAAACAGTTGAACTGTCTGCGATAAGATCTGTATTTATTATAGAAGCATGTCTTGCAATGCTACATAGGATAGGTACTAACATTTCAATTCTTATCGTCAAAAGCAATAGGCTGAATGGGTTGGCACGGTTGGACCATTTATTTTTTCCAAATATTATGTTTTAAAATAATTTATGCAGATGAAACATATATAGGCAGACATTTTACAAAAAACAAGTCATGTTGAACCAAAACGAAGTGATTTGAATGTCCTCTCATCTAAAGTGACTAATATTCCCATCTGTGCTGAAAAATTACTTAAAAAACAACAATAAAAAAACAACAACAGTGCACCATCATGCATTTTAGAAGCTTATTAGTGGTTATTGTGGATTCAACAGCAGCTAACTTAAAAAGAAAAAAAAATGACACCCAAAAAACAAATGTATTTACCAATAAATAGCTTCCTTGAATACTGACTGTGTTCGTGCAATTCTTAATTCATTTTAATTGTTCATGGAAGCATATTGAAATATTTTGCTATGAAAAAGCTGCCTCTTTAACCATGTGAACGAGCACCAGAATAGCTCCTCCAGCAGTTGGCCATCTTAATATGATTTACAGTAGAATGACAAACCAGGTCATTAAAGTGATCCTTATATTAGCGCATTTGCACACACAGAAGCCGTATTGGATCAACACTTGTGAAAGCCCACACATAATAGAAAAATGTGACAGTCATGGTACATTTCAAAGGCTCTGAATATGGAAACTAATGAAGAGACATCATTAGGTCATCCTCATTTTCAGTCTGCCGTGTCTACACTAAATTATGTATTAGCCACCGGCACATAACAACATAATCTCAAGATACGAGATTTTTTGATGGTTAGTAAAGACACTTTACATTAAGTGGAAAATTGGGACAGCTGAGACAATGAACTTTGTTAGTCAATTTATACTGCATACAATAAATGTAAATAAAGTCAAACATGTTTGCAGTTAAAATTATATTCTTTTTGCAGAACTTGTAAACCCTGAGTGGAATACCAATGGATACTGCAAGTGAAGTAAATCTGACTCAGATAGAGGATTTAGTTGAATCCTCTAACTGCTGCTCATTAAATCAATTTAATGAACATTCTTTTATGGAACTGGAAGACAGTACAAAGCAGATTGGAGTACAAGTTATACTTATCCTTGCTTACAGTACCATCATCTTGTTTGGAGTCACTGGAAACTCTCTGGTGATATATGTAGTGTACAAGTTTAAAACTCTGAGGACCGTCACCAACTTTTTCATAGTAAACTTGGCTGTGGCCGACTTGCTGGTGAATACTCTATGTTTGCCCTATACTCTTATCTACACCCTCCTAGGGGAGTGGAGGTTTGGGCAAATTCTTTGCTTCATGTTACCTTACGCACAGGGCCTGGCTGTGCACGTGTCCACTATCACCCTAAATATTATTGCCCTGGACCGCCACAGGAGCATAGTCTATCACCTGGAGACTAAGATGTCTAAAGACATGTGCGCTGCCATCATAGTTGTAACATGGGTAATGAGTGCTATTCTGGCCAGTCCGCTAGCCATCTTCAGGGAGTATGGGACTTTTGCTCTTTCACCAGGGCAATCCATTCAGGTGTGTACAGAGAAATGGCCAGGGACCAGCACGGATGGAACCATCTACAGCATCTCCATGCTTCTGGTCCAGTATGGCCTACCATTGGCCATTATTTCTTTTGCATACATCCGCATCTGGAATAAACTGAAACGCCATGCAAGTCCTGGAGACCGAAATGACCGCCAGCGGCGCAAAAGAAAGACCACTAAGATGTTGGTGATGGTGGTGGTGGTTTTTGCTGTCAGCTGGTTGCCCTTCCACGCATTCCAATTGGCTGTTGATATTGACAACACTATTTTGGACATGAAAGACTTTAGGCTACTTTTCACAGTTTTTCACATTGTGGCAATGTGCTCGACATTTGTCAACCCTATCCTCTATGGCTGGATGAACAACAACTACAGGACAGCCTTTTTTTCTGTTTGCAAATGTGGTCAACCAGTCAATAGTGGATCAAGGACAATCATGATAAGAAATATTAAACGAGAAAGAGACATAGATACCAAAACATCCACAGTCTGAATTAATTATAACAAGCACTATTACAGATCATGGGTGAATTCAATGTACTGTATGTATATTGTGTGATTTAAAAAAAAATAAACACACATTGTTGGATATACAATATGTGAAAATATAGATAATTGATAAATCTAAGTGTAGTGAAGTTTATATAACAATATTGTTTTCCATGATTTTTTTTCAACATGTAAGGTCAACAATGTACTTTCAAGGAAATGTACCAATGCAGTATTATCATTGTGCTTTTGATAATAAAGTGGCAACAGCCACTTTATTTTAACTGTTTTTGTATATACAGTCAACAATTAAGATAAATGTCATTGATGTGTAAGTGTTCAATGTTTCAATTTTTTACCTTGGATTGTTAAAGTTAGGGTCCTGTAAACTGATTTATATATTTTTTTTATTCTTTGACTTTTCAAAAAATGCAAGTGTGCCTTGATTGACAGACATTCCTGTCCAACTTGGTACACTGTTACTGGGACTTGTCCTTTTTCGGTTCACAAAAATGCTAACCACCATCCCAATGTAATGTTTATTAGAACCATATAATACCCAAAAGAGAATAGCCTCAAACAGCTGATGGCATAGTCGTGTGGCCTGTAGACCTACCTGGCAGTCATAAGACAGGTACCCTGACTTAATCTACACAGACAATCGCTATACTGTATACTGTATGCGCCTTTGCTGCATGTAATATGATTATGTTATATAATCCTGTATAGTAGATGTGTGGACATTATAGTCATAGACAATATGGTATAGTCAAAGTGAGTGCTTCTATGACCCTGCCTGTACCAACAAATACTTTGAAAGTCCTCCTTAAAAAGTACATGGCAAATAAAAGATTGTCCCCCGGGTCTGTTTTTAAAACAGTTGGAAGCGCTGCTAATTGAGCTCTTCTTTTTTGTAAGAATAAAAGTAAGAACTCACAGCATATTTACACATAGTAGCAATAACACTAATAAGCAGCCCTGGCTAGCATTACATTAGAGAGCTCGACTTCTACAAATTCGAGAACAGTGATAGGTACACACTAAAGGATTTTCATTAGTGGTTACTAGCAAGGAACTGCATAAGTAAATAACTCCAGCCAAATGACTACCCTCGTATCCTTGAAAATCGATTGGAGTAGGGCACACCATCACTTTCACATTTAGTTATGTATCGTGATCATATTTTTTATGGTCACAATTAGTAAAGCGTTACTCTAGATATAACCTATATATGCAAAGAATAAACAAAAAATGTAAACAACTTTTAAACAAAAAAATGATGGTTTCTAAATCAAGCAGCGATACTAAATCAAAACAGAATGAAGCCCCATACATTAGGGGCAGGTTGTAATTTGTCAGACCATAAAGTGATTAAAAAACTCACACATAATGGTTCTAAGTAGAACCAGGCAGGCATTTCAATTACAGTTCAAGAGTTCCAAACCCCTTTGGGCTAACACCATGATTACTGCTACATGTTCTCACAATGATACGCCTTTGGTCTTATCACTTCCAGCATCTGTCCCTTGTTATTGTTCAGTCCCTTGCCATTCTTTTCTTTGCTCTAACTTTGTTTTCATACATCCATGAGTGATATATCGCATAGGCCAATAATTGTTTATCAAGCTGTCAAAGATTTCAGATCACTATTCAGTGTCACACAGAGTGTACCCAAGAGAGGAGCCCTGCCTCTAATCAAGTATTTGCACAAAATTAAACAAATCTTGTTATCACTACAATACTCTGCTGGAAAAATGGTTAAGAAGCCTGGTCAATAACTTAGCAGAATACTATGTGGTTGCATGAACCCATCAGTACAGTAATGTAACTTAATAATGAGAGCTGGTTGAGTTGTGGAGGTAGTTAGAATAGCACATTGACGCAGTAGTGTCATATACAACACAAAATCAATGCCTATCGAATGGCTGGATTTAGAGGGTGAACGTTAAAGGTATTGGAAAAATATAAATTATTTTCCCCCTTATTTATAACAAAGGTCCTTTAAATTATACATTTAGATGCCAGAAATGCTTAGATTCTTATGGGACTGAGATTGCCTACAGCAGTCAAACTGAAAACTCATCAAATCATGTAAAATGTAATTAGGTAATTATAAAACAGTGAATGCTCCTAATGCTTTTGAAAAGTTCCGGCCCTGAATTTGACAACCTCCTACAGTGTGGCAATGCGTTCTTGGCATACAGAGTGTCTTTCTCTGCACAATGAAAGTTTTACCTAAGAGATTAAGCTAGGGAAAATTGCACGTGATTAAATAAGAAAGACCAAGGTAACCCAAATTGTTGACAGGTAGGTACAGTATATGTCCTCAGAGACTTTGGGTGTGCGCAACATACAATAATTGTGATAAAAACCAAAATAAATCAAGTAGTATATTTACTGAAGCCCAAGCACCGCTTTAGCTTCCTTCCTGGGTGAAATATCAACAATACCTGTTACAGCTTTCCACACAAGTACATACGTGTTGAGCATGCGATTGGAGATTGATCAGAGCACAGATAATTCCAGTGAATACTAAAGCTAACCAAAGATAAATTATTAGATAGAGATAATGAACACAAAAACTCCTCAAATGGGTGTGTGTGGACATCCATAAGATACAACAATTAGGTAAAACACAACAAATCTCACACTAAATATTTAAACCTAATGACGAAGGGATAATGATGTTAGAGCACCCTCTGCTGCCTCAAAGCTGTGTATCCCTGCTTTTGACGAGGCCAATTGAATTTGTAATCGATTTTTGCTAATGTTTTTTTAATCTTGTCACATATTTTTAATGACGGTTTGATATTATGTAAGGTAGGGGGCGATGTATACACAATATACACTGTTTCTGTACTTTTGCTTTAAATCTACAGTAAATCTAAAAAACTCAGCTTAGTTATGCCATCTTTTAATACTTTAAAAAACATCTTATTTTCTGATGATTACAACCAATAATAACATTGTTATTACAGCGATGTCTTTGTACTGCTGTACTCTCTGGCCTTCCTTCTCCTCCTAAACTAGTTGATCTTTTCTCCACCTGCATACATCACCTTCTCAGCCATATCCCAATTTTTTTTTATTGTGGTCCTATCAATATTAAACTACTTTCTCTCGTACAACCACAGGCAAACATCTCAAACATAGGCCTATAGCCTACACTCACAAACACTCACACTTTATGTAGCTTTTCTCCACTCAATAAACTGGTTTGTGGGAGCCCTGGACTGGACTTATGCCTGGCTGCAGTCTCACCAGTTGTGACATTAGCCGCTACACATGACCCTGCCATGAACGTGGTAGAGATTGATCTTTTCTTTTCCCTTAGTTGCAGGGAGATGCTTTTACTGAGGTGTATGTACTCCTGATGCAGCCTGCGTACCTCCAGTTGAAGCAGAGCCCTCTCTTTTTCTATTGTGACGAGACAGCCCTCCAAAAGCGTCTGTTCTTCTCTGATCATATTTGTGTTGCTGTCAGCTTCCTTCAAGTTCTTAATTTTCACCTCTAACCTTTCTTTCAAGATCTCATTTTCGTTTTTGAGCTGACATACAAGGCTGGACGAGTCCTCGTTTTCCTTCTCGTCAAAATTGAAATTATGATCATTAGGGTGTTTGCCTGCAGGATGGCCCTTGTCCCTGGTGGCCTGCTCGAGGAAGCTCCTTCTGTCCCCCAGTCTGTGATTCTCTCCTCCACGTAATGACAGCTGAACTGGGAGTTCTCTCACTTGCCCAGCCAGGGAGGACACACTCCCCTCCAGCTTGTTCATGTCAGTACTCAGGTGGGAACAATTCTCATTGTCCATTTCCAGTCGAGTACACATCCTGCCCTCAGTATTGCCCTGCTCTTTGGTCTCACAAAGGGCACTGGAGTCAGAGGTGCTCCATCTTGTTCTCTCAGCCTCAAGGTTGTGAGTCAGTTGTAGGTTGTCCAATGCCAGCTGTTTGTTTTGTTTAACTAGCACCTTGTTTGCGGTCTTGAAGACCTCATATCTCTCCAAAGTTTTCTTGAATTTACTCGCACACGTGTTGCAGTAATCTTCTGTATCCTTCAGCTTTTCCTCTGAATTCAACTTTTCGGTTATGGAGAGAACACCTTTCTTGTCAGTGGAAGTTTCATTTGGCCAATATTTACATACTCCATTGGTCCGGTGTTCATGAGACTCTTCTGAGTTAAAAGTTGATTTTGCATCAAGTTTAGAGCCCGGGCTCCAATACTTTACAACCTCATCATGAGGACTTTTGGAGCTTACTGAATCTGAGCCATTGAGGTTGTCTGATGAAGCACTACACACTGTTTGACCTACTCTTATTTTCCTAGTAAGGTTGCGGTTATCTTCCTCTAATGAAACCAGTGTGGATTTCAGTCTGCCCACCGTTTTCTCCAAATGTTCTATTCTCTGTGATTTGTGTTCAATGACATTAGCTTTAGGCCTATCACCTGAGCAGAATTCTCCTGCTGAAGGGCTGTAAGTGGGTCTATGAAAATCTGGTTCATAAGTTTTCCTGCTTATCATGGCAACACTGTTCAGGCCTGACAATGTTTCCACTAGAATAGGCCTATCTGACTTGTCACTATAAGGACGCCGCGTTTGCTCCATGCTTTGATGCACAGTGACATTTGTATCAATCTGTAAGGTTTTAATATAAAAAGGTATAACTATAAGGTATACAAATTATATTATTGTAAATATTCCGAATTATTGATGAAATTATGCAACTTATACTGACTGTATTCGTAAAGAGCCTGAAATTCCTGACCTTGTCGCCGTCTGTACCCAAATGATCAACAGGTGTGCTACACCGTCTCATTATGCTCGACCTCTCTTCTTGTACTTCCTAACCACAAGGAACAGAAATAGGCTTAAATAGCAAGATATAGACAACTCAAACTTAATTGAGTTTTTCAAGTCAAACAATATGTCTATTTATGGATATTTTTAATCGCAAAGGCTGGTTCTGGCTTCAGTTAAGTTATTGTTCCTTTTATCTAAGCCAATCTAAGTTGATACAGTTAGCTTGATAATGTACTTTGTTTCACATTTTACCTCTCGCCTACAACATTATACGACGTCAGACAAACTAGGCTAGCTAATTGTAATTACGGTATGATAAATTGAGCTTACGTTAGGTTATGCTATTCAGTGCCCAAACCTTCAAATTGTTAACAATCTTACCTTCGCAGCGGATCGTCACGCCAGATAAAATGGCTAAAAAAATATTTCTGTCTGTATGGGATTCATGTAAACCTGACATCAGGAAGGATACATTTTAAGATACATTCTTCCATGGTAACCAAACCCACAGTAACTCAAACGTTCCATTTATTCATTATTAATTGTTGACATTATGTTATGTACACTTAATCTTCACGATAGAGGATAATATTTATATATTATACATTATTATTGTTATATGTTATATTGTATATTCATAGTTTATAAACAATAATCAGATCCAGCCTAAATCTAGCTATATAATGTAGTGCATTACATAAAATACATTTGTAGCTTGATATGGCACTGGCAGATATATGACCAACCCTGAGATGAGTACCAACCCTCACCATGTACAGCAGGTACATGTAAAACACATCTGGATCAGTGCCTTCCCCTGATCATATTCCATGGTAGGCCTACACACAATAAAAAAAAACACACCAAGTTTTGTTATCTTTCTGTGTATTCCCTAGACTAGAGAAGTCTTTATCACTCGAGTGAAAACTTCCAATGGTGACACTTTGATCGCTGCTGGATATCTTACCAGAAAGTTCAATATCTGTCTGGACGTCAAATCACAAGATTGATTGAGGTTGCTTCACAAGGTCTAACCAACTGGATTCAAAATGCATGTTTACGTTAAAAAGTTTAATTGTAAGGACAGTAAAGAAAGAAAGCAGAGGAAGTTCTCTCAACTGTATTGGTAAAATTGGCTTTATTTTAAAGGGAAAGAATGAGGAAATATATTCACAGAAAACACCCAATTGTTATGTGCAAAATGGATCATAGACAATACACAGGAGAAAAGGTACGACCATCCTCTCCAAAATACAGTGATAGGGGTGTTTGCTATGTTGTGTGTACGCACTTGTGTGTGGGTGAGTGTGTGTGTGCATGTGCATATTTGTTGGGTCTCTAAGCAGAAGTGTAAGTGGTGATAAGGTCGTGTCCATCTGGAGGTGCTGTTCGAGCCCTAGCATGCATCTCACAGTACAGCTGCCCTTCCACAAAGAAGTAACCCTTCTGTTTGAGGTTGATGTCGCAGTCGGAACACACAAAGCAGCCGGGGTGGCGGTATTGATCCCTGGCCTTCACGACTGTCCCTCTGTAATGAATAGAGGTTTATTAGGGTTACCATCTTAACCATTACATCTTCCTGAAAGATAATTCATTGATACTGGCTGAGACATACATTATTGATTAGAGAATTTAGTAAAGAATTTGACTTTGCGGGCATTTATACAGTTTGTTCTACTTACACAATGCCATTCCCACATTTATCACAGAGAGGAAGTTTCTGCAGGTTGCCTGTTGGTGTCGTAGGCTTTGTTGTAGGGGCTCTCACTGTCCTCGTCATTAAGGGACGAGTGCCTGCAATTGCAATTACGTTCAGACACTTGTCTTAAGTATGGCCTCATTTAAGTGAGAGCAGTACACTGCCTATAACAGAGTTGAACAAGTGCAGAAATACAACATGAAAGTCAACATGAAAAAGCTATCTCTATATCAAAGGATAGACACTTGTCTGAGGAAACTAATTTAGTTAATCTATACAGCAGTACACACAACTTTGTCATGTAAAATACCATCACACTCTTAACCATTGTAATGCGTAGGATTTCATCAAAGGAAGAGAGGAGGACTTACCATCACTGTCAACGAAATCTTGCAGAGCCTTGAATGAACCTGACTGCCGTGGCTCCTGGGGCTCCTCCTGGTTCCTCTGCAGCATCTGATACACATCAGACTCCTCGATGGAGGTCAGGGTTTTGGTGCTGCAAAACAAAGTCAGACGTACACAGGTGCAGGTGAGCCCACTCATTCTGTGCACATCTACATTGACATCCCCTCTACAGCACAGACATAAATAAGCAGTGCACAGCTGACCTGGCGCACCTGAAAGTTTCCAATACGATCCTCCATTTCAGATTTAATTTATTACCCTTGCGTGGACCCCCGTAGGCCGAGATTTAGATGGCGGGGAGCTCTGTTTAAAGTTATTGATGCCAGCTGAGACACTATTTGCTACTGTGCCCCAGGGCTTTTGGTTATTGTAGGCGGCATTAGGACTAAGCAGTCTGTTCGTATACATAGATGCAATAGGAGGGAACAGCCATTGGAGGCTGAGGGAACGTTTTTTTTCTAATTTACTAGTGAAGAGTTTTCCTTATAGAACGAGACATATACTGTTCATAATCTCGAATGCCAGATGGTAGATTAGAAAAACCATGTATTAAATATTTCCCGGCATTCAAACAGAGCAGTGTCAGTTTTAATCGCCTCAAACAATTTCAAACATCGACTGAGATGTTTTCTGGTGTAGCTCACAGTTGGCTCGTCTGTTTAAACAGGATGAGACCCCACTTTGACCATGTAGTTGGCTGATGTGACCCGAGCACCTGACATGATTTATGCCTCTTTCAGAAACAGCTCCTGGTTGAGCCACGGAAAAACTCATTCCTGCAAGCTTCGGTAATACACTCTAGATGACTCCGCCATATATCTGGTAGCGTAATGGAATCCACATGAGTTCCTGGCAAGACTGGATGTTAGGATACAAAACCTTAGACTACATCGAACAAGAGGGCTGCATGGCAAGCCACAGTAGCACAAGGACCTGGTTGTCAGGGGTAAGAAACATGTATTATATCAGAAACTAACCTATGTTAAATTAAAATGCAATGTGATGGTGTTTTGACCTTTACTGTAGGTAAAGCCTCGCTACAGTAGCAAAGTAACAGTGAATACAAGAGTTACCTAGCAAAGAAACAAGCATAAAAAAAAACGGGGAAACCAGGGAGCAACACAACTTGGGATGTGTTGCCATGGCAACAGAATCCGAGCTAGGACCACAAAGAGAGAGACAGATGGTCAGTCACAATAACTTACCCCTCAGGCCTGTCGTGAACCAGTCCCCTCATCTGGCCCTGCATGGCGTCCTGGATATTGCCTGAGGAGTAAAGGCCTATAGGGGTGTTGTAGGCTGAGCTGACCACCTGACGCTTTTCGTCGATGTTAGCTGCTGCAATGAATGGCTGAGCTTTGCGGTTGTGACCTGTACCAATAGGTTGGTATTCCTGAATAGACAGAACGAACAAAACACATTTGTTTTAGTTGGTGTTTTATTCTTTTGTTATGGTGATGCATTTAAGCAGCATTGACTCGCTCTTTCTCGCCCTCCAAACACAAAAACAAACATCTGCTCACCTGCTGCTCTGCTTCGAGGTTGATTTTAAAAGGGTTGGCTTTGCCTTCTTCTGTGACTTGGGGCGACCATAGTCTTGTTTCAGACCTGGGGATGAATGATAGGTGACCTGGTGTTCAACTCAGCCATGAGCCATGAGTCACAAAGACTTCATTTCAATGTAGAATTAAGGCTATTACACCCCCCCCCCCCCCCCCCCCCCCCCCCCCCCCCCCACACACACACACACACACACACAGACACACAACAAAAAAAAGAAAAAAAGTGTCAATGTACAATATATGTGTGCGCTTCTCTATACTCTAGTTATTTTGCAACAAAGTATGAAAAATTACCTCTCCACAGTGAGACACAGCTGGTTTGTGGATTCCTTGATCATATTCTGGGCGTCACAGTGCAACATGTCGATGGCAGGAACACCCTCGATGGCGAGGATGACGTCACCGGAACACAGGTTAGCTACGGAGGCCTTGCTGCCTGGAGTTATCTGTCACGAAAGAGGACGAGAAAAGGAGAGTCAAGGAAGGAGGATAATAAAATACATGAGAGAAAATAATTAAGAACGGAGAGGAGGAAAAGAAAGGAGTGGGAAAGAGGAGCCAGCAGATGCATAGGGGTCAGGATGGGGGAGATGTCTGTCTCTCTATCTCTCTTACACACGCATACATACACATTGACACACACACACACACACACACACACACACACACACACACACACACACACACACACGTACACACAATATCTCTCTGTCTCTTGTCTGTGAGGTTATCTGGCACTTCTCTGGCCTTTACAGTATGCTCTTTTGTATAATGAATGGACAGATGGTGAAGCCGTCTGTACTCTGCTGTCCTGCTCTCAGTCAATGGCACCTCCTCTTGGATGGTTTTCAAACACTGGAGCCCCTTGGATTTATTTGGGTACACCTTTCTCTAGAATGTTCATACTGAACATCTTTAAAGAATCTTCATAGTCAAGATAGTCTGCCATTCTTTTACAATAATACATTTGACTCAACATAAAACTATGTGAAACACAATAAACATGTTTTTTTTCTCCTGACCCTCGGCAAAATGGAATCTAAATGATCAGAACTTCTCATTAATCTCAAACAAGCAGCATGGAAAATAAACAAATTTCTCTGGATGCTCTGCATGTGTGTGAACAGTGTTCCCCCTTTCCGTGCAGAAAAACCAAACATTGTACGATAGTTTGACGGTAACCAGACTCAGTGGATCCTGCTGGTTGGTAAAGGATCAACTTTTATACGCAGTATCCAATGACATTCAGGACCATAAAATCAGACATCAGCAGCAGCTTATGTTCCTACTTCAAACACAAACTAACATTCTGTGAGAGTCCACAGATGGCTGTGTTTGTGAAGTTAGCCATATTGCATTGCTGCACGGCAGTAACTTGAACTTTACAGATGCATTGTAGAGTTCTCGCAAGGGGACGGTATAATGATGCCTGGGTAAGGTCATCAATTTATAAATAACTCTGGAGAGATGCACTTGGGGATGCATCACATCTCATAAAGGGAGCAATGATTTACTGCTGGATAGTTTTTGGACAACTCAGCTGAACTGTCTGTGATAGGATTCTCCTAAATAGTCTTGGTTTTGTTTGTCTACTTATAAGGAAGCTTCTCCCTCTCTCTCTCTCTCTCTCTCTCTCTCTCTCTCTCTCTCTCTCTCTCTCTCTCTCTCTCTCTCTCTCTCTCTCTCTCTCTCTCTCTCTCTCTCTCTCTCTCTCTCTCTCTCTCTCTCTCTCTCTCTCTCTCTCTCTCTCTCTCTCTCTCTCTCTCTCTCTCTCTCTCTCTCTTCACTCTCTATCTAGAGATGATCCCAGATCTGTGTATATATATATAAAAGGCTCTACAGCTGCTCGCACCAGTCCTTCCATTGAAGATCTGAGTACTGGAGAGCCAGGCCAAATCAAGCAAGATGACAGATTCAGAAATGTTTTCAGATAAGTTAACCAATCCGAGTTAGCAGATTCCCTTTTAAATACAGTCTACACAGCCAGTAAGTGTTCCTGTAGCTTTTCTGCGAGGGACAAAGGGGCCTAATTATTGATGTTTAGTTTACACTTCCAATTGGAAACACGGCCGAAGTCCTAACAGTGTGGCCTTTCTGACCAAAAATGGCAGTGTTTTAGACACGGTTGGACCTGGCTGCAGCGACAGCGAGTGAGCTAGAGGAATGTGCTAACGGTTAAATCTCATCAGACACGAGCAGTCCCAGAGCGGTAGTAGTAATAGAAGATGATGACAGCCAGGGAACAAACAGACAAAACCCCTCAGTAAACAAGGCTACGGTGTTATACTACTGTGTGCCTATAACTAGGAATGATCATATTGCTTATCATTTATTCAAAATACATTGAGTAGCAAAAGAGTGCGCATTGATAAGGAGTACTTTGAGATGTGTATGATTCCTGAATTCCATCTAATGATGATGTATGCTGAAGCAACTTTTACTTTGACTAAGCCCCTCAGGTTAACTTTAGTCATTTCAAAGGATGTACCGTTTAAAGTACAGTACAGTGTATTGAAATATTATACACCGTATATTAAGATTCAGCATCCGTCTCTCACTGGCTGGAACTCTTCCATTCGCCATCTCCCTTCCTGTTGTCCACTTCCTCTTCTTGCTGCTCTCTCCCCTCACTTGTTCGCTCCATCCTTGCCATCCCGCTCTCAGCACTAAGCTAACACAACAGGTGTGGGACTATCTCACAGGGAGTAACAGCTAACACGCTTAGCCAACCCCTTCATGGTGCCAGGGCCTAATATAGCCATACAACACAACACAACTGGGATTACTGTAAACTCCTCATATCTGATGGCCACACACCGCCTGTAATGTAAGGTATACTCATTTACCCTTACAAATACATACAAATTAGTTGCGCATTCAAAACCATACCACCGAGCTAAAAGTAGTGCATTCTCTGAACAACTGCTGCTCAGACAAAGAATGTAATAGTATTCTGATTAGTTCCCAGACAGTCCATTCTTAGCAGGGTTGTTTCAGCTGTTGTGTTTGTAAACCCAGTGTGTGCGACAGACCTCAAGCAAATGCACACTTCCCATTACCTGTATAATTTTATGGCATAATGCTATATCAATGTTAGCAAGATGGATCTGTGATTTCTTTCCTTTTCAAGTCCTGTCTTTCAAGCTCAGCCTGAAGGCCTTAGTGAGTGTGTGTGTGTGCGCACCGAAAGTACATGACGTAACTTACTATTTCTGTCAAAGCCTCCGACATTTACCAAAACACAGGTGTGGCCTACACCCCCCTTTGGCTCTAACGAGACTGGAGCCTCGGGTTCCACAGACACCAGCCAACTAGAGGATAAAGCAAACATTTTCTATCCTGGGACTTTTCACCGTGGCATAAAAGCACCAGGGGGATAAGTCTGCAAGCCTTCATACAAGATCGAGATTTGACAGAGTGAAAAAAAAGATCAGATCCAGAGCAAACCGTGGATAACAGAAAGCAATCTGACCTCAAGGGGGGATGAGTGAAATAGGAAATAGAGGCGATCTTTGCTAATATGGGGGCCTAAGGCAGAATAATCCTCCTTTGGGTTAACAACTTTGCCACAACAGATGATGAAGTGTTTCCTGACATGCCATCGATTAACACGTCACACAGAAACACTCATACAATTGCTTTTAATCACAAACACCCACACTAATAAACACACACACACACACACACACACACACACACACACACACACACAACCACACACTCACCCTGGAGACGGTCAGGGGCTGGTTAAAGTCCTTTCCTCCGGTCAGTCGGAAGCCCCAGGGGGCAGGGCCCACTAAGACAATGTTGAGTGGCATGTCCCCTCTCTCTCTCCGCCCGCTGCAGTACAACCTCAGGGAGGTCAGTTTGGCTGTACGTCGCTGTTGGTAGGTTTGTGTGTGACCCAGCACACAGCGGGGTCCCCAGGAACACAGCAAGGGGATGATTCAGTTATGGACCCTTTTAACTGTGGGTATGAAGGAAGGCGGGGACTGGCTAGACTCAGCCCCTTGAGTGGACTCATTGGACAGAATATCGGGACCACACAGAGCTCTCTACCACTGATTTCTTCCCTTTCACATCGCTCTTCTTCTACCGTTATCACAAGGGCATTTTCTTTCTGGGTACTTTGCCTGAAGATTAAATTATTATATTTTTATAAAGATATATATACTGTATGTAGCTATCTTAAATATGACACAAACATATACAGTACATACAACATAATCGCATATGAAGCTCAAACTGTAATGAATGTATAAGACAATCAAACCCAGAGAATAGGCTTGCATTTGGTATAGGCCAATTTTTATAACCACGACTCCATATTTCTCTCTCTCTCTCTCTCTGATCTCTTATCCTAGTTTGGCCCCTCTGTGCTCTCTGGTTGACAAGTCTAGCAACTCCTATCCTTATTTGGTCTGGAGGCACGGCTTTGGACTGAAGCTGGAGGTCCCACAGGCACATTCCAGCTCCTATTGATCTGGACCGGACCCAGGGCTCCGTGCGCGGGCTATCCCTTGCTTTCTCCTGTCTGTCCTCTTTCCATTTGCTTCCCCGCCCCTGCTCTCGATGTTTATGTGATCTGGCCTTTAACCAGCACAGGCTTCCATTCTGTCCTGCACTGGACTTTTCACCTCTTTGCTCTCTCCTTTGTTTCCCCAGTGTTTATTACAGAAACGGGCTCTGGGATGTTTTCATTCCAATTAGATAGTTATTTTGATCTCTCACCAAGCACATCTCTGTCCTGAGTCCCCTCTCTTCATTTGTATTTGTTTAAATCAGCAGCGGGTTCGGAAATGTTTTCACTGCAATTAGTGAGGGTATAGGGCCTACTTCTCCTCTTGCTGTACTTCTCCATGTCTTGCCTAAATCAAACTAACAATTCCCAATGTAGTATTCACATCTACTATGGTGGCATGTGCTTGCTAACAACAATACACATACTCAGTTATTGAGACAGGTTAATTTATCTTAGTATTTCCCTCCTTTCCACAAGATACATTTTTCCAGAGGGCCAGTGCTAGTTTCACGAGACCATTGAGTGACCACCAAACCTGACCCTAGTTTAAGACGTCTGGCCCCAGAAAGATTGAACTAAACTGACCAAATGGTTTGTTTTTTAGTTGCCATGGTGCCAGTTTTGTGACTTGGCAACTCCTGCATTAATAATGGAAGTCGACAGTACCATGGAAAACATTCTACTGACTTCTCTGTTGGTCTCTCTCTCTCTTAGGCGCTCTCTCTCTCACACACCACACACAAACGACCCACAATGAAACAGTAACATTGTTTCACGATACCTATAAAAAATATTGTTACACAAACAACTTATACCAACGTACTGATTAACTACCTAAAATGAAAGAGGCATACGACAACTATCAGGAACATTTTATTAGGAATACAGTCCCCTAAAATCACCAAACAAATGGATGTAGAAAGATTGTAAAAAGACTAAGAGAGCGGGTGGGTTGAATCCACTCCATCTTCATTCTGTAGAAATCTTAGTTGTCACACTTGTGTTTGCTTATAGATTTAAGAAAAAAACATCAAAAGCCAAACCAAAGCCGACGTCTTTAGTTGAAAGCTGTTATTTCCCCAAGTGGTATCAAGGAACAAACTAAAAAACCCACACTATATTACCAAAATTATTATAATTTCCTTACGACGTATCATGTAGATCTCTCTTGGTAATGCTAAAATACTTGCATAAATGCTATCTTTTCACCATGCAGATAGAACGGTGGATATGCATGGCTGTGCATAATTTAAGGCAGTGGTCCATCCTTTGCACCCTAATGAACTTGATAATTTAAGAGTCTGTCATCAAATCCTCAAGGAGCAGGGTTGGAACCCACTGGATGAAGAACATAGGAAGTAATAAAGAGAGGTAACCAAAACAGATGGTGGTTGAGAAAAAGAAGACTTTATAAAGCAGTGGAGGTTGACCATTATACAGCTATCATACAAAAGGCTTACAAAAACACTACAGACACACTGTGCTTTCACACCGAAGGAAATTGTGGATGATAAAGGGTGACGTGAAGGAACGTGGTAACAAATCCCAAAGAAAAATTCAAAAAAACAAAAAGAAAGTAACAACATATTAAGGTGCTTTAACGATTGTTCTGCTGTCAGTGTCCTATGTGAATACAAACTCAATTAATAAAACAAAAGGCAAAAAGAACATAATAAATCATACTCAATGAACATGAAAAGCAAAAGGCGACATTAGCTGTTAGCCTAAAGCTTCAAATGTTAATACAATATTATATTGTATATATTGCAGTGACGCTCCATTCATTCTTTATGGCAAGTAAAATGTGCCATCACAATGTAGTGAAAACTCAAGCAAAATATTGTATTATTCAAAAAAATTATATTTGCTCCACATACGCCTTAAATAAATTCCAATAAAATACATGAGGATTTAACTAATGAGTTAAAGCACATTAGCAATCATACTTCAGTTATTATATTCAACATCAATCTTTGAAAATGATATCCCTTCAAAGTAAAATTATTTAGCTTGAAGAGTGGGTCTGATTTTGTTGAAATAATAACAATTTCAAAAGTACACTTCACCGTAAGCCACTTCAACACACAGATAGAGAAAGAAAAACATAGTTCCATCTATTCTCTATCTTTCACTTCTCTGGACGGACACATCTAAATGACATCGCATCAAATACTTCACTCCTCTAATAAATATCTTACATAAAAAGCAACCTTTTTGCATACATCTTTAAACAGTATTAAATTCCCACCCAAAGTCAAGAGCCTAACCCATTTTCAGTTGTAAATTCTGAATTGTACTTGTAAAAGTGTTTTATGAATTTAGGTTTATCCAAGTTTATTAATCCTAGTAACTAATCAACATAAAATAGATTAAATATAAGTTAGATTAAATATACTTGCATGAATAAACAAAAAGGAAAAATGTTATAAACAATGTAGCTTGTCAATGAATGCCACCTTTGTTTTTATTTTTCTAAAACATTAAATATATTGCCAATTGTCTTTTTAATTGAGCTGAATGCTATTTACTTTACAGTATGGCAGCACTGGTCCAGAAAATGCCTAAAATTGAGAAAATACAGTACAGTAATATCAGTACTTAAGCTGACATTTTGCATTGCTAGGAGATTTGTTTTCAACCTGATATTAAGAGACTCTTAGTGTTTTAATCCTAATGGTTGGCATAATGACATGGCTGCTTCAGGCTCACTTTCTTTTTACCTTAAAATACATAAAGTGTCTGCTACATGAATAACAATGGAAATGGACCATTAAATAAATACTGCTGCTAAAATACTGTTCCCTTAAGAAAGTTAATAAAGGGGGTATTTGTGATTCAACACTGAAAGAAACAAAAAATGTTTTGTGTGTCGCGTTATGTGAGAATAGGGAATTAGCATTGCGGTATTTTTTTAATGTAACTTGGGTTTTCAACTACACTCTTCTGTTTGAACGTTGAGACCCAAAATGCACTTATGGCCAACGTGACAAACCCATACTGTATTTCATTTAAAAAACAAACAGATCAAACAACTTTTAAAGGCGAATGTTTGCTTCAGTTTAGCATCACTGAACAGCAGCCATCCTGTTTCCTTCACTCGGCACAGTATATATACTGACTGTAGTTCTAACTGGGGAGGAGGAGGGGGGGGGGGTTAGGGGCAGGGGGGGGGGGGGGTCCGTGTATAAAAAAAAAAAGTTAGCAGAACAGTTGTCCCATAAAGATGGCTAGTCGGTGCTAAATATCCTTATATGTGGCCAGCGAGCTACACATCCGTGGCAAAGGGGTCTTAGCTGGGGGGGTTGTGGTATCCAAAGTAGGTTGTGCTGACCAGATGTGTAGGCTCATGGAGATAGGGGTGGGCGGAGTGCTGGGGATCCGGAATCATTATTATAGCTGCTTCACATAGTTTCCTGGGAAGGTTCCAAATGACTTGCTCTGTCGAGAGGTTCCTTCACAAACAAAAAGAGGATGCAAGGTCAATGGCATTCATGTTTTTTTTTTTTTTTACGTGAAAGGAGCTGGCGATCATCAGCAAAAAAGCAACATGATGCATTTTCTTAATAAAAAACAAAACAATTGAGTTCTTAGATTTAGTGGTACGAAATGCATCTTGTATACATAATCTTTTCAGGGCAGCAAACCAGCTTATACTGTAGGTCAAACTCTGTTCTCATTCTGTTGTTAATTCTGTTATTAATGAAATTAAAAAACAAAATAGAATTTCCATTTTTTAAATTACTTAGTTGAATGGGTTGTTTGACCTTGGTTATTTTCTGACACAAAACAGGTATTCTACAATACTGCAACTGGCGAATGAGTGCCATATAAACAGATGTCCTTTGTACAATATGAAATGAAACAGATAGTATTACATTGATAGTATACTTCTAAATTCAGGAAATGAACACCTGCACTGGATATTTGGCAGCACAGGTGCTAAACTGCAAGAAGGAAAATTAGCACTAAAAAGAGAGCGGGGGTCACACAAACGCTCAGATCAGACAGAAGCTCTGTTAGATCTTGTAGATACTTCCAGTGAACCCTTCCGAAGCACTGAAGTGGGAGACTCTACGAGAGAAAAACAGCAGGATGAAAAGCCCAGCCCCCTCTAGTGGCCCAACTGTTCAGTTTTAACATGTCTTTGCTTGGTCTTACCGACAAACCAGCCATCGTCACACTTCTCCATCACGTCAACAATGTCTCCTTCCTTCAGTTCCAGCTCATCCTCATTGCGGGGCAGGTAATTGTACAGAGCCTGGAACCTGTAGCAGGTGACAGACGTTTGGCAAGAAAACGAAACGCTTTAGAAACATGACCAAGCTAGCTGGGCACTCAACTGCTGCAGTCCTGAGTGAGCTGGAAAAAAACGCATTCAAAGCATATTTAAAATAGTTTACGTGCAAGATATAGCGTCTCAACCGCATAGCCTCTCTATCGTTTTGACGGAAGAAAGTCCCCGCTATGGTATTATGATGTCTCATAGACCTAAGGGTAATTATTAAAGCTCACGGGGTGAGATGATTAAATAACCATGGTGTTTTCATGATTTGAACAGTGATGACAAGTGCCACGACCTAATTCAATAAATAAACAGTTGCTCCTTAGCACAGTATAATTAGATTAGCAATTTGATGTCTATGATAATAATGATGAAGATGATGATTATGCAGATGTTGACTTACGGGTCTCCTCCACCCTGGAGTGCATCCTGAACAAATCGCTGAGAGAGAGAGAACAAAAATACAAAGAAGCAAGAGACAAACATAGATGCATGTTACTTGATTTATATTCAACATTTCCACATCTTCCATATTTTCCACTTGAGAGAGTACTTTAGGTCTACTTCACACAGTTAAAGTAGACCTTCCAGCAGGTGGAACTGTTTCAGTTGGAAAATGAATGGAACAAAGACACAAACAAGCATCAGGCAACCGATCAAAAACCATTCGTTTAATGAAACTCTACTCCATGGCAATTAGATCAGTACATCTCAACTGGGTCAAGCAGCACGCAATGATGCCAGACTTGGAATACGGGGGTACAGTAAGCAACCAAGTTTTATTAGGAGAGAACTCCACATCCCATCCTGCACTGCTGGTAGTGTCACAGCAAGGGGTGATGAGGACATGTCCCCTACCCTTTGACCTCTAACGGGCGACAAACAGGACCGCTTTGTGGTGATGGGGCTACGAGGAGGTTTACCCTCAACCACCGTATCGTGCTTAAAAGCCGGCTGAAAGAACCAGAAGCAACACGTAAGCAGTAAGCTTTGGAGTCGGCTACCTTTACCAAAGACAAAACACTCGCAAAGAAACTCAAAAGCCAGAGGTCATGCTTTAGAGCTAAGATTTCTGCTAATGTACAATGACTGTTAGTGTCTACACTAAACACAGTACAATCCAAACTATAAAGTCACCCTTTGCACAAGCCATATAAAATGCTGGATTCAAAATGTAGGCTCACTTTGCTTATCAAACATTCTAATAGCAGTCACACACACCACCCGTGGGTGACGGGTTCAAAGCCTACCAAAACATGCTACCGACACACACCGATGGTATTACTAACTCAGTGTTTTACACACACAGAAACACATAGACACAAGGTCAATTTTCCAACCATCTTAGTCCACACAGAACCTGCAATGTTAGCCTAAAGACGACTGGACCTAATAATTCTTTGGGAAGTTCAAGCAACGTTACCTTGATCTTGGGAGACCTAGGCTGTGGACAAGGCAGTGGTGGAGGGGAGGACGGAGTGGGGAGAGGAGAGGAGGGCAGAGGGGGGGACGGAAGAGCTGCTTCAGGCTCAGGGAGGGAGGCGGTAAGTAGAGGAGGAGTAGACGGGGGTGGGGGAGACATTGGGGGAGAGGAGGGAAGTTGACAGGCAGTGATAGGTGAAACGGGGGGAGGAGGTGAGGTTGGGAGTTGAGTGAGGGATTGACAAATCTGCTCCACGGGCATTAGATGGGTGGGAGGCGAGGAAGGAGGAGGGGAGGGAGAGGGGACAGTAGTAAGGGCTTCAGGCTGCTGGGAGGAGGGGGCAGAGGATGGGGGAGGAGGTAACGTGAGGGATGATGGAAGGGGAGTGGACACCAGAGAACTGGTTGGACAGTAATCAGCCTAGGGTGGAAAGGTAACACACAAGACTTGAAACCATGTACGACTATGCACTTTTTTTCATCTATTTTCCAAAGATAAACGATCAGAAAAGTCTACAGTAAATATCTTTAAAGGCAGCCATTTCTAATAATGTCTAAGAGAGAGAGAAAACAAAACGTAGTATGAACACAACACACAGCCTGGATTTGAGTAACTCTGATTCTACATGGCAGTACTGGGCGTTATCCTGTGTTCATGTTTCAGCCACACAGCATGCTCTACCTGTACTGTCACTCTGTCGCTAACGCCGGACGTTGAACCAATGGGAATACCGGTGTCCTCCGCTTCGTCCTCCTCCTGAATAAACAACTCAGGATATCCCTCCCCTCCTAATGTTGGCAGCCTATGCGACTGTTCCTCCTGCTTTTTCATATTGTCTGATTGGTCACCCCACGTGATTGACAGGGGCTCGATGGTCACCGGCTTCTCTACCTTCGCGTCGTGCCCGACCTTGTCCTCTGATTTGTTCGCGGAATCCATCACCATGGGCTTTAAGTAGGCCTTGCGTAACTCTGCGTCTACATTTTTCCTGCTCTGTGATTGGTTGGTCAGGGTTGCCAATGGCGGCTCTGCCGAGGGAAACCTTAAATCTCCCCCGTCTTCGTTGCTAAACGGATCATCGAGGATCATAGACAATAGCCGGTCATAGGGATCTGCATCCAGTTGTTTCAAAGAGGGAGGCTCTTTGGTGGCTGATAGTTGTTGGACACTGGGCCTGTACTTCTGGGAGACTTCTGTAGGGGAGGCCAGCAGCACTGGTTCGGTACTAAAGAACCCACATATGTCGCTCAGATGAAAGGGTTGGGTGTCGACGTCATCTGTCAGTCCCCTGCGGCTTCCATAACAGAGAGAGGGACCAGGCAAAGGAGAGGCAAAGGAAGAGGGCGGGGGAGGAGGAGGGGGTGGAGAGAAAGGGAGGACCTGGAAAGGCTGGTCCAACTCAACTTTCCCCTGTCTAAGGTTCGGGCTCCAGTTTCGAGACAGAGTTCTGGGTGGAGGGGTGAGACCTCTTTTAGGTGGTGCTGGCGGGGAGGCCCTGGGCTCCGGAGCCTCCACGTAAGGGAGGAAGCTGGCTGGGAAGGGAGGAGGTGTGGGGGGCACAGGGGTGGAGGACGGTTCCATAGTGAGGGTGAGCCACTCTCTGGTGATAGCCTGCAGGTTTGGAGGCCTCGAGGGGGTGTGGGGGATGGAGCTCAGGGTAGGTTGGTGAGAGGGGTGACCGAGAAGGGTAGGAATACTGTAGAAAGGCTCCACAGAGTGAAAGAGAAGAAAGAAACAGAGACTTACACACCAGGAGGAGGGGGGGCGAAGACGACGACAACATCTTTTCCCGTGACCTGACCGAAATGCTCTAAAGTCAACATTACAACAATTTCTTTCCATCCTTGTTTATACCCTTCTGGACAAGCCAACACCTCACCGAAACACTTCTTTAACAACCGACCACAGCATTCAACTAGAATACTTTTCATCCAGCGTAATATATTTGGATAAGGTAAAGTACATTGTATGGTATTTCTATAAAAAACATCAACATTGCCACAGCCCTACCTTGGTGGGTGTTGAGCCAGGTGTCCTGTTGCCGGGGAAATTGTGCAGGTCTGCGTGGTGGGCGGGGCTCTTGGAGGGGGAGCGTTTGACGACGTCCACGTAGGAGACGGGGAATATGCCCTGTTTAGTGGTGTCCGGGATCTTTCCCTCATACCAGTTCTGATCCACCTGTCGAAGCAGGATCACCCGCTCGCCCTGGACAGACGCACAAAAGGATGTCAACACATGTAACAAGGCTGATTACGAAAAGTCAAAGAGAAACAAGCGCCCCACACACACACACACACACACACACACACACACACACACACACACACACACCTTTCTGAGAGACAGCTCCACGTTGGTGTCAGCATTGAAGTTGTAGCGAGCCACTCCTTCCCCGATCTCTCGGACATGTGCTGGTGGAGGAGGTCTAACCGGCTGTTGCTTTTCTGTCGATGGCATCCTCTACGTGTGTGAAACAATTAATAAAAAAGCGATTGGAAAAGAGAAGTATATTGTAGCTAAGTTAAGATTGACACACACGCACGCACGCATGCACGCACGCACGCACGCACGCACGCACGCACACACACAAAACGAGAAGATGCTCACAATCACCTCGACATAGGAGATGGGGAATATGCCCACTCGCCCACGGTGCTCTCCCTCATACCAGTTACTATCGATCTGTCTGATGATGTTCACTGCATCGCCCTTCTTAAACGATATCTCCCTGGAACACAATCAGAAGAACTCTGGTCATCCCTTCTTCCATGAATGCATGGTTAGATGAAATGATACCACTACTTTATGACACAAGTGAAACTCCCACTTCATCAGTAATAATGATAAGAAACAGGAAAAGCCAATGTGAAAAATCGGTATTTTGAATGCACACCACAATCGGTAGTTTTCATGCTGTCATTTCAAGCGATACAAAAAGCCATCCATGTGAAGCAATCCAAAAATTTTCATTGAGGTGTTATGAGCGTTATTATTGCTGGAAAATAATAAGGAAACCGACAAACGCAACTAAAGAAAGCATGGTAGAGTGCTCATCCAATCATGGCTTGATGGTTTAATGGGTGGTTATCAGTGGTTTCCATATGCCATTAGAGAGAGACATGCTTTCAAACTTCCCCTTGGAAACATTTTTACATTCCATCCTGTACTCACTTAGCCGTTTGTGCCTTAAAATCATAAATGGCCCTCGCAGGCTGTTTCTGATGGAGGAGAGAGAACAGAATGAGTTGTGTCATCTGCTTATGGGAGACCTAGAGGACGGAAGGTAGAAAGAGAAAAGCCGGCATGCGTTATTAGACATATTGGGAGTAGCTGTATATAAAAAGCATCCACAAGAATAGACCTAGTGACCTAGAACTAAAACAGGATTCTGGAGGCAGGGACACGTGATGAGACAGGGGACCGCATGAACGCTAGAGCCTGGGAAAGTAGAATAGTGCTTTCTGAACAGGCTTTAGTCAGAACACTTGTGTCATCTTATACCACCTATCAAACAATTCCAACATGGAGTGTATTAAAGATATACACAGCATGTACGGACATACCGAAATTCTGTCACCATTTATGTCTGTTAGTTTGATAACATCGTCCAGTACATGCCATAGGCAGCGTTGTTATTTAACCAAAGACATTGGACAAGGTAGAGTGAACGATCCGGCCCTTACCTCTCGGTCTGGAGTGGGTCTTCTGTTCAGGGGTGTGTGGCGCCCCCCGTCCATGGTTGAGTAACCCCTGGAGACATCCTGCTCTGTAATTTGAAGAGACAAGGGGCCAAAGGTTACAGGAGTTACCACAGTGAAAATAGCTCTGCCACATGCATGCAGCGGGCACGGGTAAAAGGAGATGTGATGAAATCATTCCACCAGGAGATGATGCTCTGACAGGAAAAGATGAAATCAAAATAAAACTGATGTTTATTTCCATTTCTACCGGGAATACATGGGAATTTGTACAGCATGATAAAGGGAAAAGCATGCATGCACAAAAAAACTAAAATGTAAAATGTACAAAAGGGAAAAGACATTCAAAATTAAGGGAACATCATAAAACATTCTTACAACCAATAATTGGACCAAAGGAAAATAAAAGCCAAATGATACACAAAATACCAAATATCCCATTCAGGTACACCACATAACAAGTACACGAAGGCAAAATACACATAAAAAAATAAAAATAAACAAAAATTCACAATCACTTTGACACAGGGATAAGGAGGATCATTTGGTCCAGTGCTGCCGAATGCACAGATGACAGGTAGGAACGCAGGCAGTATTGGAGCAAAGGGAATAGTCAGGAGAGTGTGTGATTTTGCGTGTGGGTATGAGTGTATACGTGTGTGTGTGAGAGAAAGCGAGAGATAGAAAGGTAGAGAGAGAGAGAGAAAGAAATAGAGACAGAAAGAGTATGTGTGCTAGTGTGCAGAAACATATTTAAGAATATCAGTATATTGCTGTTTAGTGCGGCATAATATGTGTGTGCTCCACCTGTGTAACCGAGAGAATTGAAGTTGCCCTGCTCTTCTCCATAAGCGTTATTATTTGAGGCGTCAGCTTGGCGACTGTAACAGGCACTAACGGGTGACTGTAGCCTTGGCGATTGTAGCCGTGGTGTGCAGGGGTCCGGCCGGTACGAGGCGTACCCGGTGGGGCTCCCGTCTGGATAGGAGGAGGTCGACGAGTGGCCCCCCTGACGGGTTCCCCTCCTCCCCCGCAACGAGGAGCTTCGCTTGGGCACGTCTGGCAGCATCTCGGCCAGTAGCCGCCGCAGAATGCTATCATCGGGTAGCCTGGCACTGCTGCGGCCTCGCTCCCTCTGGATGTGCTCGTATATATCCCTCAGGGCCGCGTCCAAAGCCTCGTAAATGGCCTCTTTGGATTTGGGTCTGCTGCTGCGACCTCGGCCGCTCCCACTCTGTGAGGTAGGTGGCGAGCCCTTTTTCCTGCGGAAAGGCACGGGGCTGACCAGGTAGGCCAGCTTGGACATCCCTTGCTGGGACGGTGACGCTTGGTCCGGGGCGTGGCCGCTCTGGCTGGGCTGCGGCGGCCTCTGGCGCTCCTGCCGCGCCTTCTCCCGCTCGTGGCGCAGCATGGTGGTGAAGCGGGTGTAGGAGGCCGGGCAGCGGCCCTTACAGGAACTGACCAGGTGGCGGTGCTGGTAGCCCTGGCTTTGGCCTAGGCTCTGGTGGCTGGGGTGGGGGTGGTGGTGGTGGTGGTGCCGGAGGGTGGAGGAGCCGTACAGGCTCTCGGACGAGGTGAGGGAGCAGTGGTCAAAGTCGCTCTCGCTGCAGAAGGACGAGCCCTCCACCTGGATGAAGTCACTGAGTTCGGAGGCCACGGCGTCTTGCTCGCTATCGGAGTACTCGGGGTTGGCGCCTCGACCTCGGGCCAGACCGTGGGGGGCGGCGGCGGCGTAGCTCCTGGTGTGGGGGTGTTCGGAGCGGGGCCGCGGCTGTCCCTCCGGCGGGCTCCGGGCTTGCTGGTGGGGGTCGATGGGGGGATGAGACGCTCCGTTATTGATATCCTCCTCTAGCAACGACTCGATGGAGAAACGCCGCTTGGGGTAACTCGGGGTGCCGCCCCCTCCCCCGCCGCAGCTGCTGGCGCGGGAGGACGACCCGCCCGGCGTGGTGGCGCCCGAGGCAGCCTCGCTGTCGCCCAGGTTGGGCATGGACTTGGACTTTTGGATGAGGCTCTCGTAGGTGGAGATGCGGGCGGGCACCACGTCGCGGGGCACCTCCAGGCCCCAGGAGGGCGTCCAGGGGGACAGGCGGTGGCGATGGAGGTGGGGCTGGCGCTCCAGCTCCAGGATGCGGGCGCGCACCGAGCGGATGACCTCCGAGGGGATGAGCTGGGCGCGGTCGATGTGGTGCATCTTGCGGTAGAGCTGCAGGAAGCCGGGCGTGTCGTGCGCTCGCCGGCGGTGCGGCCGGGGCAGGGAGCTGGAGGAGGCGGCAGTGCCCGGCTGGCCCGAGGCGGCCCCGTCGCACACCAGGGAGCCGGCGCTCTCCGAGCGCGTGCCGTTGTGGCCGGCCGCGTTGCCGTGGCCGTCGTTCAGGAGGTCGTCGCAGCTCCGCGACCTGAGCTGGCCGGGGGAGGGGGGAGGCTCCTCGAGGCTGCTCCAGGTCTCGGCCTCCTGCCGCTGCGCTTGCCAGCTGCTCTTGAAGGAGATGGAGCGCTTGGAGGGGGAGGCGTCGTCCAGGCTGCTGTGGCCATGCCTGTGGGTGTGGACGGGGGTGACGGGGGAGAGACAGGAGCGCAGGTACGGACCTGGGGAACTCAAACGGGGTGAGAACATGTCACATGCGTCCCCACCTTGAGGACGTCCAACACAGAGCAGCGTGGTTGAGGGAAAAAAAAGAGGAAGGCAAGGATGTTAACCGGAATACATAGAACAAGACAGGAGGAAGAGAAATTCAGGAAATGTGACGAGAGAACAGTTTCAAAAACATATTTTAGTCATGCGGTCAAAACCGACAAGCGCTTTCAAATTGCAGATAACGTTGATAACAGATTGTTGTGCTACAGTTTGAACACAAACATGATAACAGGATAAAAGCAACTTCAAGCATAAAAAAGAAGAAGAAAAAAAATTTAAAACATTATTAAAGGTCAGTCCATCGCTCTGTGATCTGGAAGGATCTTCTCTGCATAGCGTGAGAAGATGGTCTTTGTTAGTGTTCTTTTTCATACTCTAGTGAGGGTCCTTCCGGCAATGTGCCTAATTTGTCTGCTTAAGTGCGTGTGTATAATAAACAAGCTCAAGAATTTGTTGGGACGTTGGCATCTTCTCTTATATATGTGCGTGGTTTCAAATAATAATAGTAATTGATTACACTTGATACAGCCCTTTCTTAGACACTCAAAGCGCTTAGCATAGTTGGCAGTGTGAGGGAGTACCTTTGGCTCTGGAGGGGGAGGACGGGGAGGAGCGGATGGTGGGTTTCCTCAGCGTGCCGCCGGCTTTGTGGGGCTCCACGGGTTTAGGGGAGACGGGACCCCTGCCGTGTTCCGGCTGGCCGCCGGGCTGAGACACAGCGTTCGGCTCCGACTTCCTCCTCTTCCTGTAGTCGCTGGCAGCACTGCAACAGAGCCCACAGGGCGGCCGTGAAAGAATTGCTGAGGCAGTCAGCATTAAAGCTCACACTAGTAAAATAAATGAAGACTTTCCATGGAATAATATCCCAACACAAGGTAACACACAGAAAATAAATCTACATCTAAATCTAGGGAGCCCTTCTCAGCATGTGAATAACAGCGGCTCCACTTATTGAAGAGCTTCATCGAAGTTACTGGATTAGCATTTATTACTCATATCTCATTATTATGCATTCTACTATTAGCATAGGAAGTTAATGGTGGAGGTCTATAGTTCCAAAATGCTGTAGACCGACCGTCCTTGGCCTTCTCCCTGCTGGACCAAACCACATAGGCTCAATGTCACTTACCCGAATTACATGGCTTATTCATAACCATGCCATTCTGGGCAGGCCTCATTCACTCTGGGAAACAGGATTGACTAAGCGTGGCCTCAGTGAAAGCCAGTGGGAGGAGGGGCGAGGGAGGGGGGTGAGGGAGAGAATCAATGGGCTCCCTGGGTTGATTTATGCAGTAGCAAGGGTTAAGGAGAGGGGGAGGGAAGGCCCCACCACAGCCCGGCCCAAAAGAGCCAGACAAGACATAAACAAACACGCATACACGCCGATCCTCACACAACGTCCCTGCCAGGGTATTTTGGGCCGGGGAATCAGAGGGAGAGCACAGGAGTTAGTGAGGCCAAGCTGCTTCACAACAGGGCCTGCTGCTGTGAAACGTAAACACAGGGAGGCGAGGGGAAGAGAGCAGAGAGGGAGGGAATGAAAGAAAGGAGAGGAGAGCTTACCTAGCAGGCCGGTCGGGCGCCCTGTCGGTCGGCTGAAGGTACAGGGACGTCTGAAAGAGGGCAGACAACAAAAGAGAAGAAGAGGAGTGAGCGCCGCATGAACAAAGACTTGAGGAGGCACAGCTGCTCACGATGCTCAGCTCGCACGCCGCCGCCGTCGTAGTAGTCACCGTGTGACGCTCAAAGCCTTCCCCCGGCTTGGGCTGCGACGTCGTTTGAAGGTTCCTCATGGCACACCTGTCCCCCCTGGAGCGGGCCTAACGGTGCACTCTGCCACAGTGAACTCTGACCCTCTCTGTTCAGACGCTCCTCAGGAGTGAGAGACGGACGTGGAACAGCGAGCGGGTCGAGGGAAAGAGAGCTCTCTGTCTGACGGCCGAGCACAACGCTCCCCTGGAAAACCTGGCATGGACTACTTTGATGGATCTTGAGTGGCAACAACAGTCCACACACCCTATTATAGACCAGGTTCAGCTGAGCTAATGCTAACCATTTGAAAGCTGACTCTTACTCTGTGTAGGCATCCTATTTGACTAACAGATCTATTGGTACAAGGAAAGATTTTAGGAGACGGCGAGAGGTCATTTGCACACACCACCCAATATCTCATACAGTATCATATACTGTATAAAAAATACTTAGTATCGCATTTATTATCAATACTTTAGCAGTCAAATGATGGCTTATGGAAGATGGTTGTGATGGTGTTGATAAAGGAGATCACATGAATATGCCTCAGATTCATGTCCACACTGATGGATGTGTTTTTGATAAGCTTTGTCATCTACAGTAAAAAGTCATTGATAAATGGTCAGTTTGTTATTAGGATTAACATATTAACCGTGTATACTGGTGGATTCTAGCGTTAGCATAAAAATATTACAAGTGATTCTATATTATTATTTTCATTACTGTGTGAATATTCATAAATGTCTGTTTACCTCAATGTGTCGGCGACCGGAGATGTCTGGATTATAATCCAGACGTTTTTTAGGAGGCTTGAGCCCCAAGCAGCAGCAGTGAGCAGGAGGAGGAGGAGTAGAGGAGGAAGAGGAGGAGGAGGAGGAGGAAGGTGAAGATGAGGTGGAGGAGAGGAGGCAGTTGTGACGTCATGGGGAGAAAACCAAAAACAAGAAACGTGGAGAAAGTGACATCCGTTAGAGGAGCGAGAGGCCCTGGAGATGGAGTTACACACATATACACAAGCACGCTAGCACGCGCACGCACACACACACACACACACACACACACACACACACACACACACACACAATCTGTAAACAAACCTTACATCACCACTGTTCACACACACACACACACACACACACACACACACACACACACACACACACACACACACGCACACACGCACACACAATCTGTAAACAAACCTTACATCACCACTGTTCACACACAAGCTGCCAAATCTATGTTAATCATATCTTTATATTACCAATTACAAATTAAACCACACACTTCAACATATACTGTATGCTGGAGCACACCCTCACACAGACACACACAGCATGCAGACTGCACTAGCAAGCAGCGAGCTGGAAGCAGAGTGACGTACTAGCTACAGTGCTACTGTGTTTAGTTGATAGGACGTGCTTTGATGCCGATTTTGTTATGCATTGCAGATAACAACTTCTTAGCCCAACGGACCTCAAAAACACACGCAACCATAATGTGAACATTGCTGTCAAAACAGTGTGTGTGTATCTGTCTCTCTTATGAGTGTGTGTGTATGTGTAAAAAAACATCTTGTTTTCAAAGGCTTATTCAGTGAGGTGCAATAGTGACAACATTGCACTTAGAAATTGTGCACTCTGATTTGACATGACTTGCTGATCCAGTGAAACAGAAAGTCGAGCAAAGACCAGAGAACCCATCTCTCGCTGAATGTTGGAATGAATAAGCCCTGTGTGGGACTACAACCAGTCCTGGTGTCATGCGTACTGAAAACAAATGGAATAGAACAGTCTCATAACACTGATCCCAGGTCAGAACAGCCCATTTCACTAATTCTAAAGGTTTGGGAATTGGAAACTCTTCAGGGATCAGTGTCTAGAGGCAACTTCTATGCACTCGGAGTGACTAACACAGTCCTGAAGATGGCGCTAGTTTTCCAGTTTTCTTTCAGACACATCTCAAATAGAGTCAAACGTGAGAAAAGAGAAAACAGACACACTACCAAAGAGAAACCACATCGCTACAAGAGACGCTGGTAGAACCGTGTGGAACCATGACATGCTGGAAAAACTATGAGTCACTACACACAAGTAAAAGCACATAACATGTCCTCCACTGTTCAACCAGCTTCCAAACAAGGCGATCGAAAGCTGCAAGCGCACACTGCAAAAAAATAACCAGGCATTTAACACTGGTCAAAAAGGCCAATATCAAAGGCAAGAAACAAAAGTGGACCTATTCTTTATTTGGAGGAGAATATTGATAGTGTGGGTCAAATTAAATTGAGGTCTAGCTCTCTTGTTTTTGCAGTGTTCAAGCATTCAATGGCTGCTACCGTAGCTGATAGCCAGAAGACCAAATCACCCAGGGTCTCAAGAGACACAACACAAGCCATCGTCAGGGGACTTCTACCAAGAACAAGTCACAGCACCCAGTATTACAGCATGCCCAAGCAACTAGCCCCACCCTGCCTAGTGGGACAGACACACACGATGGTGGGTGGGGTGGAGACTGTGGGTGGCCGTCTACAGCAGGGTGGGGGCAAGTGGTGGTGAGAGTGGTAGAGGGGCCCTGACTTACCGGCCGTCCAAACTCCAACTCGGAAAAGAACTTATACCAAGGCTCGTTTTCTAAATCTACGTCATCGGGGTTTAACTCATAGGTCTGGAGAAGCCGAGCAATACAGAAAAGAGCGGGGGGAGAGGAAACAAGGAGAGATGGAGAGAGGGCGAGAGGAAGGGGGAGAGAAGACACAGGGAGAGAGAGATATGGGTCTCATGGTTAAGACTGGCGGCAGGATGCAATGCTGCCTTGGATAAGAACTAAAGCACAGGTAGATCAGGATAATCCACTCACATTGGGTCAAGAGGATAAATGCAGTATTGCTTAAAATAATAATAAAAAGGCACATATATATATATATATTATGCCATCATTAAATGTGTGCTCATGATGTTCATTTGCAGGTAGCAGACGACAAAATGATTGTTGTTCTAACTTTTCGCCAGAGGGGGGCAGTTAAACCTTACCAACGGAACATAACAGTATACAGAACACAGCCCAGCAGTTTGCCAACCGTCTACAGTCTCCAGTGGGTCGAACCCCTCAAGCCAGGAGATGAGCGTGAAGACTGTGACCATCACGAGTCTATCGCGATCGGGGGCGGGAATGGAACAGACTGTTTTTAGCCTTGGTGACTCCTTGGCGCTAAGTGCAAGAGCCTTTCTGTTCTCAGCCGTTGCGACTCCTCGGAGCTAAGTAGTCGAGTGAGTAAAACTTCTCTCCGTCCTCTTCCTCCCGCTGGGTCGCAGGGCACACAGTGGTTCTGTAGAGCGCCTCCTACACGCTGGCCCAGGGGCGTCTTCCTCAGTCGCATTTAATGACTTTGGATACTTTCATGGAGTGATTCACTGCACTGGCTGGCAGAACAGCACTATTTGTTTTTCTTTTCTTTTCTTTTTTTGTTGTTGCCTCAATGTAGATTAGGATGTGTACGGTTAACAAGCTGGCGAGAGACCGCCCACATTAGAGCTAACACTTTTTGGCATCGTACAAAAAAGATTTCAGTTCGGATGGGGGTATTTCACATTACCCTCTGAGGACGCTTAGAGAAAGCTGCAGCATACAGCAGTCCTGTCAACATTGCTTACCGGAACACACCAAGTAATGGACCTTAATTGCCGTCGTTGTAACAGGCCTGCCTTAGCAGAAAGAAATATAACATTCGAGCACTAAGCCTTTCAAGTCAAACCTATCAAGAGTTTTTGGTTTGATGGGATAACATAATTAAGGGAGCCTGCGCTCGCTAGTAAATATAGAAAGAGGGTTTGGAGGGCATCATATGAAAACCAAGAAACGGTCGGTGCAGAGAGAAGAGCTAGGAAAGGCATGTGTTGGGATGTCTACCGATATAAGTCATGCCGTCTAGCTGCCAGGCAGTCTCTCTCTAACTCTCTCTCTCTCTCTCCTCTCCCCCCCCCCCCCCCCCCCAGAGTGTCTCTACCCGGGATTGATTTCGACATCACAGTCCTACAGCAGCTGGCTGCACACATCAGCCTGAGCACTATTGAAACCTGCTCGGGAGCTAGCCCTCTCCACTTGGTTCACTCCCTCCTCCCTTACTGTTTCGATTATTGTTTTTCCTCACTGATATTTGTCCATACACGGTGTGTTCCTTCTCCTGACCGCCCCTCGCTCTACTAACTCCCTTCCCAGTCAAAATGAGCATTGGAGGCTTTGCAGGTGGATTTTGCTGCATTGTTTTAAAATGGTGCACCTAAAACAGGCCAACAGCACGGATCACACATTTCCGTTGTGCAACTTGCTGAAATTCCATTACCTCTGCAGTATACACCTTTGAGGCTATTTGCCCCCACTGTATAAGAGAGAGCACCGACACATAATTAATTTCCTATTGAACCCAAGCATCACTCCAAAAACAGCAGCATATAGCGGTCTTCAGCCGTCGGTCTGAAGATCTAGTAGGTCAGTTTTGTCTTATGTTCTTCTAATGAGTTGAGCAATGAATCACGGTACATGGAACAAACAGATCTTAGATAGGTGGCCTGAGGGAGACTTCAACCCGGAGCATGGAAGAGCAACAAAGTGATTATGGGTAATGGAGTTCCGAATGGGTTTCACACTGGGATAAAAAGGTGATAAAAACGTGTGATGGTGCAGGGACACTCACCGGCCTCTCGTGCTCCAGAATAGAGGACTTCCCCGGCTCGTACTCGAAGATGCTCTTGGGCTCGGCCCGGTACCTTCTGGTATCCACCTTCCTGTCGGTTGGTCCCCACTGATTCCTACAGAAGAAAAACACACAGAAACACTTCAAATGAGCTGTCCCGCTGTAACACAATGGCATGCGTCTGCCTATGTGCGGTGTAAGCCTCTAGATCCCCCCCCCCCAGCTTTTAGCTATGCGCTGAGCCTCAAGGCTGGACTTACATGTCGGGCGAGTCTCTCTCCCGGTCGCTGTCTCGCGTCCTCAGCTGCAGGAGTGAGGGCATGGGCGGGGGTGGAGGGGGCACCGGGGAGGGCGAGGGCTCCCTGGGGCCTCCATTGTCTGAGGGGCTCTTGGCCAGGGGCCGGTACGTGTGTGTCCTTGGGGGAGGGTGGGCCATGGTGGTGTTGGACAGGGCATAAGTGTCTGTTCAGGGGGAGATGGAAGACAATGAAGGCGAGAAGAGATGGAATGAATGAAATAAGAGTCGGGCCCCAATTATTTACTTTTGAAGTTAAACCAATTCCATAAACCACTCTGACAAAAGCCACTTACCGCTGTCTATGACTGCATATGTGGCGTTGTACGTATTAGCATAATCATCATCTGTAAAGCACAAAGAATCAGGTAAGGAAGGATGGAGATAGAAAAATAAATGGAGGACAGAGAGAGAGTGCAAAAAACATACAGAGTGAAAGAGTTAGAGAGAGAGAGAGGGAGATGGAGAGAGAGGGTTTGTGTGTCTAATATGCTATGGAGAGGAACACCAGGGTAGTTCAGAACAAACAACCTTTGTATTGACTATGTGATTTAGTGGAGCCCACACAAACACAACACAGGGCCCAGTGCATCTGTGTGTCCATTAGAAGTTGCTCCCACTCATTCCCAGTCTCCCGATTCTCTGTCTCTTTCCGGGCAAAGAAGGTCTAATGAGTTCTGGCTCTCCGGACTGTTCTTTTGGTTTAACAAGAGCTGGCACAGAGACAGACGTGCACGGTGCATACACAGCCAAACGACACACACACACACACACACACACACACGCTCATGCGCGCGCACACACACACACACACACACACACACACACACACACACACACACACACACACACACACACACACACACACACACACACACACACACACACACAAACAAAGTCTGGCTAACAATTCACAGATAGCAATGGAACAATATCCCAGCCTATCCTCACTACTGACAGTTCAGTCTTCAGCCTCAACGTCCTTACCTGCTTTGTGTACCATGTGGATCTGCTTGAACATGGTCTTGTACCAGTCCTTTGGCTTATCAACAGTCTGTGGGGGGAGAGAAAGGACACCCGGGAATGCATTTTTAATGAAGGTTTGTTAGGCCTGTTTGTTGTTGTGTGTGTAGGTATTTGTGGACATGTTTATTTTCCTTGGATCTATTAGCTAAGGATCAACACAGAAAGTTAATCGGCAAGCCAGACCACGCCGTTGAACCGGATGACCAAGAATCCCCAGACGGCCAAGGCTTGGCCTCCTATAAGTGCAAATCAACTCCTAAAAAACACCATGGTTACCAGCTAGAGAGCTGAGAAAAATGTCCCCATTTTGTCCACAACACCGCGCATCTGTTTCTCACTTTCTTGATTACTTTTATTTTAGACCACTCGTCAGCTTTTATTGCCCTGTCTCCATTTTTCTCTTTTTTATGTTTCTTTTACATGGTTTTTCTCTCAAGAAGTTTGGCCTTCACAGGTAGTCTACAAGCCCCAGACAAGCGGCTGAAGCACACTTATACACAGAGGGGCAAAAAGAATGAGCATTCACAAATCCACAATCGTACACACACACACACACACACACACACACACACACACACACACACACGGTTAACGAGAAGGCCAAGGATGCTATACAGTGCACAACTAAGACTTTGACTGAGCTCCTAATTGCAGGTAGAGCACAAAGGGGGAGAGAGACGTGGTGAAGAAACAGAGGCAGGACAGGAGAGAAAAAGACGGCGAGGCAGAGAGAGAGAGAGAGAGAGAGAGAGAGAGAGAGAGAGAGAGAGAGAACAACAGAGCGGGAGTGAGGCGGTAAAACGAGGCAGAGAGAGAGAGAGAGAGAGAACAACAGAGCGGGAGTGAGGCGGTAAAACGAGGCAGAGAGAGAGAGAGAGAGAGAGAGAGAGAGAGAGAGAGAGAGAGAGAGAGAGAGAGAGAACAACAGAGCGGGAGTGAGGCGGTAAAATGAGGCAGAGCCGGGAAAGCGAGACTGAGGGGGACAAAGTGAGGGAGAAAGGCCTTTTCAATACGGGGTTCTAAAGCTGCTGACAGCTCAAAAGCATTCCACCCCCCGGGTCCGCTCACATATCAGACAACAGCAGCGCGGGTCAAAAGACACTCCACATTCCTCCGCTACTATAACCTGCTAAACAACAATAACCACACAACAGGGCCCTACGGTGAGTCAGACACGCCGCTGCAGCCTCCAACACATGGCCTCCATAGGAACACAGAAAACGTAGAAACTTAAGGATACAGTTTCTATTACACCCCAAAATTTACGAAACAAATATCTAAAGATTCGTTTTTTTTTTTTATGTAAGTGTCTTTTTGACGTGTTTTCGGTGGGCTGTGTTTAACGGAGGCGGTGTAGGTATGTGCGGTGGTGTTCAGGGGGTCTCTCACGGTGCGTATGGCGATGGGGATGCCGGTCTCGTCCACGGGGCCGATGCCCTCGTAGTGGGGGGCCTTGATGACGGACACCTTCTTCTCCTCCTCCGAGAAGCGGGCGATGGGCACCGTGCTGCTGACACTGGTGTGGCCCGACACCACCGACTCCCGGGTCACCGACTCGCTCCCTTCTGGAACATCGAGAAAGGAGGGGGGTTGGGAAGACACACAGAGGGCAGCCTTTGATCGTCGGTGCATTTCCTTAGCGTATGAACTGTACGGTAAAACAGTTGGTGGTGCACCACTAAGCATATTTCCAGCCGGTCCACTTTGCTGCGATTCATTTCCCATTGTGATTCACTATTGATCGCTTCAGTCTTCTGCTAATGGCTGTATTTACGTCACATGATCTGAATCAAACCAAGCGTCTACTGCCAATGGCCCCCTTCCTTCGCTTGACAAGGGCATTAAATACTTATTATCTATTAGGGGTAGAAATTGTGGAGGAGATCAATGAGGGAACAATGGAATAACTTAATCACTGCGAACCCAGAAAAGCTGCCTCAGCTAACTTGTCGTGTACATGAACAAGCAGACATTAATGATTTATTATATGATGGTGCATACATTTCTTTTGTTATGCCGATAAATCTCACCCATTACGAAGAATTAAACATGTTTTACAGTAGTATAAAACTACATTTAGACCTCACACATACCTCAATTACAAAATAACCGTTTTTTTTTATTGTCTGTTACTGTACAGTGTACATCTAGTGGTACAGAGGGTTTGTGAATGTGTTAGAACTGACAAAGAGCAGTGTGTCACCTGAGCCCCTGCTGAGCCTGTGGAGCCCGGTGTTGAAGGAGGCAGGAGGAGGGGGATAGGCTGGGGGGGACATGGGTCTCGGAGGAAGACCAGCACTTCCATTCATAGCTTGTGACAGGATCTGGCCCTGTAGAGAGTAAAGACAGAGAGAATCAGACTAAGCTAAAGCGAAGACACGTCTTTTTATTATTATCAATCAAGAACAAAACAAAGGAGAATGTTCATAGAGAACATCAAAAGAAGACAGCAAAGATTAAAACGAATGTCAAAAGCACCAGTTATGGTGCAAGTGTTTGATAAAGTCAAGTCTGGATGCAATTCTTAACACAAGACGACTGGAAGTGTCATGCTGTAGAATAGACAGTACTACAGAAATTACGTTAGCAAAGGAGAGACAAACAAAACAGGAAATCACTTTCAACCACAAAGCAAGAAAGGGGTTAACAAATGAAAGATCAATAAACAAAGACATTTGTCTGTCACCTATGCTGTATTATTGATTAGATATACATTTCACACATACAGGGCAATACTGTTGACTGGACAGGTTACAATGGGAGGCGTTTGAAAGGAATGCTCCCCCATTGAGATCTACCATACATAGCATACAATTGCCGCTGTGCTGGCAAATCATTTGAGTGCTCAATATCAAATGAATGATTAAAACATTGTTAAAAAGAGCATGACAATACAGCAAATGTTTTACCTCATCAACGATGTGGAACAAAACTAAAACAAACCCAAAAACATTTACAGAGACAAGAACGAGTGGGAACACTGAAATTTAGTGAAGGAACATTGAGCCAGTGTTCTATCAGTTAGTGAATCGAAGGTGGCGGTTAGTGGGTGGTCTTCTGGGAGAAAAACACATTAGTAAAAGTTAGGGTCAAACTCAAGCCAAGGAGCGGGACAAAGGCGGGCTGTGTTCCGTGGGTGGCGCTAGCGTCACGGTCGGTGCCGCGTGGGGGATAGTTACGTTAGTGGCGGTGGTCGAAGAGGCGGCGGCCGAGGTGGCGGAGGTGGTTAGGCTATCGTCAGGGCCGGTGGTGGAGGTGGAGACGTGGCTGAGGGTGGGCGAGGGAGTGGGCGACGTCCCGGCAGAGTCCAGGCTGCAGATCTGCAGCTCCTCCAGCATGCCCGCCGTGGACGTCGAGTAGTGGCTGAGGGCGGACACCGTCACGGGCGAGGCGGCGGGCGACACGCTCGCGCCGACGACGCTGGCACTAAATCCACTAGGGGTGTACGGAGTAGGCGACAGAGCCTTGGGCATCAGGCCGGACAGACAGTCCAGGTAATCGGCGCTGTGGCGGTGGTAAGGGGAGCGGCAGGATGCGTGGTTGGGGGAAGGGGGACCCTAGTGGGGGGAGAGTGGACAGTGTGTTTACAGCCAACCAGTACAGTCAGTCTGCCAGGCAAGGAGAGCGTAGGGAAGGTGAGGCTGGGAGAAGTTCTGCAGGCCCAATGTAGTCCACACTGGCTGCTATAAAACGTATAAACTTAAATATAAATGCAAAGGGATGGTTATTTTCTTTGTGAAAATGAGGTTGTGTTACTACTACTATTTTAAGCCAAATACAAGACTTGTATTGCACCTGCACAAACATGAAAACAATCCTAGTTAGTTAGTGGGTTGTTTGTGCCCAGACAGACAGACAAACAACAGTGCTGTAGTGGGGAAAAAAACAGAGAAAGTGGTTTCGGTTTAGTCTGGCTTGTCCATTATGTACCAATACATCTGCAGCTGACGGTCTTGGAGGAACTGGTGGTGGGTCCACCTTAACCTGCTTGAGAGCTGGGGCAGGAGCAGGAACTGAGGCTGGAACTGAGGCTGGAACTGAGGCTGGGGCTCGGGTTGGGGTCTCGGGGCAGAGGAATAGTGGGGCCTGGGACTCTACACGGTCTGGCGTCCGTATGGCCATCTGGACTGACAGCGAGGCTTTGTGCACAGGAGGTTGGGAGACGTTCGATTCCCTGCGAGGAGGCGGGGTGGGAATAGGGGGGTAGTCTGGGATGGGGGTTTCGGGCTGGGGTTCTGGGTCAGGCTGGACGTGAACGGGGGGGTCAGGAATGGTGATAGGGGTCAGTTTGAGGGAAGACACCTTGCGTTCTTGGACCTGGGAACTGGTGGTAGAAACAGAACCGTTGGCGGTATGGTTAGAAATGGGGGAAAGACTCACATGAGGCTCGGGCTCTGGTTCATGCTCGGGTGGTGCTTGGCTGGTGGTGGTGGTGCTACTCTTAGTGACGGAGTATGAGGAGGCGCTGCTTATAGAGTAGGACTCCTTCAGCATAGCCGTTTTACTAGTAGAGAGTTCTAAAGACCCTGGACCAAAGAAGTCCTGAAGGGCAGCCAGGGAGCTGTAGGAGGGAGGGTTAGTACCAGTGGGGGGCTGGGCGTAGCTCTCTCTCCTAACAGGTGGGAGGGGGATATGATTGTCAGACTGCAGGATGTGAGGTAAGTGGGAAATAGCATAGAGACAAAAACAACGAGAAACTTGAGTCAGTGGGAAAAAATTAATAAAGAAAATACAGAGTTTTTATCCCATTTTACAAACTTCCATATTACATGTTTTTCCCACACAAAATGTTTCAAAAGATGTGTGATTATTAATTAAGCATTTCTGTACGACAACATGAATAAATCTGGCTTCAAATCAAGACTTGTTTTTAGATGGGAATGTTATTGCTTTCCTCCGGATTTTGCCTACGCATAACGCACACATCCAAATAGACACACAAGGAAAAGCCTGCGCCTCTGGGAGAGAAAGGACTTTTTGATCAGACTCTTGCGAGCGGTTGAAAAACATAAACATATCAGCTTCGAGACATCCAGAGGTATGGGAAAACGAAAGAAAACATTAAACGCTGCTTTTAATTCAGTACAATATGAAAACACGAATACCGAGCACAGCATACATTAAGCATTAAGCCAATGAAATGCACAAAGCCACTGAAGCCACACAGATTGCAATAAACAATGTGGAATGCAATTTGTTACTGTCAGTTTGTGTGCTATTCTATGTGTGTGTGTGTGTGTGTGTGTACACATGAGTGTGTGCACTTTGATGTGTGTGTGGGTGACGCTGCAGGGCATGCATGTGTTTGTACTAACCTGCGTGGGGGACCTCTTGTCTTGCAGGTTGGGCCTGACACTGCGGAAGCCTTTAGCAGCGAGAGAAGAATTGCCTGCGTCTCCGTTCCTTAGACCATCTGTGACACTGTGTGACCGCCAGGCATCTGGACACAAACACATGAACAAAGTCAACCTGGGCATTTGCTTTCTATTGCTCAAAATGTAGTCATGGTGTGAATGCAGTTTTGGTTATTAATGTAATGTAGGACAAGGTACGCAAATGTGGCTCAACTACAGGTGTTTGCTGTATTAGAAGTATATAAGAGGGACTTGTACAAGCACGATGTACAGTTGCCAATAGCTGATATACTAAAATAACAATTTACTTTGTTTTTATTGGACAAAAAAAAAGACTACTAATCATGTAAACCAACTGATGTGAAAAGATTACCTGAATCGGATGAGTGAGACTCACTCCCTAGGAGAGAGGGAAAACACACTTTGTAAATCAACCGCACACTATTGTAAACAATTCAATCACAAATCCCTCCAAGTAAATGTGAAAATATATATAAGAGCAATATTTCAAATTAGTAAAGAATAAGGTTTCAGGAAGAATGCGACTCAAAAGTGTGAGAGACAAAAAAGGAGAGACATAAAAGGCATAGAGGGACGGACACACACACACACACACACACACACACACACACACACACACACACACACACACACACACACACACACACACACACAGACAATGTAAGGCAACAATCTTCTTCCCATTAAAACCCATAGGTTTAGTACGATAAGTCACGCTGGGTTCAGTTGAATCCATAACAACTTCCAAGAACTAAAACAAAATCAGACTAAGGTCCAAAACCAGGTAAGTTAAAAACAAAAAAAACGTATAAATGAGAGTCCAAAGCGCTGTCAAGGACAGACCACTTTACTCCAAGACTGGAAACCTAAGTGCATGCCAGAGAGGGACAAACCTGTCTGGAAGACCCGTGGTAGCATTGTCACTCACCAGGGAGATTAGAGCGAAATAGAATAGGGATTACAGGTCTATTCTTAGAGCTAGAATCAGCTAGGGACCCCCAGAGGGAAAATCCTCTCCATCCCAAAAACACAGTAGGCTAAGGTAGGTGGCTCAGGAATACAGCACTTAAGTCATAACGTTCACATTAAACTGAGTCAACTGTGTTCAAATATCAGTTTGATCATAAGCACTCACAAGTCCTCTAGAATTAAGTGAAAGAACTCACAGTCAAGTAACTGAGCTGATTAAAAGTTTCTAACTTCTAAAAGTAATACCATTACCACAATGTGTTTGTGGTCATAGCAATGCTGAAATGTCATCAGCAGGAGCCAGGTTGTTTTTTTATAGCCCTGGCATGCCTTGATAGGCTTCTTGCCACCGTTCCCGGGAATTTGGGGTATCCAGATATACTCGTTGTGTTGACAGGGATTGGCTTTCATAGCTGATGCTTCTGACTACTGTTAGAAGCCGCTGTGTGTTTTAATTTAGGGGACATCTTACATTTTTGTATGAGGCATGAGGCACAAATTAGCCACAGGGGGAATATTGGTCTATCACGTTAAAGATGAGGGCAGTTGACCTCAGATGTCAAGTAGGATTTACCCATTAAGATGGTGTGACTAATGTGACTATTAGCAAAAGGGCATTAATAGCTGTTTATACCCGAACAAAAAGTGTTTTTGAGCCCCACTTTTAAAAATAATAAAATAAAAACTACTTAGAAGACACAGATGCAAGTCTGCACATAGTATTGAATTCTATGTATGTGTTTTTTAAATTAGAAATTAGGGTTAGACTTCCATACATGAAGGGACATTCAAGAGGCAGAAAAACCGAGTCAAACCTGTAAGAGCTTCTTATCTAGTCCAACCTAATCACAATATTTACATTCTGAGTGTCCCTCCACAGAAAGTGGAGAGTTCTCAAAGCTGAATAAGGAGAAACAAGTAACCGCTGCAGCGGTTTCATATCGCCACAGAACAATTTCAGCCCTTGGACACGTTCACGCCCAACCGCATCAACATCCACCGTATTGAATCCTGTGATATACAGTGGGGCCAAAAAGTATTTAGTCAGCCACTGATTGTGCAAGTTCTCCTACTTAGAAAGATGAGAGAGGTCTGTCATTTTCATCATAGGTACACTTCAACTATGAGAGACAAAAATCAGAAAAAAAATCCAGGAAATCACATTTTAGGATTTTTTAAGAATTTATTTGTAAATGATGGTGGAAAATAAGTATTTGGTCACCCACAAACAAGCAAGATTTCTGGCTCTCACAGACCTGTAACTTCTTCTTTTAGAAGCTCTTCTGTCCTCGACTCGTTAACTGTATTAATGGAACCTGTTTGACCTCGTCATCTGTATAAAAGACACCTGTCCACAGCCTCAAACAGTCAGACTCCAAACTCAACCATGGCCAAGACCAAAGAGCTGTCGAAGGACACCAGGAAGAACATTGTAGACCTGCACCAGGCTGGGAAGAGTGAATCTGCAATAGGCAAGCAGGTTGGTGTGAATAGATCAACTGTGGAAGCAATTGTAAGAAAATGGAAGACATACAAAACCATTGATAATCTCCCTCGATCTGGGGCCCCACGCAAGATCTCATCCCGTGGGGTCAAAATGATCATGAGAACAGTGAGCAAAAATCCCAGAACTACACGGAGGGACCTGATGAATGACCTGCAGAGAGCTGGGACCAAAGTAACAAAGGCTACCATCAGTAACACACTACGCCGAGAGGGACTCAAATCCTGCAGTGCCAGGCGTGTGCCCCTGCTTAAGCCAGTACATGTCCAGGCCCGTCTGAAGTTTGCCAGAGAGCATATGGATGATCCAGAAGAGGATTGGGAGAATATGATGTGGTCAGATGAAACCAAAATAGAACTTTTTGGTAAAAACTCAACTCGTCATTTTTGGAGGAAGAAGAATGCTGAGTTGCATCCCAAGAACACCATACCTACTGTGAAGCATGGGGGTGGAAACATCATGCTTTGGGGCTGTTTTACTGCAAAGGGGACAGGACGACTGATCCGTGTTAAGGGAAGAATGAACGGGGCCATGTATCGTGAGATTTTAAGCCAAAACCTCCTTCCATCAGTGAGAGCATTGAAGATGGAACGTGGCTGGGTCTTCCAGCATGACAATGATCCCAAACACACCGCTCGGGCAACGAAGGAGTGGCTCCGTAAAAAGCATTTCAAGGTCCTGGAGTGGCCTAGCCAGTCTCCAGACCTCAACCCCATAGAAAATTTGTGGAGGGAGTTGAAAGTCTGTGTTGCCCAGCGACAGCCCCAAAACATCACTGCTCTAGAGGAGATCTGCATGGAGGAATGGGCCAAAATACCAGCTACAGTGTGTGCAAACCTGGTGAAGACTTACAGGAAACGTTTGACCTCTGTCATTGCCAACAAAGGTTATGTTACAAAGTATTGAGTTGAACTTTTGTTATTGACCAAATACTTATTTTCCACCATAATTTACAAATAAATTCTTTAAAAATCCGACAATGTGATTTCCTGGATTTTTTTTCTCATTTTTGTCTCTCATAGTTGAAGTCTACCTATGATGAAAATTACAGACCTCTCTCATCTTTCTAAGTAGGAGAACTTGCACAATCAGTGGTTGACCAAATACTTTTTGGCCCCACTGTATGTCTCCTAAGCTGGGCCTGTTTAACCAATCACAGCGAGCACAATCTCCACTGGCAGGAAAGATCTCGCTCTCCCGAAAGCTGAGGAGGGAAAGACAATGACAGCAAAGCATGGCGAGCAAGGAAAGGAGGAAATACAGGGAGGATACGTTGGGGCAAGGATCACTCCGGGGAGGATGACAAACGACTGCTGTCACAGAAAGGAAAGCCAACTTCAGGAAGTTAAGACAAGGACGCCACGGAAAAAAAAAGAGACTGGAGAAAAGACATGTCAAACATGCCTGACAAATTATGTCTAAGTGGTGGCATTTCATTAAACAAGCAATTTTAGAAATCCTTTCACCAGTCAACAATGGGAATCAATACTGTAACTAAGTATGTGAATAAGCATAAGACATTTTGTTAGTCTAGATTCTTACCTCATTTCTTGACGACAGAAGCAGCAAAATGGTAGTAATCCCATACATACGTATGTATAAATGTGTGTTAGTTAGGTGGCATACACCGCTTTGTCTGTTGTGCATTACATGTCACACTGGGAGCATCTGTGTGTGTGTGTGTGTGTGTGTGTGTGTGAGTGTGAGTACCTGTGGCCAGATTAGGTGAGCTCTGGACTCTCTTCATGGGGGAGAGGGTGAGTGACAAAGCAGTGCTTTTGCGGGCGCGTCCTCCGCTATCTGGGAAAGCGCAGCCAGGCAGGCAGCAAGAGCCGCAATAATAGCAGCAAGACACATACACATGCAATCATTCACACACACACACACACACACACACACACACACACACACACACACACAGCAAAACCATGCACCAAAAAAGAAAAAGCAAAGCACATGCATTATGACAGCCCCACTCTTATTGAAAGAAGGCTGGTGACAGCTCACATCAAGCAGTACTGTCAAAACCTAAAATCCTTTTGAAGCTTTTAAGCACTAAACTATGGTCTAAGTATACACGTTGTTGAGAACGCAAGACTGACACTGGATTGTCTCAACTTACAGAAAGCATATTGGTTAGCCTAAATGAAAACAACAACAACATCTTATTACTTGTGTTTACACACATCAACGGAACACATGAACGCTGAACAATCACAGGAAACCCTGCCTAACAGAAGACGTCACCTGAGGGTCCTTTCCTTTCTTGCGTGCTTGGTCCATATATGACGTAGTGATCCATGTCGTTTTGATTTTTGCCATATCTTGAGAATCACTAAGTGCAAAGCGCTCACCTACAGAGTGCCTTCACAAAGGAGAACGGGGCTGCAGCAACAGAATGTGTCGGGTAATGAATTTGCCGTGAAATTATTTCGTAGGTAAGCCTTTTAGCCATCTAAAATGTGTCTGTGTGGAACACCATTCGGTCGTTTGAAACACACACACAGGGCTGAACACGAGATTAGTCGATGGAGTTTGGGACACGTGCCATGCTTATCTCAGCTTTTGAAATGTATTTATGACGGGACAAAGAAGCAGTAGGTCTAAACATGTCCAATGAAGGTTATGACTCTTGTTCTGATTAAAATATACTGCAGAAATCTGTATAAAATATGAATATTCTCAATGTAAAACTTCACAAGGAAGCAAATAAGTTAAGAATATTCAATTATTAACCTTAATTACAAAGGGGGGAGCATAATTCATAATAGATGATTGGATGGCAAGTGGCTTGCAAATTAGAGTTTTAATGGCCAGAAGCAGGATAAAGTGAAACCAACATGAACTTTTGCTTTCAGATGTGTGTCTCTATGTTTGTGTGTAGCAGAAGCTGTGCGGTAGTCGGCGACATACCTGTATTCATGTTGAAGAGCACTCCGTATGGTTCTACGCCAGATGGACACACTTTCCTACGAGAGAAGAACGAGCAAAAAAACAAAAAGATACCCGTAAGGCAGGCGCTCAGACTTTAACAAGGGATACGATGAGCTAGCTCACTGTGCATCTGAAACTCAAGACAAAATTGTGGGCTTTGAAACCTAAAAGAAGTAACCAAAAAGATGGAGAACGTTTTGATTGCATGCACAGAATGTTTTGGATTGAGGCAAAAGCTTTGCCACCCAATATCAGCTGATTGCATCTGGACTTGAGCCACAGTGCTGGCAAAAACAGGGCAGGAAGAGCTTAGCCATTCGGCAATGCTACACTGCAACACAAGGTACAATAGGGCATATTGTCAAATTAAGTATATTGCCCAAGTTTGAATTAGTTTAGTTAAACTTAAACCCTTAAGGAAACATCAAATAACCAAAGATCACCAAAATAAAATATAAAAAAAACACCACACTAGACGTTGTTGTGAATGGAAGCATAACAACCTTACTCCAGAGATTCATATTAGTATTGTCCTGCGAGCCAGACAGACATGAGCATTAGCGACAGATCTGCGAGAGGAGGCAAAGGCAGTAACTAATTAGTTTACCTGCACCGAGGTACATCTTGTAGCTGACCAACATATCAAAATCAATTACTGCAGACTGACTAGTGTGGGATACAGATGGTGTCTGCCAAGCTATATAAGATACAACATAGAAAAAAATAGAACTCTGACAAATGTGTTGACGTTGACTGTATGCCCCTGCTGTAATGGAAGTACGTCGCTTGCTGATAAATGATATCTATAGGCTGACAGTGTGGTTACTTAACTGTACTCATCCACCATATGTGATGCCCATCCACTGCTATTCGGACGGCCCCTATGACAAATAGGGGACAGATTGGCTCTGAGAATAGGCTACTGTTACATTCATCTAACAGGAAGACGCACCACTGAAGCGCCTACAGTAAATGTCCTGGCGAGCATTAGAAAGTCTTGGGACAGACACATTGATATGCCCGTGTGTGTGTGTGTGTCATCGCCAGACTTAGTCTGCATGACAGATACTGCAACCGACAGGCGGCAGTGGCTGCAGTGTGGATCATACGTGTCTGGTATGCAGATGATTGCGACACACACACACACACACACACACACACACACACACACACACACACACACACACACACACACACACACACACACACACACACACACACACACACACACACACACACACACACACACACACACACACACACACACACACACGGGTCCCCCTTGGCTTGCACGCAGAGACAGGGCCTGCTGGTAGGCGTATGTGATATGGCTGCCTCAGGTCTAAATGCGCCTCCAGAACTCTCTGCTAACTGGGCTGGCACCTTTATGACACACTTTAGATTAGTTTAAGGATTGCTTGATGACAGATTAGATATGAATACATTAAGCATGGTGTAAATACTGTATATTCAATAGGTGACCAGAATGCACATACTTAAGTAAGCACGTCATTTAAACCAAAAAGCAGACAAGTGTGGGTTTTTGAATATACAATGTCTGTATGTTTCATGTAAGCAGCAAAAAACAAAACAATGCCACACAAATGTAGGGTAGAGTATGGAACATAGCCTAGTCTGGTATTTGGACAATGTAAGGGTGACAATTTTTTTCAGCTGGTGACAGCTGAAGTGCCTAATGCATGTTTACAATAACTCTTAATGATTGTTCCTATCAATTACCCTGGGTTATGTGGGGTATTAAAACATAAATCCCTTTTGAAAGATGCTTTTACAGCTAGAACAAGAGATAATTTGAATCAGATGAGATGATATGGATGAGCAGTTGACCTTGGTAACAGAGTTCCAAGTTGAGGCATTTTGCTGGTATACTCCATGCAGGGAAGGCTATCTGAATGTTGCCAACACCATTATATGATCTGGTGAATTAAACCACAGAATTGTATTTATTTGGTTTATTTGCATATGGTCCACTAAATTTGATGACAAAAGCTAAATATCAAGAAATAAGTCACACTGATAAGTGTACGTCAGTCAGTGCTACCACACGCCGGACCAACAAGAAGAACCGACCCACAGTAATCACAGACCAAAGCAAAAGGAGATGCTAAAGGTTGTGCTAGCGGCAGACAATGTTGCTGCCAGTGAGTGTGGTTAAGGGCAGAGACAAGCCACTTTGCCTTTTCTTAGCTGTGAGAATAGGAAGGGGACTATAAATACAGGAGGTGAAAATGGACCGGAGGCGCCACGGTCTAGTCACGTTTTTAGTCACCGGCTAGAAAGCGGCTGTAAACACCAACTTCCAGCCTGGCTGTATGACTCACTGACTGACAGGACATGCTGTGTGCTGCATTCTGCTTTTAGCAGTAAGGAACCAGGGACAGTCATGGTTTAGCATTTAAACTATTTGCTAGCAAACACCTGCGGTGTATGACAAAATCTATAAAAAAAAAAGTAGCTCTGATAGTTAATGAAAAATGATACACTAAGTCAACAGTAATGCAGAAAGGCTGCCAAGGCGATGAAGGCTAGTCAATGCTTACGGACTGGAGCTTGACCGGATAGCTGTTATCATAACATTGGACCTGACTTTTTTTTTGTCCTTTTAAATAAAATAAGGCTGTGAGAAACTAAGCTTCAGAACATAAACCTAGCTTGCAAAAGTAAGATTTTTCTTTGGATATCGGACATTTCCAGATACATTCTGCACTGACCCTACAAGACATTTGCTAATTCACTGAAGGTAGTGTGAACGTTTTAATTGCCTAAAGAATTTTACATTCTAATAAACATACATATAAGCTCAAAGTCAAGTACTCAGTGCACAGCACTAACATGCAATAAACTTAGTTTAACCATCTGTAGCTGTTTTACTTCTATTTGAATGCATTGATTTCCAATTTAAAAAAGGCAAAGTTGAAAGAACTGGTCCATGGTCGTATCTCTGGACTTGAAACTACTTGACATGATTCAACTTACCTATAGTAGACAGTATATACCTCATGCGTATTTGGCCAGTTTATTGGCTGTAGAAGTGATGAGTGAGTAGTCTTCAATCATAGCCAATTGAGACTCAACCAGTGACATCTCTCTTTCCAACATAAGTCTCCAGGTTAGTGACACACCAAGCCATCAAGTAACCCATCATGACACCCTTCTCGCACGCAGAGCCTGATATAGACCTGGCTCCAAGCCATCACCAACAGTACGCTTACATGTGTACATCAGGCCCCCAAAAAATAGAAATCGAATTGTTAGGTTTTAAAATACAATGAAAACAATGCCATCCAAATTGGTCTTCATTCTAAAAAACACTCTGTTACTGGCCATAAAATCAAACTGTTTTGAAAAAACTGTTGCAGCACTGCCAGCTACATGTTTTGTGGCTTCCATTGCCATAGATATAATAGAATAATCAGTTAATGGTCACAGACAAATTGTATTGATTTTGGTCCACTTAAAAATCTAACAAATAACCAGACACTTTGACAGCTACTAAAACCTATTGAATAACTGGGGCAATCTCTACTTGGAAAACTAACTGGAAAATGCAGTTATCTAAGCATAGTGAACAGCACTTAGAACACAATCAATCTTACACATTTGGGCCAACAGACCCCTATTTCAAATAGCAGCCAAAGTGCTTCCAAAATGGCAGCTAGATTACTAGCAACAGAAATATGGCAGATTAATTATCCTTAAATCATCACATTTCATGCACCATATAATACAGAGCACTTAACCTCAGGGATCTCATAGATTTAGGACTACAGCACTTTAAGCAGAGATTGAATTGCTTGTTTGTCTAGGGGGGTATTATTTGCTATATTCCATGCAAAAAGCCAATCATTTGGTTGCATATAGGTTACCAGGAGGTGCTGTTGACACTGCCTCAGAGTGGAAGCCCAATTTGTCCAGGGGCATTATAAAGCCAAGCTTTGTGGGAGACCCTCTACCCTACTCCTGAGCCTAATCCCCCTTTACGTATGGCAACTCTTCATAAATCTGCCAAACACACACACACACACCTGCGCACGCACACACACACACACACACACACACACACATTCAGACACCTCTCAGCTGCTTGCACTCACAGTCATTGGGGTAAATGACAAGTCTCGCGCCGCAGCCTGTCGCCGTCCAAACTAGGGCCAGATTATAAACCGGCTCATGTTTCCAGAGGACAGACCAGTGGCGACGCAACAGCTGTGGCCATGTTGTAATATTGTGGCCGGACACTGAAACCAAGCCTGCTCTTCCCTACTGCGGTAAATACAGTACATTCACAGTGCATCAGACGCTACTGCATATTCCAAAGGCTTTGTCTATTCTACAGCACGCAACGCTCCACATTCTGGGACTTCAAAATCAATGCCAGAGTAATGCTTACAAACAAGGCCCAGGCCTCATCTCAGCCAATGCAGGCGCACATGGGACAGGGGCTGTAAATCTTGCAGTCGGAGCGCAGCCTGCGATGATTCATCTGCTACCGCGGCGCTATGTTGGTGAGGCATTAGCTGCTAGCACCTGGATGAATCCCTCGACAAGCCCTCGCAGCAGAGCCAGATCAACGCAACAGTCATTTATACAACAGCAGGAGTATAAAAGAAGGGACGAGACGTTGGAGAGCAGAGAATGTCGAGCTAGAGAAATGACTGCTCCCTCTTTGGGGCCGTTGGTGGACGGACAATGTCCAATAAGGACCGCCGTCTAACTGATGCGTACATTGTGGTTTCTTTTGATATGCGGCAAGTAACTGATCCATTACAGAACTAGCATGTTCATGCGTGTAACACAGAACAACTTTTGTTCAACATTAAAAAGGCTGCACTCCAAAAGTACTGCTTTAACTACTTCGGTCACATGCCCATGGACACAAGTGTCAAATGGAAGTGAGCACACAGACAGACAGACAGACAGACAGACAGACAGACAGACAGACAGACAGACAGACAGACAGACAGACAGACAGACAGACAGACAGACAGACAGACAGACAGACAGACAGACAGACAGACAGACAGACAGACAGACAGACAGACAGACAGACAGACAGACACACACACACACACACACACACACACACACACACACACACACACACACACACACACACACACACACACACACACACACACATACACGCACAGACATTCACATAGGTCTATAAAAGACGGTACAGTAGCCTGATGAGTAGTGTAGGGTGTCTAACCATCAGCCATAGCTGGGATGAGTGGAGTGCCACAGGGAAAGGATGAAGGGCCATTCTGGGATAATAAATGTAGCGTTGCGTGTCTAGGGACTGGACCTGATACTGTGTGCAACATTACAGAGACATAAACAAACATCCCTATGAAACTTAGTATGTATCCTAAATAAAAAACAGCGTCAATATGACTTGCAGTGCAACACCTATGTAGGGGGAGTGTGTAAAAGGATATGGCCTATGCTAAATGTTAGACTGTCAGCCTCGATAGCCTTGAAGGCTCGATTAAAGTGAACAGAAGAGAAGACATTCCGGAGTAAGACGGGGTCGTATGCTTGTTTGGCTTTGTCCTGATCAATCACATCCCATTTTGTTGAAATGTGCTGTGGTTCAGTATGGGGAAATTGGTCAGCAGCCTCAGTCCGTCAGGGCTAACACAGTAACGCAGAAGCTGATATGATGAGCGGTCATGCCTTTGCCCTGAGGTAATAGGGTGAATATGTGTGTGTGTGGAAGGTGATGCATTGCCATGAGCTTATTGGGTCAGAGTCAAAGGGTAGAGTTGCTCATCCATCTTACTTGATAGACTGTGTGCTTTGCAGTATTTCAGTTTTAACTTCGACAGTAATTTCTTGATTAATATGGCGCTGTCCCCTTTCAGATTTAACATCTTCTCATTTCATTTGAATCAATAAACATGTACAACTTTAACTGTGTGCCATCTCCTATGACGCCAACGTAGGGAGTAACGTCTGTTTAAAGGTGTGTCCTGAGACGATGGCAAACATTTTCAAGCCAACATTAAAAGTAAAACATAAAAAATTATTGTTTATGTAATATTAGTTGTTTTGTTTATAGTTCTAAAGATAGTGCCATAACTTTTAGATGTTCCTCTGACCCTTGTGGTGCCATAGAGTATGTTGAGACTATCTGGAGTATTTTTATTCCGAGCGGGGCTGTTTAGACAGACACAAAAAGCAATTCAATCTGAGGCTAATGCAGAAGCTCGGTACGAATTAATTATGTATGACTCTTAACACACATAATTTGTCAATTCAATCTTTTCCCTGAAATTTCCTCTACATTGAATTTAATTTTATTTCCCTCGAGTATGAAAAGAAACTCAGCTAAAAACACAGCCCTAGTGAAAGAAACAACATTCAGCTGGAAGATAATCTTTCCAAACCTCAAGGAAGTTGTTTTCTATTCTTTTTCCCGGTCTAGCCTCCCAAAGCATATGGTGAGATGTTCTCAAGTCATTTCATTTACTGGGGTTGCAGTGGTTTATCCACATATCGCAATTTAGGTTTTGTTGGTTCGCTTTAAAGACTTCGGTGTGTATAATTACTAAATATAGTTGCATTGGGAAAGCAGAAACACAACCCGTAGCTATGAATGTCAAACCCCAGTGACCCTCCCTGCCCACCCTCACATCAAACACATTTCATTAGTCTGCTGAAAGACTATTTTATTGCTTCATCGCATGGCTGGTGTCAAAAGATATTTGAGCGATTATATAGTGACTATTGAATGATTTGCATCATCCCACAGCTCTATGCTTCGAGAATCCTTGTTGATTTGAACTAATAACAAGGATGTAAAAAACGTCAGCAACAGCATCGATGATCCCACATTTTTCCTATCAGTGTCCTGAACCTTTTTCAGAGCAGGTAAGTGCAATGATATTGATGTCCATACCCAAAGTAACTGTAAACATAACAGTCAGGTGTGCCAAATGCAATCGGAGTAAGTGCGGGTATGCACTTTTACGAATAGCTGATATAATGGGAAACTAGACAGGATGCAGCACAGCCAATTCAACGTAGCTACATAAAATGGACTGTGATGGAGCCGGTGGAATAACAACAGCAAGGCACAAAATGGCACAGAGTTATCCCAACTGAAAAATAGTGAAGGTTTATTGATAACATGCACACGCCAGAAAAACTACGGTTGTTCCGTTGTTCCCAAAAATTGTCCTGGAAAGTTTCGTAACAATGGCAGGCAAAATAGCATTGGGAGAGGCTTCATTGATTGCGTTATTCTACCCCAATCATTGGACTATTTAATCCATATCAGTTTAATAATTCTATGTTCAAGCAGGAAGTTACCAACAGCTGCTGGATTCAAACAGGACACATACTGTTTGATGCCTGACTTGCCTCAAGGTCTACAACCAACTTCATACAGTACACTGGAGGTTGGCACTACCTAGGTCAAGTCAAACAGTAGGGATAAGATTTGACGTGGTAAAAGGCAAGAGATAGATAGAGTGGTTTTGGTTTTTGTGGTTTAAACACAAAAGGCAGAGTAGATTTAGCCCATTCATGTTTAGTCTTATGTGTTTAGTCTATCTGGCCAGTAGGAGATACAAAGCTGTCTGTTGCAGATAAGCTGACTGTGGCCTCCTCCTCCACCATACTGACCCCCTGAGTGGACACTCAGGGACACAAATGCTCACAAGATGTCAGCAAGTCACAAATTAGTGTTTGGAGAACTCAGTCTATTCGAAGAAAGCGCCCGAAAAGCCAGCTGATAAACCTTTTAGTTTTCCTATATTTAGGCCTAAGGGTTAGCCATGTTAAGGCTTAATATACCATTCAGGTTGATGTTAATGGAGGGTGACAAAGAGCCATATCCTGAGGTTTAAGTTAAAGTGCTCTGATTCATCCAGGTAATGGTGCTGTTGGGGTTGAAATTAATGCAGCTCAGGGATGAAATTGAACAGCAAATCCAAGCAATTTTGTGCTGAGCCTTGTGAGAGTCTGAGAAAGCAAATCCTCACCCCCAAAAAAGCAACAGAATGTCCTTGGAAGTCCAAACTAAATCTCGGCTGAGACTACAGCTAGCCAAAGACTAGACTGGTTGAGGAGAATGACCCTTCCAAAAAAGGAAAAATCTGCAATTGCTCCCTTGCGAAACTTCTGAATCGGAGCCAAGGTATTTTAGCTAGGCATTTTTGTGGGAAATAAAAAGGAAAATGAAAAGAGCCTCAAGAATCAAAATAGGAATTTGAAGGAGGGACATAATGGCATTTTAACCATTGTATTTTCGGTAAGTGCCATGGAATTTGAAGTTCCTCGTTAGTAACTATGATTGAGAGTTAGGCCTATCTATTCTGTGAGGCTGTGAGACAAATAAAACCTGGAATTGTAAATAAAACACTGAACTATCTGAAGCAGTGCAAAGCTGAACAGCCTTAATATTGAGAATGCCCAGAGTAATCTTGGAAAAATAATTGTTGCTCTGTTGATTGCAGATGGGAGCACACTCCATGGTCTTCATGCTTGATAGGCCTACCAATCACTTGAGCTGTGCAATGTAGTAAACAGTGCAATGCAATAAAACGCAACTCTGAATGTCACCAAAGAATGGTACATCAACCCCTAACACTGTCTCACCACTTCACTAATGCTTCCAGCAACTGTCGAACAAACAGAGCAGATAAGTGTCCATGGTATCTGCTCTGTTTGTGGGACCTCACCATTCATTAGCAGACCCCCCTCTGGCTGGCTGAAGGTCAACGACCTGACCCCAGTCATGGCCACTCGAAGCCCATACCGAGAGCAACAGAGGGCTGTGTGTCTTTTCAGATTGCAAAGTGCATCGCAGCCGAACTAACAAGCATCGGCACTTGGCTGACAGCGCTAATGCAATTATGCAACACAAGGCCTTCTACTGTGTGTCCGCGGGAGTGTGTGTGAGGTGATTCACTTCATATACAACATACTGGGATCTATGTATGCAAAGACGTACATATGAATTCCAACTAGGGACTTCGAACGCATTAGTCACCAAGTAAAGGCAAAGAGAGGCAGAAGAAAGGATAGATCTGAAACCAGGCAAAAAAGCGCATTAGTAAGGCGAAAATAGCTGCTACAATTAGCATGTGGCGTTATGTAAGCTGTGTGGCTAAGGTCCCCTGGGAAGAGAGCATTAGCGGAGAACAATACCTAAAGAGCTGCCGCAGTATCCGCTCCTGTGAGACCGAAGCCCACGCAAATTAAAGCTTGGTGCTAATGGGAAGTAATTACAGCATGCAGCCCAGTCTGATGGCGCTCCCATCTGAAGCCAGAACCACGGGCACAGAGTGGACTCTGAAAAGCTGTTACATCACTGCCATGTCCATCAATACTGCTGTTCGGGTAAAGGACAGAGGTTCGATGGAAAAAAATTCTGAATCAGATACGTTGCTTTGAGTTTTAGCAGTGTTGGGGTCTGTTCAAGGGCTACTTTAGCTTTATGTAGGTAGGGAGTCGTTACGATCATGCTCCAAAGCAGTAGGAAAGAGCTCATCAGTAAGTAAAAGTTGGGGCATTAGAAGGTGAAGCCCAGCAAATCCTTTCCCCTGGTATTATACATTTGAATTAAAGGACATACTCAGCAGGTTGTGGCTGTGGTGGCAGTGGAATTGACAGTAGTAGGAAGTGCATGTATACCTTAAGGTAGAATCTGTTCGGCTGGTATGTTTTTAGAGTATGAAAAGGGAAGCACTCATCAGCTTTCGTTCAGAACTGAGCTCTGCTTGATGGCACTGTGTCTATGTGGGCGTGTGCCTGTGCGTGTGCGTGTGTGTGTGTGTGTGTGTGTGTGTGTTGGTTTGTGGCCATGGCCAAGGGGCCTGGTCAACACTAATATTTCCCTGCCAGCAGACATCTACATTCTACTCGAGGCACATCCTCCCAATGTCATGATCATGCAGGCTCTCCAGCAGAAAACAATGCCACAATGACAACATCTCATACACAGCGCAGATAAAGGGGCCTACTGCAGCAAAATGTCACGGTGAGCTTACAACCAGCCCATTATTACAATTATTGTTAGAGGGCAGACATCTGTTCTGAAAGGCTTTTTGAGCTGCTCTAGACAGACTACTGCAAAGAATTGTTTGTGTTTTCTAGAAGAAGAATTTTTTTCATCACAGCTATTTCACACTGTAATTTCTGATACGATCAATAGGCAACTATATAAAATATCTGTAAAACATGTATACATTCATCTTTAAAAATCTGTAGAAGAATGGTCTCTTGCTAACTATTAAACTATTATACATGATATACTATGATACACTTTATTACATTAGACGAAAAGACTATAGATAGCTCTTTATTAACAACATTACCCTGCTCTCAACTATCTACCGTATCTCCACCTGTTTAAATTCAACCTGGCAGCCATGCAAAACAGCTGACAACTCCTATTCTTATTCACTGGAGTCCAAACAGACATTGTGTAGGAGGAGAGGGAAGATGCAAGGCGGGTTCTATCTGTTAATTGGGTGTGTTGCCTTGTAGAGAGTCCTTACCGTGATGTGCTGAAGATCCCAGAGGGGGTTCAGTCTTTGAACAGAAGGACAGAGAGCCTCATTATTCTAACTCTCGTATGCTAATGCTACCGCAGGCTGGCTCGACGGTGAAGGTGTCTCTCACCACAAACTAGGTAGGAGAGTAAAATCTATTTTATTTTTTTTTTTTAAAGCAAGGGTGCAAAGAACACTAGGAGGCAAATACAGCAATATCATTCAAAATGATGGCCTCTGATAAAATAACTGACTTCAAACACAAAATAAAATGAAACTAAATCTGTATTTCAGTGTGCTAACACTCACTACCAATCAGCTGTGTTACAATTGCATCCTCATACATAGATTCCCTAGGTACCACTGTTAACTACATTTAGCAGACTGATAACCTGGGGTCGATTAGTGCTGGTGCTATATTTACTGCCCTTAGACAGGACCCTTAGCCTCTTAATCAACGGAGCCTTAATGGGTTCAGATGCTTAAAAAATATGAAGATATTGCCAACACCTATAACGTCACAGACACTAAGATAATCAAGAAAGCTTACAACAATTTTCAGAGCTTTGATATTGATAGAACCACACCTGGAACGCAGCAAAACAATGTAACTAGTCACCAATGAAAAGCTTGGTGCCATCTATTGGTCTAACCTCTGACATCGTAACATACCAATAATGATGGTAGAGTTTACCTTTGGGTCGTGGGGAAAATGGCCGTACAGGTCAGAAGTGCAAATAAAGTTGACCATACTAAAGGGACAACAAGTCTTTGATAGCTGAGACTCCTCTTATCTTTTCAAACAAGAACTAAGTAAACACATGCTTAGGAGAAAGGAATGCCAATGTCAAACCTTTTTATTACACTGAATTTATGGAGTCTGTAATATATGCTTCTATTTTATGGTGGGAGACGGCACCATACTACTCTACGGAGATAGGCTCATCTTATAGTCAATTGCTACTAATTTGATCATGGCCATCGTAATAGGAAACACAGTTGGTGAATTGTGCTGCTACCCTGACAAATCCCCATTCTTATCTAAAGCCCTGGCCCAGTTAAAAATAATGGAGTGCCTATTAAAAACCAAACACTGAAAATGGGTGTTTTAGCGATGGCTTATGTTTCACCTCAAAATGTCTGAGAAACTATCCACATCCATGTGTTTCTTTCTGAATTAGACTTCAACACGGAAGGCTTGACTTCCCCATGTATTGCCATTGTATGTCAAAGGCTTTCAAATAAATGGCCACACAGGATGGAATGAGGAAAAAGGAGAAAAAACTAAGAGTGAGAAATGCCATTAACCAATAACAGATCTGAACACATTCTTGTTGAGCAGGTGGATTTGTTTGTCATTTTTAATCATTAAAGGAGCTCAGCCAGTTCATTTAAAGGCCCGTGTCCCAACAATTATATTATATAAAAGAATTGGGATGTGCTCATCCCAGGCATGGGGGCTACAATGCAAGAATTTCCTAACGATATTGTTGGTGGAAAAAGGAAAACTAGCTGTCCATGTCCCCTTTAGGACGACCCAACAAAGTGCCATTGTGTGTGTCGGGTCAGGGGGAACGGGGGCCAAACGCACTAAGCGGCAGAGCAGTGGGATGGGAAACACCCCTGGCTGTGTACCCAAGGGGTCAAGGTGACATTCCGCAACACCTCTGAGACTGGCCTAATGGAGGCATTGCTGCGTGGCCATTGTGGAGGGAGAATGAAGAGAATACGGAAAAAGGCACAGAAGGAGAGCGCGAAGTGGGTAGAGAGTCAGTGAAAGAGTACTAGAACATGATAGGTGGTAGAACGGAAATGGGTTTGGTTTTGGATCTTGTTTTGAGAGAAAGAGGTTCATTTTGATTTGTCCCATTCGAGAGATATACTGTGAGACAGGCCTTTTATATTTCTCAATAAGTCAAAAATGTGATTTTACAAAAAATTAAATAATAGTAATAATGTTATCACTGAGCCTGTCTAGAAGAAATTACATATTTTCAGACTGATTCATTATCTAATGTCAACAGGCTAGAGGTTTCTAAAATCTGACATATGCGAGCAATCCCACAAGAGTCAAAGATAAACAGACATGGTGAAAGTCCGCATATAACTGCTATTTCTCCACTCCAGACCGCAAGCTCAGTGTTTGGATGTGCTATTCCTAGAGTGGTACAAAGTAGTTCAATTTATCAAGGTTTTTGTGTTACCAAACAATAAACTTTCTGTGCTTAAAGGTTAAGCAAAAAAATCCGTGCACTTCATTGGGTTTCAATTAAAATGTGTTGATTTCCCTGTGTATTGCTCTAGACTCTGACCAAAAACCAGACAAATGAGCCGTAGTAATAACTTAAATTATAATTGAATTTGAATAACTTAAAACTTAATAATAATTTGAGTGACCAAATGATAATAAATTGCACCTCTTAACAGCCTACAACCTGCAAATCCCTTAACAAGGGTAAATAAATACCGCTGTCATAATGTAAACAATACAAATAAAGAGTACATGAACAGTTTGTAATGAAGGCCAAGGGCCAATTTAAAGAGCATCTACAATAACCAACGTGTGAACGGTTTGACCTCCGGTTAAGAGAGTGCAGGTGCTGGAGAGAGCGGGATTATCTCTTACCGTCATAAACTCTACAGGCTGGAGGCTCGCTATGCAGAGTCAGGCATAGGTTGTCCCTTTCCCTCTCGCTCCTCTTTCTTTCTCTGTTGACTTTACTCCTTAGCCTTCCCACTTGTCCGGTTGCCTTCTGGCTTTGGATTCGGGCGGTAGTCCGTTCAGGTCCTAGTGAGCACAGACACAACGGAGAGAAGCAAAAACAAGAGTCAACAAGGGAGTGAGAGAGGGGGGAAAACGAGAAAGGGAGAGAGAGTCCCCTGTTTGGGTGAAGCTGCGATCAGATTGGGCTATTTTCAGACATGCTCAACTATGAGACTGGAAAGTTACCCCCTGTGTTGGGTAAAGGAGAGGAGGGGGGGGGGGGGGTTAAGTGACAGGATCTCTCTCTCTCTCTCTCTCTCTCTCTCTCTCTCTCTCTCTCTCTCTCTCTCTCTCTCTCTCTCTCTCTCTCTCTCTCTCTCTCTCTCTCTCTCTCTCTCTCTCTCTCTCTCTCTCTCTCTCTCTCTCTCTCTCTCTCTCTCTCTCTCTCTCTCTCTCTCTCTCTCTCTCTCTCTCTCTCTCTCTCTCTCTCTCTCTCTCTCTCTCTCTCTCTCTCTCTCTCTCTCTCTCTCTCTCTCTCTCCCCCCCCCCACACACACACACACACACACAGCCACACACTCTCTCCATCCCATGGCATGAGATATGCCAGCGGTGCAGCTCAGTAGCAGCCAGGCATGCCTCTGGCCAGATAAGACGCACGGTAAAAAGAAATGATGGATAGCAGGGGGCATGGAACAGACTGAAGTGGAGGGGGAGAGATGTCAAAGAGGGAACACACAACAAACATCTCCCCTCAGCCGAAAATGTAACATAGCGCGTTATGCAGACATCGCCAAGACATTTCCCGTTGGGTTACCAGATTGAAATCTACTGGAGCATTGAGTGAAGAGAAACGGCAAAATAAGCAGGCTTCCACTTTCTGGGGTTCACAGTTTGATCTTTGACTTGTCATAAAGAGTCAACTTTTCTGGATGGTGAGATATGAACACACACACACACACACACACACACACACACACACACACACACACACAGCAATAGTTACTTTGAGACTCTCGCAGCATCACGTCTCACAGCAACCCTATACAGACAAATTAAGTGTTCGCTCACCCGTGTCATTAATAATCGGACAGCAATGCCGTGTACACTGTAATCCATATGAGCACGTATTTGTGGGAATGCACACGTACATACAAACACACACACAACCAATCACACACACACATCCACACCCACACACACACACACACACACCTACACAGGAGAGAGGTCAGCCAAAAACACCCCTAGAATCCACCCCCAATACCCAGCTATTCCCAGAGGGATGACGTAACAACGTGCTATTTGCACCTCACATTTAGAGTCTGCCCCCACTAAGCCTCCCGTGTAGCTACTGTGCAGCAGGCAATCTAGACAATTTCCACCTCCGCCACCCCTCCAACCCCTCCAACCCCCCCCCCCCCCCCCCCCCCCCCCCCCCGCAACACTTTAAACTAACCGGACACCAGTAGGCCGGGGACCAGGACCAGGCCAGCGGGGCATGATCAGGCTCATTTTCACCATGTTGTGCAGCCACCATTTTAACAAAGCGCAATACTCTAATTGATGGTCTCCATCCATTAAGCAGGCCGTGCTGGTTCATTATTCACTTAACTTAAGAGAAAGGAGATTGTTGAACAATGGGGGCAGTTTTATTATCTCAATTGGTCCTGTGTGACCTTCAAAGATATTTGGTCTGTATTTTAGGGCCCGGGGGGACGTCCCTGATTAAGTCATGTTCTAATGTAGTCACTGCTAGGCCAGCCTGATGCTTGGTATTGTCCTACCTATAAATTGCATAGGGCGATAGAAAAAATATGCACTAAAACAAATGCAACATAAATACTGCTGGAACGGGCTGAATATGCTAACAACAAACCAACTAGACTCACTCATGTGCACAGACAGCTGAGCCTGGTATGTAAATGCAGAAGAAAGATTCACTCAACTGCCTTGGAATCAACACTGTCTGAGTCCTGCTGTCACCGCACCCATGATGAAGTGGTAATGCAACAATCCCGGCTAAAAAGGTAGAGACGGCTCCCATGGAAGGCCGCCACGACAGGGCAAGCTCTCGCTCTGTGGGCCACTAAGCCCCTGATCCTGGGACCTTGAGCCCGGCCAACGCCATGACAGGCCTCTGGGCGACCAGCTTGAAACGGTAACGGGACGCTCAGAGTCCAAGGCCCGGTCTCGTGCCAGAGACCCCCGAGGTAGGGCGACAAGCCGAGCACTGGAACCCGCTAATGATGTCACCTTCGGATAGGTATTCAGAGCCCCAAAACCCACTTGACAATACACAGCAGGCCAAAGTTAAGGGCATACTTTAGTTGAACTCGACGTATATGAAAGGTTGATGGTACAGTAGCGATCACAGTTGAATGTAGGCCCATTCAAATGATTTAAGTCACAGTTTTTATATAGGCCTATTCCTTGAATAATTAAGCAGATAAAAACAATTAACCCATGCCAGGTGCTGGTTAACGAATGGCCAAAGAAAGCCTTTGTTTTAAATGTGTGTGTGTGGGCAGGAGCATACCAGCACAAAAACAATTAACAGACTATGATGCACCATAACAGCTCTGGAATTCTCTCATCAAAGTACCAGCGCAAACTATTTTTATAACACTTGGCACTGGCACAAACAGACACACACACTTTGACCTATGAGCCACTCAGGACTAGACAGGCCGCGTCGACATGGTCTCACCGGCGCAGTTTCAACACCCAATTTATTATCAGCCCCTGTATGGTTCAGCCATTCCCAGCTAAGTACAGTAAGTGATGGGATATAAAAAGCTTGGGAGCTGTGTATAAACATGCATTACATGTCACATACTGACCACTATTTTGCTGAAGGTAGGAGTAAATTTATGAGCAAGCAGTTCAGATATGTTGCACGCTATGCCAATAGCACTAAACATAAGTTGTATAAAGCCTTGTTTGATTTCTGTGGCCGGTTTTGGAGCTAGCATGGGACGTGCGTTCACCAGTTTAATGTTTGCTACTTTCTTTGTCTATAAATGAAAATGCACTGTCCTAGCTAGAGGGCCTATCTAGAGGGCTCAAAGGGCCTTTCCAGAACACAACATGTTTAAAACTCACATTGACTCAATTGTTTTCCTCTAAACATAAAGCATAGATCGGCCTCCAAAGTCACAGCCTGAAACATTGCTCCTTCCTGCAGAGCAGGCTACTGTAAAATAAACAGTGAACAACATAGCCATCCATCAAACCCAGCAAACCGCTTCCTCTCACCTCTGTGAGACCCACAGGCAGACACATTTCTTGCCACCTCGTTATGACAGCCAATCAGGCTCCAATTCTCTGCTTCCACACTACTCTGCCCAGTAACAGGATCCGATGGTTGGTGGTGGCGCACAGGCGTTTTGGCTTAGGTCATGTCAGCCTAGGGATTTGCACATCCTTGACTGGGCTGGGATTTTAGGGATGAAGGGTCTTTCTTTAGCAGAGCACCTCTTTCATCAAATGGCATGGCAGCCCACAGGGCTATGGTTGGGTGCTGCTGTTCTGTTGACAAGACTCTTTCAGGATCAAGGACATTATGAAAACACACACCCATTTGCAGAGCCTCCCTCTCCCTCTTTGCTGTTATTGTCACGCACACAGGTTGCAAATAAAGGTAGTTTTCTAATACCTCCAATTTGATCATAAACCACTAACATGTTCTCCTATCGCATAACATGCTGTACTCAGGGAATAGTTAGTAATCTCCTTCATGACTTACAAAGACTGTCTGTTATGATTCATTTTCCAGTCTGACTTCCAGTTCCTGATCACTAGGAAAGATCTAAAGGGAGACAACGGAATGTCATTAAAGCTTTCCTTGTTCGTAGTCCTCACAGCTCAGTTTCATTGCAGCCTGGGCTGGGGCCCTCGAAAGGTCACGAGGCAACATGCCTCGGCTTGGGGCCGCTCTATTTTGTATATTCAGAGAGAGTATGACCTTTAACCCATGAGCCATGGCATGCTTTAAAGTCCGGACATAGCCAATAGGATGCAAAAGAAGGTATCAGTCCTTTAACTACAGTTAAGTTTTAGATCTGTAAGGTGGCACAACATAAGTTACAGAAACAAATTATTGTAATAATATCATAGTAAATTGATATTAATAAAGTCTTGTTTGATAAATAGACTGTTAAAAAAAAGCATTTTAAACATGAGTGTTTGAAGCATTTTTTTAGCATTGTTGTCAAACAAGACTGTATAGGCTAGTCATTTTATGGATATTTATATATTATATATATATTTATTATAAATAGATTATTACATATTACAATATATATATATATTACAATATGCACATTTCGCCAAAATTTCGTTTGGTCACAATGAATGTAGCCAATTCCGCTGTTGGAAACTTCAGACATCCTTAAGTCTAAAAGGCTTGACTCAGCAATATATTGTGTAGTCTCCAGTGGGGAGAGGGGGGGTGGGGAAAGTAAACTGCTTTTTCTTTTTCATCTGGTCCTCTAGAGGAGAACAATAGTCTGCTGGTTTTGGAGGTGCAAGGTTATTGTGCGTCCTTTTCAAGAGACAGGATTGCGTATGTTTGGTGACATCAACCCTCAAAGTCTTCTAGATTTGGAATATGGTCGTATCCCTTCCGGGCAAAGGTCAGAGCCATCATTTGTCACTGGGAGCTTTATGTATCAGACCTCCTTGTTATTCAGTGATTGCATTCAAGATGGCTGGCCACTGATTCACCAAGTAGATACATTTCCCTATTAACCAGAGGTTCAACATCTGAGAGCAATGCAGGTATGATAAGCAGCTTAGGATCTCTTCATCCATGTGCAAAAGGGACAGACAAATTTAGGCAGCACTCCGGTCGGACAGTAAATGAGTTGAGTGATTTTTCTAGAAACAGAGGGGAGTAAAACACAAATGCATTCTACACGACAACTGTTTTCCACAACAACCTTGAGTGACCACGTAATCCGTTGATAGTGTCACTAATAGGACTAGAGCACGGGCCACCTTTGAGCTGCTTACAGTGGCAAAAGCCTTATATGCAAGGCATGCAATATCGACCATCCACTTCAATTGCCTATCCTTCCAGGTTTGGAATTATAATAAAAAAAAGAGATTAAGCAAATTGGAATAGCCAGCACACTGCTTCAGGTTTCTTTTTCTTTTTCTGGAAGCAGGCCAGCTTTTCACAGACCACTTGAACCATGACATCAGCTCTTCCTCCAAGGCAGGGGTGGGGGCTGGGTGGTGGTGGGGGTGGTCAGAGAGCCAACAGAAAGGTAGAGTTAAACAGAGAATACATGGAGCACAAAAGGAATGGGAGAATCCAAGCTAGACAGAAAGAGGATGGCGGAGACAGAGAGCAGGACGGAATCGTCTGAGAGGTGAGAGAGAGAGAGAGAGAGAGAGAGAGAGAGAGAAAGAGAGAGAGAGGTGGGTGGGGGTGGGGGTTAGGGGGGTGACAGAATAAGCCCTGTAACACTCTGTACTTTCGAGAGAAACTGTATCGCATTCTCCAATTCCCCTGTGGCCTGGTGGCCTCCCTTGATCCCCTGTCCTCTTTCCCTCCCTCCTGCACGGTCTCTTTCTCAGTAAAAGTAACAGGAAGGTAACAGGTGCAACCAAGTAGCTGTCGTGACTTTCTCAAAAGCCATTACCCATTAATCTGGCCCAAATGGTTGAATAATACTTCATTACATATACATTCCTTTGGTTATAGTACAGAAATACCAACTTGTGAAAGTCCTACATTTTCAAAAGAGGGACAAAATGGGTCATATAATCAAGAGGCACAGTATGATGTTCCCGAAGTCAAAGCATTACATATGATGCTAAACAATTCCCACTTCCTAGGGATCTTTGCTCTTCCCATGCACAGAACATTTTACGAGTATCAATAGAAACTAACCACAGCTGAGAGCCTTTCTCTGTCTTTCATTGCACCATTCCTTTAAAAGAGGGTGGGACCAGGTCGCACGGATAGGAAACGTTTCAATAAGCAAAACTCCTGATCTGCCCATGCAGGTTGCAGACCAGCAGGTGGACAAACAGAAATATTCCCTCTTCGTAACTGTTTCCAGTAGCATACCAAACAAGTTCATGGAGACATTGGAAAAAGTTCACTGACAGTTGAATATGACAGATGTGGTAACTATACAAGTAGTCAAATGAGTGCATGCGACCCATACCAGCAATAAGGTTTTAGCTATGAATACTATTGCCAGGTTACAGAAAAATCCTATACACCCGGGTAAATCATATCAACACTCCAGCTTTGCATAAAAATATTTACAACCAAGCTTAAATAAAATGAGTCTGAAAGGAAGATATTAAGGTAATGCTGCAACAATTGGCCAGTTGAATCGTCTTAATCTACACTAAGCCTTTGACACTCATTGCCCAGTGAACGGAAGGTTAAACCCAAGTGTGACATAAAACAAGTTGATGAATGTTCAAAGAAACTGCTGCCGGCCTGTAAATAATCAAAATAGGCTACATTGGGTAGGCAACGCGTGGCTAGAACTGCAGACCTATTATAGTCAGCTAGATATGTTTTCCATAACCAAGAAGAGACTTGTAGATAGCATTGTTTGTAGACAACGCTAGACTGAGCAATGATGAACAACATAATTTACCCTCATTGAGTAGAGCTGTAGTGGAGGTCAAACAGCATCTGTCTATCTTGGAAAAACCGATGGATTGGAACATTTCAACTAGCTTTTAAGTCAAGCAGACTATAATGCCTTCAATAAATTCAAACCTACTTGGAGACAATCTAGGTTTAGTTCACGTCAATATACCATAATAGCGCATCACACCATCTAGCATCACGGTCGCGCTTAGTGCGAAGATTCCCCAAGGTTGTTTTCGTGGACTGTGTAAAGCGCAGCACTACACCGTTATTTGTTCAGTGTACAGTCAACATGGGATGATATGCATCTCAATGAAACAAATATGTTGCCGCAGGCCAATAGCGTTCAGAATGCGGCGACAACAATCATGAGGTTGCAAGACTGCATCCTACCTCAAAGCGAAGGAAACGTTGGTGGATTTGATAATATTCTGCAACACGGTAGGCCGCCAACCCTGTCCTGTAGCAGCAAGAACTAAGTCCACACTAATATGATAGCCGGACAGAGAGCGCGCAGTAAATACCCTCTACTAGAGGAATTCCCGAATGAAACCGCACACCTGCCACTTGCTCCTATCTCTTCGGCTTGTAGGGACGTTTCCAGTTGGCGCAGTGCACAGTCAAAGAAAGCGACTCCCTCTTCCGTGGGTCACTTGCTCTCACTTTCTGTGAGGCTATTGAGATGAGTGCAGTGTATTATCAATGGCTCTGTTCGGTCCCCCTTATGACATAAACGACTCCTACGACCCTCTTGATAGAGGAGGTGGAGCGCACATTCTTTTCCGCTCCCTCTTAGCGCGTCTGCGCAGTCGAGTGGCCGTGGCTGTTTCAAGTTCACCACCGACCTGTCAGTTCCGTGTTTGCTTTATCAACTACAATATAATGACTTTTTTTTGTTTGTTTCTTAAGGAAAGCAACAAATATTCCTGGATGATGCATTGCTACCCTGTGCAAAATGGCCTCTGTGTTTCATTCAGCTCAGCAGTCAGGAGAGCAGCGCTGTGCAGCGGGCTACTCATTGGGTGCTGTGTAGTCATGGCAACGCCCGTGGTTCAATTGTGTTAGGACAGAAGATGTGCATTGCAGGTCACAACGATAATGGGGCACAATGTCAATCTGTTTTCATGCACTTACAATCAAACTGCAGTACAGATCAATTAATTTGAATAAAACTCGGCATATTATTTTAGAAGATTGATAGTGGTACTTAAAGTATACCTTGAGAAACAGGACTTTGTTACACATTCTGTGATGTGCACACCCTATATTCTTTACATAGCGATAGCCTATTGACCACAGGCTACACTGCTTGATCATTTATATTGTATAATATACATATTATGGAGCATTAGCATGTTAGAGTGACAACAAATATGCCACACATTCCTGTATACCACCCACGTGCCACTGCGATTAAACACAATAATTGCATACATAGCCCCCATTAGCTACACACAAGATACAAACACACACACACACACACACACACACACACACACACACACACACACACACACAGCTAAATAATTCACAAGCAGAGCATAGTAGGGAAACCAGCTGACCCATATAGTAGCACATGATGTCCCTAGTGATTTGAATATGTGGCATGGACTGAGCTACATGCACACAGGTTTTCAACATAGCCACATAGCCTTGAATAGTATATTAACCCTTTGGTCAACTACAGTAGCTCATATTGTAGTCTAATATCAATTGAAACCCAAATCAAGATCAGTTCAAATTGCGAGATAAAGAAAGTGATGGTGTAACCCACGTAATATCTGGCAGCCAAGAAAGCCTGAGATTAGGTTTATCATTATCTGATGGTAGAAAGTGTCGCCTGTGTTGTGCAAGTACCCCACTTTATCTCTTTATCTGTCGCACACAATAGCAAGGACAAGTAAAGTTAGCAATAGGCAATTGTTTTGTGAAGGCTATCAGGAGCTGCAGAGAAACCTAGCAAATCAAAACAGGTGAAAAGGGTTACAACATATGTATAGTCTCATAGTAGAGAATTTTGTCAGGATTATAACATACTGTGCAATTTCTCCATGCCAGTGGCAGTGACAAATGAGGGGAATGGGACAGGATGGGAAGAGTGGTCTCACATAGTACCACAGCCACATTTCTCATGAATTCTTTAAATGTGTTTCCACCAAAGGCCATTATCAACAGTCTAGGGAGCACGTCAATGCAAGGAAAGGAAGAAGAAGGAAAAGTCCGGTAACAACCCCTTCTAATGAGATGTGGCCTGTTTAAAGATGACCATATCTTCTACATTTTCAGCTGACATCTTTACTTTTGAAGTGTGTAATCTAGTTGCCATTTGACACGGACACAAAAGTCAGTATATCTCTTCCTCTCTGGCATTGACAGATAAATCATCTCATAGTAAATCTATAGTTGAGTTTGTCAACTTGAGTGTTATTAATTATCTTTCTGAGCCATACATAGACACACACACACACACACACACACACACACACACACACACACACACACACACACACACACACACACACAAATATACACACACAACAAACTCCCCTCATTCTTTAACCCGCATCACAGATGAACCAAATATAACCTGTCTTTGATACCTGACCTTTGTGGTGTGTGTGTGTGTGTGTGTGTGTGTGTGTGTGTGTGTGTGCACTCTATTTTGTGTCTTCCCCACCCCTTCTCCAAAAGCAGCCCTAACTATAAAAGCATGGTACTGTTGTCAAGTGGGGGCATTTTTTTAGGGGTTATGTTATCCGGAGACATAGTGGTGCCCCCATTTTTAGCTGCCCCTTCATACGCCTCTGCATGGACAGTGAGGCAGGCCCCTCGTCTGTTCCTGGGGACAGAGTGACGCTGCACAGACCTGGCTATGACGTCCGTATGGACACAGATATCCATGGGGCAGTGCTGGGGGCATACCAAAAGGAGTGGACAGAGCTAGCAATCCTGTAGTGTCCTGAACTGGCTACTGTAAATACGCATTATGTTACACACCGACATATGAATCCTCTCTGCCAATCCTCTCAATGATATCAGTCTGCAATTAACTCACTGCCTGGGTGTAAAAATCAAAGTGCACCTCACCTTAACTTGCTTGCGGTTGTGCTTGCAGCAGCACACATAAAGGAGAAAAGGCTCGCACACGGATCTGGCCGAGAAATAAGCCCCTTATCTGAGTTATAGCTCTCACATGCTTCCACTTTTGGCTTCTAGAAAGTTCCACATTCTGAACTTGAGGGTCTTTATCGTTATCCTGTCTAATGTTAGTTGTGGTGCTGAATGGATTTTTGGCATCTAAAGAGGAGCGCTCAATGGGATCGCCTGGGCATGACATTCTGAACCTGCTTTGATGCTCCAGGGCCGGCCAGCACCACTTGACTCTGCCAGCTGCTGATTCGAAAGGTTGCTGAGGCAGATAACACGGTCGGATGTTGAACAAGTTAATAAAATATAATTTCAGGGAGATATGTGATAAAAGTCTATCATAGAACAGTAGCAGTATGGATTTTCAGTGGCTTTAAGGGAATATGGGGTTTGAGTCTTTAATTTGTATGGCTTTCCATTCTCTATATTATTCACCATTGCACAATGATTTATCTTTATTAACTGTTATCGGCTGCTGTTCTCAACTCTCAAATGATGTCCAAGGTGCTCAGATGGAGGGATAAGCAAGCACACTTTCTTTCCCACCCACCATGCTCATCAGAACTTCAAGATGCAGGCATTAGTCTGGCACGTTGTCCCATTGGATAATGCCAATGTTATTCATGCTACTTCATTTCTCATTATGTCAGCTGGTTTTGAAGGGCTGTGTGGTTCGTCTGGGATCCGTCAGGGGTGAACTAACAAAATGAGACATGTAAGGGAATGACAGTGAGACTTCGTCTAGACATCTTAACAGTTTGACCGTGAAGGGGGAGACTTACAGCACTGAATCACAGGCTGAGCCCTTTAATTTCTGTAAATAATTTAACAACACATTCCGATAAAATACTTCCTTATAAAAACAATGACCTTTATTTCGAAGTAAAGCAATTAGTAAATTGCTTTACTTATTACGGCAATACAAATGAAATGAAGTTCTGAAGTTAATTATACCCGTGTTATGAATTAAATGATTTAATCCTGCTATCACTCATCTGTCAACACCTGCTACAATGGCAGCTAACACACTCTCAAAGTATCAAAAGCGTTTATTTTAATGCGGTGACTTCATTATCTAGTGGCTGCGAAGGGCTTTGCCAAGCAGTTCCCAGAACTGCCCTATCAGTGCAACTGCTCTAAGATGTGCTGAGTTGGCTGCACAGACAGACACAAGGGAATGACCTGCACTGTCAAACATCCCACCTAGCCTGCAAAACAGAACAGTCACATACCTTAAATTTTACGTACACAAAATACATTTTGTTATAAGCTAATCAACAACATCAAATACACACACGCACACGCACACACACACAAACACACAGATGCAGACATACTGTATGTTCCTAAAGGTCTATGCACAAGTACATATACAAAGGCATACAGTACACAGAGACGCACAGACGCGCGCACGCGCACACGCAAACGCACACGCACACACAACAAGGTAAGTTGTCCCAGTCTACTGGCACCAAATTTTTGTTCCTACAATTTACACCCTCTCATATTTACAATCTTTGCATTGGGATTCAGGTGGTGCGGCTCTTTGACCCATGAGAAAAGCAGAGCCAGCCATTGACATTTCAAGGCCCAGACCGAGCAGCTCTGACCTCCCTCTCAGCCAGTAACTGATGCTGGGTTGCCTTAGACAGCGGCTGTTACTGTTCACATGTTCAATGTGTTAGTTAGGATAGCACATCATAAGGAGGCTGTTTGGCTTCTGGAGTGATGATGAGACACCTCTTTCACTTCTCTCACACTTTATATTTCATTCCTGTCAATTGCTTGATCACTTCTCTCTTAGACGTCATACTTGGAATTTATCTGTAGCTTCAATTGAATGCTTTTCTGTTTACATCTACAAAATATACTTTCCCATTGTCTGTTCATTTTGTTTCCTCTCGCTCCCTATTCTCTATTCTGATCAATTATTACCAGGCTGATTTATAATCTGTCATGAGAGGCATTTATGAAACAACAGGAAACAAAAGAAGACTAAACTAAAATGCATTCACAATGCATTCCTTCCTGAAGACGAGAACAAACTGCATTTAAGGGGTTTAGAAAGAGTGAAAGTAAATCCGTCCACGTAAGCCTACTGGTATCTCTTATACCATACCTCACATACTTCTGAAGATCCCTCATATATTAAAGGTAGTTCATAAAGTGTCACCAAATAGTTCCCGCTCCCTTAGCATCTCCAGAAACATGCCGCACATATCCTGCTGAGGTCACAACCTGCTGTACCTCTCACTATTTCCTTATGAAGGCATGGCGGCAGAGGTTAAACTCCATTACGCAACGCACCACTTCACGTTTCCCATGTGTGTCTTCACAGACAGCCCCCACGGGACCACACGTCTAAATTTACCCCCCGCACCATCCGCTTCTCCCTTGGCACCTTGTTCCCTGGATGGGAAGGGCCTCTCTAGCCCTGTGTGATTGCAGGATGGCTCCAGAAGTGAGCTTGACTTGTTTTCGAGGAGAGGTGACATAGCTGTACACTTACGCAATTTCTCTCATAGTAGGAGATGAAGAAAAAGTGCAGGTGGACTGACGGAGGTATGGAGTTTAGGAGAGCATTATAAGGAGAAGAACCAGTGGGGGGGTTCCCCAATATCGTAGATTCAGTGGAGAAAATGTTGAATATTAAGAACAGCATGTACCTACGAAATAAATGAATCGAGTTCTTCATGGAATCAACTATTACAAAATGAGTGGAGTGTCAGTAAATTTCAAACATTGCTCAAGATCACCACAATGGATAAGGTACAACTTACAACACTATGCGTTATGTTTTACTGAGGGAAGTGCAACAAAGTGTGCTGTTGAGATTGGATCTTTGGAGTACAAAGAGGGTGCCAGTGTGGGCACTGCCACAACACTAAACACACACTTGCTAACTCAAAGATTTGAGTATGGGTTTTTCCACAGGACAAAAACAACAACAACAGAAAAGCAGTTTTCTTGATGAAGCAATAGCACCCCCACTTGGTTGTGCAAGAAAAGTCGGATATTGGATATTCTCTCTTCTATTCTTAATTTTCTTAATTTAAGCACGGTCTCTCACACCCTTACCTAACCCCCACACACCTCCACTGCAATACAGACTATGTTATATAATAAAACGCACACTGCTAGACTAGCAGGAGCTGACCTGCACACAGTTGGAAAATGACCCAGGCTAATGTTTCCTGTCCTTTGCTCGCTAATTGGTGGCTGTTAGGGGAATGTATTTATGAGATAAATCTGCTTTAGTGTTCTGTGCTTGATTCAGTGGTAAAGCAATTTATCCGCTTCATAGATTTTCAGCTTTTCTTTCAGCTTGTAATTAAGTATCAGACCACTGCTGACAGCGGTTCAAGCAAGGCTATTCTGCAAGACCCAATGAAAAGCCTATAATACAAGTCAGTCATATCATGGTACTGGGAGTGTATATGTGTCTAGATCCTTTGGCCATTAACACTCCTCAGGATGAAAACTCTGCCACATCCTTGAAGCACTTGTGTTGCACTCAATAACATTTTTGCGTAATGACTAAGCCATCTGGATTATGTTTTATTTTATTGCTCAGCTTCTTTGTCAGAAAACAAGCTAAAAACCCAGGCTTATAAGTCATACCTTTTTTGAAGTCTTTATTCTAGTCTTCCAGCAATTCAGTCTGAGATTTGCATTGTGTTGTGCAATAAGAGGTCTGCAAACGGAAGAATCCAAGTTAGCCGTGTGATTTTTTTCCCCACAACATATTGAATAGCTAAGATTATTGTGATTTCAGACGTTGCATCATTTTAACTAGCACACAAAACGTGACTATGGATAATTCAAATAAAAGGTATGATGCAGAGCTCAGGGAGACCATGTTTAAAAGCCGGTCTAATCTGCCATGAACCATTGAGACAAGAGCTACAGTATTGTGTATGTAGCCCACAGGGATATTTCCTTGGTAGAGAGCTTTGATATAGAGCTCACATTTTTTGGATGAAGAATTCGCCCTTCTCTCTTGCATCTTTTCCTTTTTTGGTAGCAGTGTTCCATTGCGACTTATAAAGAGATCTAAATCTGGGAATCAATTTGACCACATGACCTGGGAAAATACACTGCAGGGCAATGGGATGGACTCACAGGAGTGGAGTCCGTTGACATATTTCCGGGTCGAGTGAGATAGACAAGTCATTTTCTATTTGTCCACAATCACTTGTGGAACATTCCAGAGAAAGGGGGAAACTCATTCACACATTCACAAAATACAGCTTCCCACAGTACTAAGGGATAAGGGCCTTGCTCAAGTACTCAAATACTGTCCCATGGTGTCCCAAGGCTTTCCTCACTTCTTAATGTTTCCCTCGTTTTCCTAATGAAATATTCTTTCTAAACTCCAGGGCATTTTATAAGTGTCCAATCCAAGTAGTCTTCAAATCACCACAAGCTAACCAGAGGCAGGGGAAACAGACTTTAGAGCAGCCAACCTCTTTTAAGATTCAAACTTCCCTCAAGCTTTTCCTCCAACAGTAGATTGTCACATTTGGCATTAATGACCCAAGGCAGCTCAGCTTCTCCAACACACTCTGGTACATGACGTACTGTAGTTTAACCCCGGAAGCCACAGCAAAGGCCGACCAACCTTTTTTCTTTGTGTGCTGGACTTTGTGTGTGTCTATGAGTGTCTGCTGATGAGAATCATATTATGCGTGGGACTGCTTTCTCCTCAGAGCATGTAAGTGTGCAGCCAGAAAACTGATGATGACATTCAAAATGACCGCTGCTCCTTGTTTTGTATGGAGTAAATTCAGCAGTAATAATTTAATTAGTGGCAACAAGGCAATATTGTAATTGCAATGGTGTAATTATTGTAATATTAACAGAAAGAAATAGCCTCCATCAGTGACTTTGCCCGCCTGTTTGGATTAATCAAAAAAGCAAATCTTCATATGTAGTAGTTCAACTCGGCATAGCAGAATGAATGGCAATCACAAAAAACTTTATAACGTCAGTAAACTATATTTGCGCATTGAAAAATTACAACACGCGTCAAGTTTCAGTGACATTTTAACATATGTGAATGCCTGATTAGCTTAGTGTTTTTACCTGCCCCCCATTATCTCATTTAGGTTTCCCTGGTTCTCATTGGTTTTTGGTTTGCCCTGCTTTTGTATTTAAGCCATGCCTTAGTTCAGTTCCATGCTTCTTCATTGTATTGTATATGGTTTTGCGGTCTCCTGGATTTTTCTGTTATTAAAATGCTTTTGGCTCATGCAACCTGCATTTGGGTCCATCCTTCACCTGCAATTCCTGACAAAAACCTACTCTCTAAAAGTTGATCAATGACCTATTTCCATCGCATGTGATCGAAACACAACAAAAACATGTTTTTCCTAAACATCTCAAATTATTCTGGTTGTCTTTTTCAGGTTTCCACAACCTGTTTGCCCACTCCAGATACTCAAGCATCAGGTCCCAACTGGAGATTGTCCCTGTAAAGTTTAGGCAGTTAGAGCTGCCAGTCTATGGCTTAAGGCAGTGGCATAAAGATCTCCTCCCTGTGCTCAATCTGGGCATAGTCAGGTTTAATCTCTCTGATAAGGTTACTCACCCTGCCAGCCAGTAGGTCAGTCAGGGTCAGTGGACAACAACGCCAACTGGCAAGCCCCTATCCTCCTGGCAAACACACACTGCTTCTCAAGACTAGCACCAGGGAACAGCTCCCACTGCTGGAGACACAAGTCTGTGTGGAAGGCAACACTTCAGGATGAAGTGTGCGTATGTGGGGGGCATGCAGACAGAGAATCATTCATAGTTCCAGACAGCATTTAGGTGAGGGTGTGAGATTGACATAAAGGCATGCTGTATGTGACCAACCTCAGGTGGAGCAATTATCTTCTGTCAAAATGTACGGACAAGAATAACCCAACAACACAAGGAGACATCCCTAATCCAAAAGCATTACACGCCTCGCCAAACAGAGGAAAGCTACACCTGTAGTACACGCTCCAAGTACACTAGGATAGACACTATTTGAGCCGGGCTCAGAGTTGCGGTGCAGTACGGAGTGGAGAGCTACAGTAGTAGATCCATGCTGCTGATTCCTGTTTGCTATTGATGCCCTGTCACCCCCAGGGCCTTGCTGGTGCGAAGAACCCTGACTCAGCAGCCCACGTTCACTAGCCAGCGATGAGAAACACATGCCATCAGCCATTGTTCAAACCCACTATTACACTGGCTACGCCAGCAATCGAGAGGTTGATATAGCTGACAATGTATTTTCTTTACGTTAATAGGTGGTGGCAAGGGGTAAAACATGGCTAATTCAAATGGTTTTGATGGTGTCAGGGTGAAATAATCACAAATCTTTAGAGAATAATAAATAGCAGACATAATTTCTCAGGTCCCAATAAATGTGACAAAACAGACATTCTACTACATCAACATCGTTTTTTCTGTGGAGTTGGCCTGTGGTCAATTTCGTGCAGGATACCTGGGATTGTGTGATTCTTACAGGGTTTAACAGAGCACCGTACTGTGAGCCCACCGATAACACCACTGCTAGAGCTGGGAGTCTGACCTTCAAACAACATTTGTCAGCAAAATGGAGAGGGGGAGAAGATATGCTGCAGTGTTTTTTTTTTTCCCATGGAAGTGGAAGAGAACATGACGTTCCATGCTGCCTTATATTCTCTCTCTCTCTCTCTCTCTCTCTCTCTCTCTCTCTCTCTCTCTCTCTCTCTCTCTCTCTCTCTCTCTCTCTCTCTCTTCATCTCTCTCTCTCTCTCTCTCTCTCTCTCTCTCTCATCTCTCTCTCTCTCTCTCTCTCTCTCTCTCTCTCTCTCTCTCTCTCTCTCTCTCTCTCTCTCTCTCTCTCTCTCTCTCTCTCTCTCTCTCTCTCTCTCTCTCTCTCTCTCTCTCTCTCTCTCATAGTGTACATCTCCGGCTTGACCTGTCATCTTTCCAACCTACACAATTTGTATCTGTAATATCTGGGTGGCAGTTTTGGATTATTATCTGACCTTCACTTAATATTATTTTTTTTTCCACCAATAATTTGTGACAGGACATTCTCGGATGCAGGCACGCACAAATGCCTAAAAATAAGAGTCCCTGACACTTTGCCCTGGTAGTCTTAAAGTAGGACCAGGACCAGTATGTGACCAGAAAATAATTATTGAAGTGGCACTATGGTACCTTTGCCTATCTCTTAAGAGACCAGTTCTTAATCCTGTTTAACCATCCTGCTTCATTTGGAAAATATGGAGCAGTTCTTGCACGTTAGCTAATTTGGGTTACATAAACAACAGATATTACTATATTGTCCAATAACAATATAGTAAGAAGAGTGTTCTGCCGATAGATCAACATTAAGATGCTAATGATGCTAAAACAAGAAAAAGCTGCAGAGCCAGAAGTAGGAGAAAATCTTACCTCACCTTTCAACGTATTCCAACACCTGAGAGACGCAGTCTGCAGCTGTGTAAGTGGGTATTAATACAAATGGCTTGAAACAAAGAATGTGACATGCACATTTACACTACACACACACACACCCATAGGAATGGAGCCACCATTTGGTTATCCCCTCTGCAGGAATACACTCCATCACACATAAGACACAGATGCTAGTGGCGAGCACAGTATCCGAAACACATAGTGCATGTCAGCCAGTCCTCTGCATGGATGTACTCATTTCCCACAATCCCTAGCTTACTGGCACCAGTGCCAAGTTAATTTCTCCTCAGGGAGACTGATCTGTATCGGACTTCTATCAGTCTTTCACCTCTCTCATTTTCTTTCTGTCTTTGCTCCTTTTCCTTTTACGTAGCCTTGTTTTAGAGAGTACAGTGCTGCATGTTCCCTCCCTTTACCGTGTTTCTTTCTAATCTTTACTACCAGATACTGATTTGTATGTCCAGGAAACAAAAAACATTTATTGCTCTCATTAAACACAAATAGCCAACTCTCCCAGGGCTTGCCCTACAACTGCCTATGGTACCTCCTTTTCTTGAGCCGTAGTCCAGGGCACCATAGACGACAGTATCCCATCCAGCTACTATACAGATAAAGCAGATAAGTTACCTTTGCCTCCATACCACTAACACAGCACTACAGTGCCACATAAGGAGCTAAGTGCCTTTCCTGTTTACTGAGATTCAGCAGTCGAGCCATTGGCACAAAAGTCCCATCCACAAGAGGCTTAGCAAAAGGCTTAACCAAACGGATGGCACCGAGGATAACCTGAAAAGGCCTGCTCTGAGGAGCGTCTGAACAATTTTAGCCCAACTTAATTGTGGAATCTCTAGATGGTTAGGTTTGGATTCTTTGATGAGAACAAGGTCCGTGGCAAAACATTTTTTTTTTTACATTTTTGAATTATTAACATTTATTTTCACGTATTGTACTGCATAATGTGAATAGTCCATCAAATGTGTGTTACTTGGCCTACAGTATAAACTACATCAGATTGAACAGCCAAAGAAAAAGATGAATGATAATCCTTAGAGAGAGAGACAGATAGAATGAGAGAGAGAGCCCTCACAACCTTTTTTTTTTTAACTAGTGAGAGGGAAGACCTGAAAGAGGGTGATGAAATTGGGTCATTCGCTTAATTACAATATGCACAGGTGACAGGCTGTTTCGGAAGGCACCCATCAGGATAAGATTATGTAATGTTATCTTACCCCTACATCAACTTTGTGCAGCCACAGGGTGGAACTACTAATGATAAAATCTCTCCATCATTACTAAAGTTATGTCTCTTTTCTCCTATGTTTTTCCACTACTACAACAGCAGAGCTATACACTTCAAGTGAATACTTGCGATTAATTTGGACATGTTTCTTTCTTTTTCAATGGCTGATCATATCCGCAAGTCTTATACACTGACAGAAGACAATTTTATTTTTAAGACAACAGTTCATCTATTTCCCTAACCAAATATATGGCCTGCCATGCGGTCCTATCTATTCAATCTGTTCAGGGCAGGTTGTCTTAAATAACCTGATGGGTGACTTGACAAAAGTACGCAGTACAAACTGACTGCAACCTTCATTACTTTATCATAGCTTTGTGTGGTTTGATGGGACAAACAGATTTACTGTGATGTACATAAGCCTCCAGACAGTTTCTGGGTTTGTGACGAATGTCCACACATAATCATGCCGTGCCAAACACTGTGCAAACTATTCTAGGTGCAATATAGAATTGAGAAAAAAATTGCAAGAACTCGAATCACACCACGTTGCTAAACCTCCTCGGTCTTTGGTCCTTCCTATCTCTCTCAATGGCCAATCAGAAGGGTGTATACCTTTCTTCCCACTGCTAGTGCAGCCATTTTTTTTTTATAATTGTAGCTTGGATCATCAATTAATTTAATACATTGAGTAAAAACTTTTCTAAAAACTTTTCAACTAAAAAAAGTACATTAAACAACACTATGGCACTTATCGTTCTCCAAAACAGAATAGCAGAAATGGAGGTCCAACAACAAGTGGCATGGTGAAAAGCAAAGCACACATAACATACCCTGTTATTGATTGGCTAGCCAAATGAGCTGGAGTGGAAAGACTGCTGACTGACAGCACAGCTAGAACTGGCTTCCCCGCTTACTCAGGCAGGCAGCCTGATCGATACATGCTCAGAGATAGAAGCAGAAAGGCAGGGATAGGCTACAGGGTTTGAGAAAAAATTGTTATGGTCGAGATAGATAGATGGTACATCATTGGCAAAAGGGACAAGGAGAGCATGACTGGATTAAAGATAAGAAAGGATTTTTTTTTTTAATTAATTAAAATTAGGTGAAAGAAAGAGGGTATATAATCAAATCAAATAGTTATTACTACTTAAGTAATTAAGAAATTACAACACATTCATCTAAAAGTGATCTACTCATTAAAACTAATCACTAAACATTTTTATTCCTCTTGGACATAGCCCAGCATGTGATCAGAATACTGAAGGTTTAATGAACATCTTGCAGTGTCAATACATACATCATATTTCAAAGGTCACACAGTATATAAGTCTCAGAATGGTATATACAGGTAGATAATACGTTTATAGTGTGCTGTGGGGCTAGCTGTCAATCAGTCATTTTACATTAAACCCCCTTTTGCTTTACTTGCCAAGTAACGGCATATACAGTGGGGCCAAAAAGTATTTAGTCAGCCACTGATTGTGCAAGTTCTCCTACTTAGAAAGATGAGAGAGGTCTGTCATTTTCATCATAGGTACACCTCAACTATGAGAGACAAAAATTAGAAAAGAAATCCAAGAAATCACATTGTAGGATTTTTAAAGAATTTATTTGTAAATTATGGTGGAAAATAAGTATTTGGTCACCCACAAACAAGCAAGATTTCTGGCTCTCACAGACCTGTAACTTCTTCTTTAAGAAGCTCTTCTGTCCTCCACTCGTTACCTGTATTAATGGAACCTGTTTGACCTCGTCATCTGTATAAAAGACACCTGTCCACAGCCTCAAACAGTCAGACTCCAAACTCAACCATGGCCAAGACCAAAGAGCTGTCGAAGGACACCAGGAAGAAAATTGTAGACCTGCACCAGGCTGGGAAGAGTGAATCTGCAATAGGCAAGCAGGTTGGTGTGAATAGATCAACTGTGTGAGCAATTGTAAGAAAATGGAAGACATACAAGACCATTGAGAATCTCCCTCGATCTGGGGCCCCACGCAAGATCTCCTCCCGTGGGGTCAAAATGATCATGAGAACGGTGAGCAAAAATCCCAGAACTACACGGAGGGACCTGATGAATGACCTGCAGAGAGCTGGGACCAAAGTAACAAAGGCTACCGTCAGTAACACACTACGCCGAGAGGGACTCAAATCCTGCAGTGCCAGGCGTGTCCCCCTGCTTAAGCCAGTACATGTCCAGGCCCGTCTGAAGTTTGCCAGAGAGCATATGGATGATCCAGAAGAGGATTGGGAGAATATCACGTGGTCAGATGAAACCAAAATAGAACTTTTGGGTAAAAACTCAACTCGTCGTGTTTGGAGGAAGAAGAATGCTGAGTTGCATCCCAAGAACACCATACCTACTGTGAAGCATGGGGGTGGAAACATCATGCTTTGGGGCTGTTTTACTGCAAAGGGGACAGGACGACTGATCCGTGTTAAGGGAAGAATGAACGGGGCCATGTATCGTGAGATTTTAAGCCAAAACCTCCTTCCATTAGTGAGAGCATTGAAGATGGAACGTGGCTGGATCTTCCAGCATGACAATGATCCCAAACACACCGCTCGGGCAACGAAGGAGTGGCTCCGTAAAAAGCATTTCAAGGTCCTGGAGTGGCCTAGCCAGTCTCCAGACCTCAACCCCATCGAAAATTTGTGGAGGGAGTTGAAAGTCCGTGTTGCCCAGCGACAGCCCCAAAACATGACTGCTCTAGAGGAGATCTGCATGGAGGAATGGGCCAAAATACCAGCTACAGTGTGTGCAAACCTGGTGAAGACTTACAGGAAACGTTTGACCTCTGTCATTGCCAACAAAGGTTATGTTACAAAGTATTGAGTTGAACTTTTGTTATTGACCAAATACTTATTTTCCACCATCATTTACAAATAAATTCTTTCAAAATCCTACAATGTGATTTCCTGGATTTTTTTTCTCATTTTTGTCTCTCATAGTTGAAGTGTACCTATGATGGAAATTACAGACCTCTCTCATCTTTCTAAGTAGGAGAACTTGCACAATCAGTGCTGACTAAATACTTTTTGGCCCCACTGTAAATAGGTCGAGACAAACTCCACTATGAAACCTCTTGGTGCCATTAAGATTACACACGAATTTAATCTCATCTACTATTTTGACCTGAGGTAGGCCTATATGTCAATGTTTATTACAAACATAGTTTTAATAAGGATGAAATAAACTAAACCAACTCTGACATTGGTGCTATATTATGGATTGAGGTATTGTCAGGATTCGATGAGTCAAATTGCATTTTCCAATAATTTGCTGATGTTTCTTAAACACTTTCTAAACTTCGAAACGACGGTAGGTACCCATCTTTCTATTGTCGTATCTCTTGGTAACAAAATATGCCGTTTTTTTTGTTTGATTACAACCATGTACAAAGAATAACACAGTTACTCCATCACTCCACTAACCCATTCGGATGGGACTCAAATGGTTGCTCTGAGCTATGACGTGAGCAAGGCCGACTTCTAGCTTTAACGGGGATTGGCTGAATCTTTTTAGCAATCTGTTCAGGACACTGGCCACGTTTATGTGGAAGGAAGCGAGTTGCAGATTTCGATTCCCCTTCAACGAGGAAAGTTACTTAGTGCCACGACTACCTGGCTGTTCCAGTATGTCTACAATGTAGACGTATCGTTTAGCAGACGTTAATTAACACCGTCCAATTCATTACTCCACATTTGTATTTGCCCCTACAACTTGCTTGTAGAGACATTTACGCTTTGTATGCCACGTTGCCTTTCCTTCGTCTTGATCCCCACCTAGTTGCCAATACAGCATGAGAAAATGTTTTTACATTTTGTTCTGGGGGACATCTACTGGTAACTTCTGATACGCAAAACGCATGCAGGAATGTGGACGTGCAGAAACAGCCCCAATGGTTTGCTCTGACAGTATCCTAGCTCCCTAGATTCTGCACACTATGACCAGGTGCTTGCACAAAACAACTCATACTTACTTTTTTTACAGGCCATCATGACTTCATTAGAGAGCTCACACACTCTGTCCAAATAGCGTACGTGTTGTTGACTAGTACTAAGCCCGAACGCCATTCCACTTCTACTGGTATAAACGCTGTATTGGACGGGCTACCTGTTTAAATATATGTCCGACTAGTTCAAAATGACATGAAACTAGCCTAAAACAGAGAACCGATACTCTGGTCTTGTCACTGTAGTTTCATTCCAAGGATATTCAGTCTTAGCAGGCATTTAGAAATACCGCCTTCTACCTGGCAAAATGCCAAGCACGCATTGCCCTGAGACAGTGTTATCGACACTCATACGTGCGTTTTGTTGACTACTTCCTTGATCGACTGCAGCTGTCTAAAATCCCTCACGCAGACACCTGAGGTAAGAAAATATTCCATGTAGACCAGAAGTTGTCAACAAAAATCAATTTACAGACAATTGAGTTGTTCTATCTTTACTTTTTACTTTGAGTGCAAACTAAGTTTTGTCGCCTAATGCTATAGGCCAATGCACTCTTACATCGTGTATTGTCTGATAGACGTCTCACAGACTGTTATAACTTTCTGAAAATCTAGTCTTGAGTAATGCATTGGCATTTTATCAGTCTGGCCTTGATCACCTGCCTCCTGCCTGGCCAGTACAAATGCATGACCCCCCGGAACAAGACCACCTGCCAGGTACAAAAGGGCAAGGCTACCTGCAGCCACATGAACCTGAAGGAGATTCCTCCTGACCTCCCCAGAGACATATACAGTCTGGATATGTCCCACAACAGGCTGGGGAAACTTCTGCCAGCCGCACTGTCTCTGTACCCAGGGCTGCTCCATCTGGACGTGAGCTACAACAGCATTAGTGTACTAGAGGAAGGTGTTTGTCAGAGTCTAATTCTACTGAAGACGCTGATCATGCAGCACAATGTGGTTCATCTGTTGATGGAGAAAAATTTGAAACACTGCTCGAATCTGACGGTGCTGATCCTGGCTAGCAACAAACTGAAACTACAGGGAGAGCCTTTTATGGCACTACAGGTAGGTCTCTGCAAGGAGTAGTGATTCGACAGATCACATGGTTATTGTTACAGTTTGATTATGATTTAAGTATTCCAAGTATTGAATTTTAACTTTTTACCAAATGTCAAGTAACGTCTTCCTATATTGTATTGCTTTACTCTATATTGCAGAGTCTGATGGTATTGGATGTATCCAGGAACCATTTGACGTCTGTAAAGCTGGGCTCTCTGCCCCAGCTCCCCAGTCTTGTGACCCTAGCTTTGTCTAACAATGATGTGGCTGCTCTCAAGACAGACGACTTCTCCTTCCTCATTAGATCCCCTTCTTTACGCTTCCTCAACCTGACATATCTCCCTTTGAAATCGGTAATAAAGTTTCTCTGAAAGAGGAAATGAAAGCTGGACCACTGAATCAATGAAATCCTAGTCACCTTGTTTGCCCTCCCCATGCTCTAATTTTATTTGCCTGTGATCTTACACTTTTCAGCTAATTCGTTTAAGCATGTGGTAATAGGGTGTGTGTTTTAAATGTATAGGTCAATTAATGTGACATTTAAAAATGAACACCGATGCAATGTTTACTGTAGTTTCAAGTTATGCTGTGTGTCTCGGCCTACATGACATGCAAACTAATGCAATTGTCCTATTTAATTGCTTTATTATTATTTTTATTTTTTTTTGTAGATTGAACATGGTTCTTTTAAACCCATCGCAGGAATACATACCTTAACAATGGATGGGACCCCACTCAGCCCTCCATTAATGTCAAATCTGTCCTTGGAGCTGTCTTGGACCGCGATTACTAGCCTCTCTCTCCAGAAAACCTCCCTTGTCACAATCAGCAACTCTACCTTCAAAGGGCTAGAGTCAACCAATCTCACATCTCTAGATCTATCTTACAATAGCATGGCTAATATTGGGAATGGCTCATTCCAGTGGTTGCCTAAGTTGGAGAGTCTTTATCTTGAGGAGAACATCCTCAAGCACCTAACCAAGATTACTTTCCAGGGGCTCAGCAGTCTGAAAAACCTCAACTTGAGGAGGGCGCTGGTGAAAAGCCATTCATCCTCAAGCCCAATTATTGAGGACTTTTCTTTTCAGTCACTAGGCAGACTGAAGAACTTGAATATGGAACATACAGCTTTTAGAGAGATAACTAAGAACACATTCTCAGGTTTGATTAGTTTGCGCCAACTGTACCTGGGCTGGAGCAGTTGTTTAACTCTGAGAAGCATCACAAACACGACCCTTGTCTCGCTCTCTGCTGCACCGCTTACTCTGCTGAATTTGACCGCTACTGCTATCTCCAGCCTCGCTTCTGGAGCGTTCTCCAGTCTAGGAAACCTAACTACGCTCCTTCTCGGACACAATTTCATTAGGCAAACTCTAACAGGGGAAGAGTTTAAAGGCCTTGGTCGGGTGCAGGAGATCTACCTCTCCAACAACGATCAGAAGATCATTCTGAGCTCCACGTCTTTCATTCACGTACCCAGTCTCAGGAGCTTGATGCTGGGGAAAGCTGTAACTGGCACCTTAGACCTGGATCCCTCGCCTTTCAGACCCCTGTCAAACCTGACCTTCTTGGACCTCAGCAACAACAACATTGCCAACCTCAACTCTGGCCTGTTGGATGGACTGGTTCACCTACAGGTGCTAAACCTCCAACATAACAACTTAGCCCGTTTATGGAAGAGTGCTAACCCAGGAGGGCCAGCATTGTTTCTCAGGGAGTTGCAAAGCTTAGTTGTTCTGAATATGGACAACACTGGGCTGGATGAGATCCCCACTGAGGCACTTAGCAATTTAACTAACCTGCGCGAACTTAGTCTAAACAATAATCTCTTGAACAGATTGACAGGTTCAGTTTTTGAAGGTCCTGGCTCACTCCAGGTTTTACGCCTCCAGAAGAACGTTATAACTGGTGTGAGGAAGGAAGTGTTTGAGCCAGCCATGGTCCACCTTAAAGAATTGGTCATGGACAAAAACCCCTTTGACTGCACGTGCGAGAGCATCCTGTGGTTTGTAGGGTGGCTCAACCAAACCGCTGCTAGTGTCCCGGGGCTAACGGACATGTATATGTGTAACACTCCTCCAGCTTACTTCAACCGCTCCATCATGAATTTTGACCCTCTTTCCTGTAAGGACATGACCCCATTTCACGCTCTCTATATATTTAGCAGCACTGCCGTTCTGTCACTGATGGTGGGTGCATTCCTAGTACGCTTCCAGGGATGGAGGATACAGTTCTACTGGAACATCCTGGTCAGCCGTACTTTAGGCATGAGCGATAAGAGAACCGATGAGGGGAGAGCATTCGAGTATGACGCCTATGTCATTTACGCCAAAGAGGATGAGGATTGGGTGGAGAGAAGCCTGATCCCGATCGAAAAGGAGCAGTGTCTTTTATGTCTAGAGGATCGAGACTCGGTGGCGGGCCGGTCTCAACTCGAATCCATTGTGGATAACATGCGCAATTCAAGAAAGTATGTATTTGTCGTCTCTGAAAGGCTGCTCAGAGACCCCTGGTGTATTCAGTAAGTCTAATACAGATTTCACACTTCTGTAAATACTTTGTGTGTAGCTTGTGGAAGCAGAAATGCAAAGTCTCCTATTGTTCATTTTTTATATTTTGTGCTGTATTTCATGGGTTGAATTTTTTATTGTTAGTGGTAGAAAATGTATCTCAATGTATATTTATGGATGTGGGCAAGCACATGCGTACAGTACATATACACAAGGTAACCCCTCTGCTGTTCCCTTGTTCTGCCTCCAGTTTCAAAGCCCACCACGCCCTCCATCAGGTGATTGAAGCCAACAGGGACTCTGTGATCCTGATCTTCCTGCAGGAGGTGCAGGACTACAGGTTGGCCCGTGCGCTGCTCATCCGCAGGGGCATGCTGAGGTCACACTGCATCCTCCACTGGCCTCAACATCACGAAAGGGTGCCTGCCTTCCACCAGAACCTACGCATCGCACTGGGCACCACTAACCGACTGTCACACTAAGAGTGGACTGGGAAATAATGACTAAAAGACTTAAGTACATATGTACTGGGTCTTGGTTTTTCCGTTTTAAAGTTCCAATGGTTTTCATCATTTGAATGTTTGTTAGGTAATGGGTGTCATATAGTCTAACCAACAAAAATATTTGTTTCAACTCACCTTCACCTCTGCCCTAAATGTCAGAGACACTTTTCTTACCTTATATCTACCGGCCACTGTGCTTAATGGGGACATTATTGTGTTGCTCATGTTTAAATATGTTTTTAAATGCAGTCATAGATAATGCCCTGCTCCACATTTCACATTATAACTGGTTCATCCAGTTGTACTAGGTAACAAGGTAACAATAATATTTGTTTGTATTTTAAGCTGATTTTATTTGTGTATAATCCTGAATCTTCTGTTTTGGTACTGCCTTAGCTGACTTTGAAGTGGGCTATAATTTTGTGGGTCTCATAATATGTTTTTAAATGCAGTCATAGTTAATGCCCTGCTCTTCATCTCACATTTCAGCCTATAACTGTTTCATCCAGTTATACTAGACGAAAGAAATACCATAACTCGTGATGAGATTATCTAACATGTACATATACATCTAACATGTATAATTCAGAATCTTATAGTTTGGAACTGCCTTAGCTGACTTTAGAGTGGGCTATGTTTTTGTGGGTCTCCTTGTGTTGTCTTGTGTATAATTTTTGTGTTTTTTTGTGTTTGCGTAGCCCTGTTATCCTCTCCTGAGAGGATAAATAAAACTAGATTAACACTGAACGTTCATTATGTTTAATACCTTTGCAAATACAGTATCAGGTATCAGATGTTGTTATCAGGACATCTTGTCACTATTTGGCCAAACTGCAACTAAAAAAAAAAACAATTATAAGACTTATAAGGCTGTATCCGCTGTTTCATGAGCGAGTGTCCACAACACATAGTGATATTAACCAAACTAGAAATGAATCGAAGTGTTACATAAATTCCCAGTTGGCACTATTTAAGGAAAAGCAGCAACTAATAATGTATGTGCATATTGAGCAATAGGGGACATCTTCACAGTGGGATGTGTTTTACAGTTATTGCATTTCATTGAACATCAAATCAAAAATGATTGAGATACTAGCATGTCATCATCTATGTAGTTTGTCCATTATATGTACGGGAGAAATTGTGAGATTGAATTAAAGAAGAAAATGTGAAATTAAGACTATTGTGGCTCTTAAACATCAGTGTCTAGGCATAAAATTGAACCCAAAGGAGGCATACTTGTTTGTAAAGGTTCTAGGCACAAAAGTACAGCACACCAAGGGTTGCAGGCAACTTTCGCCGTTTTATTGGTTCGCAAACACAAAGTTTCCAAGGATGGGCTGCCTGGAGCTTGTTCTGGTTCTGGTTCTGGTTCTGGTTCTGGTTCTGGTTCTGGTTCTGGTTCTGGTTCTGGTTCCCGGGCATCCGCCACTCCCACCGTCATCCTCCTACAGCAATGAAAACAGACACATTTTATATCAGTCCTCTGACCAATCACCAGATTGAACACACCTGTTGCAGCCTGATGACCTGTCAGGGGAACACTTCCTCACCACCATGGCCCTTTAGCGCCCTCTACTGGACGGATGTCCGCACAGCCCCTCACATTGTTATCTTTTCCATTCCACCCCTAAGGTTTGACCATAAAATAGCTAGATTATCCACCAGAAAAACAAATACTGATGGGGTTCATTGCTTTTTAGGGTGCACAAGAGCTTATCAATGTGGTCTCTTACTGGACACAGAAATGGTTTAATAGTTTGAAACAGCATAATTTGGTTTAGTACGGCATACATGTCAAAACATGTCATATTTTACCAGGTATTTAATATCAGATACAACGGCAAAAGAGTAACAGAATAAATGTAATAGTTATACGTATTTAGAATACAAATAAATCTGTTAATGTATCCAATACAGTTGGATAGACAAATAGTTGCATTGCATTAAACAGTTTTTGCACAGTGGTGTATTGGCAAACCATCCATCTGCAAAATATAAGATGTATCTTGATGTAAATATTCTTTTCCTTTGAAATCAGGGTACCCTCGGCAATGGTCAGTAACAAAGTCCGAAATGGACAAACAATGAACTAGATTGGCCAAGCATAACCTACTTTATCTTTATTGGCTGCTGTTACAAGGCCAGTGGGTGGACAAAAACAAAAACTTATAACAGACAGTTTTAATCAGTTCACTGAATGACAACCACTCAACAGTCCTTTAGTTTTGGTTGGATTTTTTTTCAACTCAATTGGGCATTAGAAAGAGAGTAAGATGGCGATTGCACTAAGCTTTGGTACATTGTTTTTACTGGTAGTTATCTTCTATGTTGCTTTCCTGACTCACTCGACATACCAATATCTTAGAAGATATCTGCGCCAATGGATTGTGATGAGGTCTATACCTAACCTTTTAGAAACATATCCCATCTTTGGAAACAGACTGCAGTATAAATCCAATGCCGGAGGTGAGACAAGACGGAGAAGGAAAAGCTTTTGGGAGAAAAGGAGATTATCTTCCTTTCTAAAAGATATTATATTATAACCAACATTTACAATGTGTTATGTTGGTTCTTAATTTATCTGTTTTACTCAGATTTCTTTAGTCAGCTTGTTGGATACACAGATGAGCTTCGTAACACTCCTCTGGTGAAGATGTGGATGGGACCAATCCCATTCATAATTCTGTATCACCCAGAAACCATTGAGGTACAATGCCACTCATACTTCTTTTACGAACGATGTTTGTTTAAAAAAAAAAAAGTCTTTAGAAAAACTGTAACGTTTGCAACTGTCATTTGCTTGTTGGAACCACAATATGAGTGACCCAATTGAGACATACGGAAATCTGTATTTTTTTTCTTGACAATTGCATCCATCTAAATCTATCACAGGCAGTCCTAAACAACCCTGTTCATATCGACAAGGCCTTTGGATACAAGTTTCTGCATCCATGGCTTGGCACTGGCCTACTAACCAGGTAGCTTTCCCAGGACTCCTTGTCTATGAAGTCTGTATAAATCGTTTTGTGAAGGCAAGTGTTCATGAAATATACATTATTTTATGATTTGGACTTTTCTTTGGGGTATAAATAACAATATTACAGCACATTCAAATACAAGATATATTTTTTGACCACTGTCTCAAGTGTTCCCTCAGATTAGTTCACCTGGTAAAGCAGGTAACCCTTTTTCTTGCTTTCTTTCTTTCTCTGTTATTCAGCACAGGGAATAAATGGCGTCGGCGGAGGAAGATGTTGACACCAACGTTTCACTTCTCCATCCTGACGGAGTTCCTGGAGGTGATGAACGAGCAGGCTGAGGTGCTGGTGGAGAAGCTGGAGAAGGAGGCAGAGAAGGGCCCCTTCAACTGCTTCACCCACGTCACCCTCTGTGCCCTCGACATCATTTGTGGTTAGTGTGTATGTGTGTGTGTGTGTGTGTGTGTGTGTGTGTGTGTGTGTGTGTGTGTGTGTGTGTGTGTGTGTGTGTGTGTGTGTGCGAGGGAGTCTGTGTGTGTTTGTGTGTTAAGTCAGTCATTGTCTCTGAGTTAAGGCCCCTAAAACGTTTTTGGTTCCTTCCTTTAACCCTAATACAGACAATTGAAGTGTACTATATTGTGTGTGCATGGGAATAGACCTTTACAAAGTGCTCTGTGATTGCAGTGATGTAGAACCTAATATAAAAAAAACAAAAAAAACTGGCCTTGACAAAGCTTATAATTAAACAAAGTTTATTATTGCAAAACATGTTTGGCTAGACTGCAGATCAAAGTACACTTTAAGCTAAGCACACAAACACGCAATCATGTTCTTCTTTTTTTAGAGACTGCAATGGGAAAGAAAATCTACGCACAAAGCAACTGTGATTCGGAGTATGTCCGATGTGTATACAAGTGAGTCCATTACAGAGGGAAGTTTTTAGCTTTTCGATTTTTGTTTTGAAAATGCTGCCAACGGGGTTATACAACCTCTACTGATGTTTTAGTGACCAAGTGTGTAAATTGCTGTTTGGGGAAGTGGTTCATGATATCCCCTGTGTGGTTTTGAAGTCCAAATGCCATATGTATACTTCAGAGCAACAGCTCCAAACTTCAGAGCAACAGCTCAAAACATGCTGTAACAGTCAACACTGTTATTTGCATTTGAGATTATGTCCATGCACTATAAGCTTGATGCAGAGGCAAAAACATATTTTAGAAAAACATTATTAAATGACAGAATATACTGGTAACATTATTTTGTGATCTCAGGATGAGTGACATCATAGCTCGCAGACAGAGGATGCCCTGGTACTGGCCTGACTGGGTCTACAGGTTATGCGGTGAGGGCCGAAAGCACAATAAGACCCTCAAAGTCCTCCACTCCTTCACTTCCAATGTGAGTATGGAGCATAGGGACCAAAGGGCTATTGTTAATTATGCAATGCATTGAAATGGTATTTCATTTGTTATTAACTCTATATATTGTACCACATGAAAATATGTTTTACAGATTCACTACACATGCCATGAGATAAGAAAACATATCAGTGAGGATTTTCCCTTTTTAACTTCTAAACGGCCAGGTGATATACGAGAGAGCAGACTACATCTCCTACATTGAGTCGGACAGTGAATCAGACCAGGGCATGAGGAAGAGACGGGCCTTCCTGGACATGCTCCTGAAGGCCACTGATGAGGAGGGCAACAAACTGAGTCACGAAGACATCCAGGAGGAAGTGGATACCTTTATGTTCAGGGTCAGGGGACTAATCTACTACTTTCATATATTTTTGTACCGTTTACAATGTGTTTGAGTGAAGAACGTGTACATTTGCTTTTATCCAGGGTCATGACACTACAGCAGCAGCCATGAACTGGGCTATTCATCTGTTGGGCTCCCACCCAGACGTGCAGAAGAAAGTTCAGCAAGAACTTCAGGATGTTTTGGGTAATGTAGTCATGTCTCAATTGCATTAGATCTCAAGTTCACCTGACCAGGACCAATTGAATAGCTTAGTTGATTATCATTTGTTTTGCCAGGGGCCAGGGGGAGTTAAATCACAGCTGATAAGCTAGAACAAAAACCTTACAGAAAACAGGTCATCTATTAACATTATTGTGTGAGCACCTGTCCCAAAACATTGGATTGTATAGTAAACTACTACTAGTACTACTACGGCTACTACCCTCCTATTCTTTAGATGTCTCTTTCCAGTGTAACTTACTGTCTATATCTCTGTGTTTAGGTGTGTCAGACCGGCCCATAAACGTGGAGGATCTCAAGAAGCTCCAGTACCTGGAGTGTGTGGTTAAGGAGTCACTTCGTCTGTTCCCTTCCGTGCCCTTTTTTGCCCGCAGCATCTGTGAAGATTGCGTCATTAGTGGGTGACAAACTGAACATGGCATTTTGCTTCTAAAGTTCCCACCTACAGAGGTCCCTGGGTTCCATTACAGTATATATGGAATGTGGAAGATGAATTTGAGTTTTTGATTATATTTTCGTGTAAAACTACTACTACTGGTAAAATACTAAATCAATCGAATGCTTAAATGAATGCCTCACACCCCTTATATTTACTCACCATAAGCCATCCACACTAGTCTGCTACTGTTTTATACCTCTAGGCGGATTCAAGGTCCCCGAAGGTGTCAATGCCTTAATCATGCCTTACGCCCTCCACCGTGACCCCAACACCTTTCCAGACCCGGAAGAGTTCCGCCCGGAACGCTTTTTGCCGGAGAACTCAATAAGAAGGCATCCGTATGCTTTCATCCCTTTCTCCGCGGGACTCCGCAACTGCATTGGTAATAACCAAAACACAACTCACAGAGTTAAATTGCAGTGCTATTAAGTCAACTGAACAATTTGTTAGGGTTAAGAGTATGAGCTTAACATGATTTTCCCCCCCAAATGTAATTCATGTCTGACGGATTAGCGTGTGAATTAGAGATTGAAGGTTGGAAGTGTGAGGGATTGGTCTTTTTTATTCTCCCTATAACTATATCCACTAGGTCAGCGTTTTGCTATGATGGAGGAAAAGGTGATCCTGGCATCCATCTTGCGCTCCTTCAACATCGAGTCATGCCAAAGACGTGAGGAACTCCGGCCACTAGGGGAACTCATCCTTAGGCCAGAAAAAGGCATCTGGATCAAACTGCAGAAGCGGAATCTCAAGACCCATCAATACTAGCACCTCTTCCTATTTTGGGATGCTTTTTCCTGGTTTGCTACAACTAGGTGGAGAGGCATTTTCTCACCACAGATTACAAACAAACCTCAACAGCACAGAACCTTCTTACTGTCTGTATTATGTGTCCCTGCTTCATTACAATATGACATCAGCATTTCTGTTTACGGTGTGTATCCAATAAACAGTTAGACTCGAAAATGTACAGCTCACACTGCTGCTACCGGGTCTTCTTTCTCTTGACTGGCTCTCTACTTCTGGTTTTAGACAGTTCTATAAAACAAGATCCTCATGCTATAGGGTATGGTAAACATGTTCTTTGCATGTCTTTGAGTGTGTATGTGCTGTGTCTATGTGTTTTTCTTCATCTTTCAGGTTCCCTTTGTGGATATACTGTATACAGTATATAGTATATAAACAGGCCCATGAAGGTAGCCTGAAAGATTATGAAAAACATACATAGACACATGCACAAACACAAAAACACACACACACATATATATATACATATATATATATATATATATATATATATATATATATATATATATATATATATATATATATATATATGTGTGTGTGTGTGTGTGTGTGTGTGTGTGTGTGTGTGTGTGTGTGTGTGCAGTACTGTACAAAAGTATTAGGCAAGTAGGTTGGGGGTGCTGTAAAGTAAGAATGCTTTCAAAAGTAGAAATGTAAACAGTTTTGTTTCTGTTTATAAAGTGAAAATAAATAATACGCTTCTCTTGAAATATTTAAGTTTTAACCAAAGATTTAAGATATCAAATAAATATATGATTTAAAGCACAGATTTAAGTTATACATTTAATATATACATTTTGCTAAACATTATCACATAAAACTGTTTACAGTTGGCGCACTATATGTCACAGCCTGTGGTAGCTCTTATCACAACGGAAATCCAAGAGGTTACAAACAGACATATTTCTCAGGGATGCAAGTTCTTGTACTGTAGCCCATCTGCTACTGAGCCAAGTTCAGTGGCAGGGCAGGGAAATATTCAAGTTTTAGAGATAAGATGAGAGTGAAAATAATAGTACTTCATATCTATTGGTGTTGGTTGGTTGCTGTATGCGCAGGTATGTCATTCTCCCCTAAGAGCATGAATACAATTTGATCCTTGTGTGCGTAATATATCAGATACTTTGTGTTATTGTGACATCTGGTGGCTGTTCGGCCTAACTGGTGTTACGGAAGAGGAAGTGTGCAAATCGAGTTCAACCAGATTGTAGTTTTAAACTTGTAATGAAAAGAAAGTCCATCACATTGCCATAAACATATTGCACCATGGTGTCCTAATTGCAAGACACTTGTTCTTGGCAGGATACCCTCTGCAATCAGGGAGCGAGCTACGAGTATCAAAGTCTAATAATTACAAACGAGGAACTAGAGGCATGATGTACATCCTTCTCATTGGCTGCTGACTCAAGGTCAGTGCGTGGGCAGGTAAAAGTTGACGGACTACGGATATGTTTAGTTCAACTTGAATCCTAAAAGCAACAGCTGTTGTTCTGATCTCATGCAGTTCTTAATTTGTGTATCCCAAACCCAATGAGCATCAGGAAGAATATAGGATGGCGATTGTATTAAGTTTAGGTACATTGGTTTTACTGGTAGTTATCTTCTTCATTGCTATCCTGATTCACTCTACCCACCCACAGATAAGTAGATATCTGCACCAATGGACCGTGATGAAGTCTATTCCTGACATCGAAACAACATACCCCATCATTGGCAACGCTTTGCTGTTAAAATCAGGTGCCAGAGGTGAGAAAGAGAGAGCATGAAACACTATGAAAAAGAGAAAGAGGTCTGTGTACATTATTTTCTGTATATTTATTGTTTGTTTTTTCAGATTTTTTCTGTCAGATTGTTGAATCCACAGAGGAGCTCCGTACCACTCCATTGGTGAAGTTCTGGATGGGACCGATCCCATTTGTAATTCTGTATCATGCGGAAACCATTGAGGTACCCTGTAAGCTATGCTCTCCCTAACAAAATGATTATTGAAAACTCTTTGATTGTCATTTGCTGGTTCAAACCCCTGTATTGATTATTTGTCTAATATGGGGTATGTATCTCTGCAAGACTATCCTAAACAACTCAACTCATATCGACAAGTCCTTTGCATACAAATATCTGGAACCATGGCTTGGCACCGGTCTGCTTACTAGGCAAGTGTCCCAAGACAAAGAGTTATTGTCTTTATATTCTGTAAAAAATAACCAATATGGAATGGACTTCTTTGTTATGTTAAAAATAACTACCAATAATAAAATAAACGGCCACACAAAACCAACAAAATGTTCAGAAAAACAATCTGTAGGATTCCTTTATAAAAATTCACCTGGTGAAGTAGGTAATCCTTTTTCTTGCTTTCTTTCTTTCTCTGTTATTCAGCACAGGGAATAAATGGCGTCGGCGGAGGAAGATGTTGACACCAACGTTTCACTTCTCCATCCTGACGGAGTTCCTGGAGGTGATGAACGAGCAGGCTGAGGTGCTGGTGGAGAAGCTGGAGAAGGAGGCAGAGAAGGGCCCCTTCAACTGCTTCACCCACGTCACCCTCTGTGCCCTCGACATCATTTGTGGTTAGTGTGTGTGTGTGTGTGTGTGTGTGTGTGTGTGTGTGTGTGTGTGTGTGTGTACTAATGTGATATTTCATGTTTTTTGTTTCCATCTTTTAACAGTTACATATGACATATGAAGGATACCATTATACTAGACCCTTGTAGACCCTTAAAAAGGTCCGGAGCTGGAGGACTGCATTGCCGTTTAACTAAAGTCTACCATTGCAAAATATATTTGGCTGAACTCCAGATCAAAGTGCACCTTAAGCTATGCCAACTGATAAAATCATACTCATGCCCATTCAATACGCACACCAACCAACAATCCTATTTTTGTCTTTTAGAGACTGCAATGGGAAAGAAAATCTATGCGCAAAGCAACTATGATTCGGAGTATGTCCAATGTGTGTACAAGTGAGTTCTCTACAGCGAAAGGTTTGGTATGTTGTAATTTGGAGGTTCACACCAACAGGGGTTACAGAGATTGTATTGACCAATTCTAAGGATTGCAATTACGGTAGCAATGTTGGGTACTAGGTTGTTTTCCACATTTGTGTTCAAATACGACCTGCACTCTTCAGCTCAACAGTTTCTAATACATATAATTTACATGTTCTACCATAGATAAACCAAGGTAGACAAGCTGTACATAGAGCGCCCAAATAAATAGTAGGACATTTATTTAAATGAAAATGAATTGTGTTTTATTGAGCGTAAAGTTTTAAATGTTCCTTTAATCTCAGGATGAGTGACTTCATATCTCGTAGACAGAGGATGCCATGGTTCTGGCCTGACTGGGTCTACAGACTTTTCAGTGAGGGTCGAAAGCACGATAAGACCCTTAAAGTCCTCCACTCCTTCACATCCAATGTAAGTCGAGAGGCAAGGGACCTAAGGCTATTGCAAAGTGTGCAATGTGCTTAAAATGATTGATAAGTGATGTTAGCTCTGTCCAGTGGGGCTGGCAGGAATTTTGGGCCCCATGAAAAGATACCACATTGGGCCAGAGTTGTAACGAGTCATCGAAAATAGGGACTTGAGTCGAGTTGAGTCATTTGGAATGGAGACTCGAGTCAAGTCTTTCACGTGCAAGTTTGAGTCGACTCGAGTCACTATTGTTCGAGTCGAGTCAGCTGTCTGACCCAAGCCGCTTCGAGTCACTAGCATTCTTAGCAGTATTTTTTGTGAGCTTTTTGAAGTTGGTGCTAGCGCTGCAGAGAAAGTGGAGACGAACCCAATGACGGTCTCTAGCCAGTGGAACATCGAACAGTTCATAGGAGTTTCACAAGTTGAACCAACTGCCAACCGGCTCTAGCACCAGCCCGGAACTGGCACCAGGTGCTTGTTGTTCGTGGAAAATGGAGAATATCCGAGTCAAGTCGAGTCAATTGACTCCAGTCATTACAACTCTGCATTTGGCCCCACCAACCCAGGCCAAGCCAACTGCGCAATTGCTGGAGCCACACCTCCAGAACTCATTCGACCCATTAAAAACTTGAAATAACTTCCATTGCAGACTTGCAACTCTCTTGTAGTCCAATACTCACTGTGCAATATTTACTGACTGTGAGCTGTGAAAATAAAACACTGTGCAGACCTGCATGCAACATCCTGCATACAGTGGAATTCACTATTGATGCCAGGGAGATACCCTCTATAAGAAATGTGCGAAAAGCCATCTTTTACAGTCTAAATGCCATTTTAAAGGTAACATTCTCGTAGTGACAACTCTTCCTCCACTTCCACACTCTCCCTGACAAAACTATATAACTTGAAAAGGGCCTTGGTTCCGCAGAGTGTACATGACTCATATGATATGATATCCTATATAATGCCATTAGTAATTACATCATAACCAACATGTCCCACGGGAAAAAAATACAGCACTTAATCCTGCAGAATATTTAATTGAATTATCTGCAGTTGCGTATCACCACTACTAAACCACCAGTAAACGACCAACTTCAGTCTGCATCAAAGCCAAGGAAACAAACTTTGGAAATATGACTTGAATGTATAAGTTTAACATTGGCTGTCACTTATACAACGTGTCACTCAATGCTTCAAACTGTCCAGCATCCAATACAGACCGTAGGCTGTTTTTGTTTCATATGATGATTATTATGTGGAAAAATAATTATGGTGCTTGAATTCTTATCATTGAAAAGGATTTATTACATTTAAAAAGGACCCCTGCAATTATGCCAACTAACATTCAACATAATGCAGCTCACCTCCTTCATTTGGAACTAGGTCTGGTTCATTGGTAGGCGGTGGGGAGACAGGGCTGCAGGGCTTGAAGCTGCATTTGCTGGGCCTGGCACCAGCCAGGGGCAGGAAAAACAGATTTTTTATGAATAGCTTGCTAAAAGGTTGCCTGGATTGATTAATGTCGGCTAAAATAGGGGTGAAATGTAAACATTCACAATTAGGTAATCATGTTAGGGGTGCTGTTTCTATATGGACTTGGCTAACTGCTTAATTAACAACTACCACTCACGGACTACACCCACCTTTTTTTGTGAAAAATTGGGTGACATAATGTTGCCCTTTCTTTTCTTTCTCTCGTCTTTTCTTCTTTCTTTTCGCTTTTAGTTACCAGACTTTCCTTTAAACTGAGACATGATGCTCGATACTCCTCACTCGTTGCAATTTACTGCTAATTGTACCTTATTGCTCGCGCCTGGTTTCAGGGCAGGCAGGACCGAACCATTTCATGTGGGGGCGAGGTAAGGGGGTGGGGGGGGGACGGGGGGCGTCTCCCGATGTTTACTTTTCACCGTTCATTTGTTAGTGCATTGTGAATAAAATATATTGGAAAAGAATGACCTAACATTCTTATAATTTGTCAGGGCCCCTGTCAGTCACAGGCCCTTAGAATCAGCCTTATCACCTAATTCATTCTAAATTGTTAAAGACATAATAATAAAATTTCACATAAACGTTTACTGCGTTACAGGTGATATATGAAAGGGCAGAGAAAATCCCTTGTAACAAATCGGACAGTGAATCAGACCAGGGCATGAGGAAGAGACGGGCCTTCCTGGACATGCTCCTGAAGGCCACTGATGAGGAGGGCAACAAACTGAGTCACGAAGACATCCAGGAGGAAGTGGATACCTTTATGTTCGAGGCATGGGACCATTCAACTTCTTTTTTTATTTTGTATTTTTTATTTTTGTGACCTCAATATAAAATAGATTCAAAGTAAGTTGTGTATGAGGGTTTAACGTGTACAAACATGTGGTTTTGTCCAGGGTCATGACACTACAGCCGCCTCCATGAACTGGGCTATTCATCTATTGGGTTCCTATCCGGAAGTGCAGAAGAAAGTACAGCAAGAATTAGAGGTTGTTTTAGGTAAAGCTTGCCACTCTCCTTTCCCGCTGCATTTCCCTTCTTCTCACTTTTACTATATCAATAGTTTTTCTAACCAAAGGCAAGCTCAGTTTGTGATTCTCATTTGCCAACGGTTCGGCAGAGTTAAAACATTGTTGAAAGGCATGATAACTATCCCTTCAAAACAAAGTGAACCATTACAAATTCTCAGGTTACGTGTTGACTGACTGTGCAAGCAATTTTCCTTGATGATGAGCTATATCCCTTTTGGGGATATCTAAAGTATAGTATACTTTGATGGAAAATGGTTGAACTTAAAACATTACCTCAACATATATGTTTATGAAATATATAGATGGTTAACAAGATGTAAGGCTTCAGCATTGTTTGGAGATTTAAATTTCACAGTGTACGTGCTTTAAAATATTGGCATTCAACTAACCATGATTAGCTAGATTCCATTTTTTTAAGTTACAATAGATTGGATCGGATCTGGACAAGTCTGCAGCTCTGAAAAAATACATAAATAACACAAATAGTAAGACAAAGAAGTTATCAAAAACTCCATTATATCCTTTTACTGTAAGTTTTGAAACATGCAGGTGCAATTTTATAATCACTTGTAGACAATAGAATATCTGTCACCAAGCTCACATACACATTTTGAATATGAATGATTGAATATGAATGATTGAATATGAATGATGATGATGAATATTTAAGATAGCAAGCCCTCTGTTTATACTTGCAACATTGTGTCTGATTGAAAATATGTATGGATTATTCCAATCGAATACTTCCAGGCCGTCTTTTCTCCCCTCCCTCATATGTCTTCTGTCATTGTAACTTACTGTCTATTCTCTGTGTTTAGGTGTGTCAGACCGGCCCATAAACGTGGAGGATCTCAAGAAGCTGCACTACCTGGAGTGTGTGGTTAAGGAGTCACTTCGTCTGTTCCCTTCCGTGCCCTTTTTTGCCCGCAGCATCTGTGAAGATTGCGTCATTAGTGGGTGACATTCCTAATATAAGGACTTTTTGTTTAGTTCACACCCAATCACTGTGGCTGTATGTGTTGTAAATTGAGAATAGGCACGCTCTCGGTCAGTGGAGTGTTTTGTTAGAGGTGTTGAGGACTGGATTAGTTCCTCAGTCATCCAGGCTGGTTTCACAGCTGCTTCTAACTCCCATATATGGTTTCAAGGTCCCAAAAGGACATGATCTCAGTCAGTGCAGTGTTTTGTTATCGGTGTTGAGGACTGGGTTAGGGAACACTGAGAGTCTGAGACAGGGCGTTTATATTGTTCCTCAGTCATCCAAGCTAGTTTAACAGCGGCTTCTTAACTCCCATAGATGGTTTCAAGGTCCCAAAGGGGTGCAATGCCTTCATATGTCCCTACGCCCTCCACCGGGACGCAAACAACTTCCCAGACCCTGAAGAGTTCCGACCAGAGCGCTTTCTGCCGGAGAACTCGGTGGGAAGGCATCCCTATGCATACATCCCTTTCTCTGCTGGACTGCGCAACTGCATTGGTAATGACCAAAGTATTTTTCAAAAAGGGTCACTTGCAGGTTACTTTGTCCACTGAACGAAGTCCCTTTGCTGGAGGGATTTTCTTTTTTCTGTTGATCAATTGACTTATTCCTCCTGTTTCAAACATGCCTGACAGAACGGTGTAGTGAGTATATTGAAACACTGTTGTGCTCTGTGCATTTTACAATATCAGTGAGTCTTTTGCTACACTCTGTAACTCTGTTTCTAACTGTAGGTCAGCGTTTCGCTATAATGGAGGAAAAGGTGGTTCTGGCATCCATCATGCGCTCCTTTAACATCGAGGCGTGCCAGAGACGCGAGGACCTTCAACCACTGGGGGAACTCATCCTTCGACCAGAGAAAGGCATCTGGATCAAACTGCAGAAGCGGAAACTTATGACTTAATAATAGTAAAACCCATTCGCGGTTAAGTAGCTTCAATCTGGTTGCTACATTAGTGTAGCACAAATGCATGTTCTCACAGCAGCTTAACATGACTAAAACTCCTATAGCACATAACCCTCTTAAACTGTGCACCACACAATTACTAATTGCACTAACATGATTCCATCACATCTGAAAATACACTTGCATTGCAATGTTACCTTCTTTTAAATAAACTTTGTATTTTCACAACGGTTTAGTTTTGTTAATGAACATAGTTATTCCAGCAATCCAGTTTGTAATTGATCTAAATGGTGAACTGTATGGGGTAAATGATGAATTTTGTAAATTTGTAAATTAAGTGAAACTGCTGAAACACAGGCTCTTGCAGGTTAAATGTGGTGCCTTCAATTTGTCTTGTCAAGCAAATGTAGAGAAATATATTGAACCAGTGTTTTTTGGTTCCTCTCTTTAGGTCTCTGAGGATATAACTTAGAAGTCCTTGCTCTCAATTGTTGCCTCTCACCCAATCTCCAATGATGATTGTCCACTTAGCATCAAACATTGCAGTCATGTTATTGAGAGCATGACGTCAAAGCTTATTAGAATACTTTACCTTGTGAGACCTCGAGGCTGCCCTGCATAAAAACACCCATCTCTCTCTCTATGTGAACATCTTCTCCTTTCCGGTTCCCTTTTTTAGTCTAATTCATTTCGTTATAATTCTCCTTCTTTATCCTCCGTTTAACATCTTACCTCTAGGCATTACTCATTTTCTTGGTGTTCAGTATATTTAAATAAAATAAATGTATTTCTGTCACATGAGGATCTCAACAATCCATCACAACACAGTTTTAATTCTAGAATGTCAGTATTATACATGCTCCGACTCTTTTGTCTGAATATGATTTAGATGGCCAGCCTGCTGAAGACTGTTGGGTTATTTTGTGAAATGATAATGCATTTAATTTAACCTTATTTTATGATATTGCCAGAATTATTTATTATAGCTATATGTAATGAATCAGAAAAGAAGATAATTCGAGTCTGCATGTAAAAGGGATTTTACACTTGTATCATGTTGAATTTTTCAACGTTGAGTTGGAAAATGCAATAAACGATTCTACCAATTGTGACCAAGTTAGAACGGGATGTTACTGTGCCATCCACAGTGAGGCAGCAATGTTCCTTACAAGTGTGACACTTGTTCACTTGCTTATACTGTATACTCTATGGCCAGTGTGCTTGTACAGATGATCATCATCAGATGTTTCTCTAAAATTATACAAAACAAAGAACCGTTCAACCATTCATTTTGGACAGTGGAATTTTCAAAATACCCTTGAACCCCATGATAAACAAATAACACTAGAAATCATCTGAAGGCACATGGGAGCCAATAGCTATAAACAAACATGTAACAGGTGTGTGTGCTCAATTGTTAGTATTATTTTTCAGTTGTCTCGTTATTTGAATGCATTATTGACAAGATTTGAAGCAAGCCCTAAAAACGACAAATATAGAATATCAAAGGAGTGGCTAACATAAAAACCCTTACAGCTCACAAACTGCACCTCTGGGGATTTTTGGACTGTATGTGGTAGTTTGGAGCATCAGTCAAATATATAAAATTGACAATGAATATGGCGACCACGTGCTTAAAAGTTTTTCCATTTACTTTGAGAAATAAGTTGATGTTCAGATATAAAAGGTCCCTATCTTTCAAAGCAGTGTTGACAACATGTTGGTGTGTGCGTGCACATGCAGCTCAGTATGTTTGCATTAATGTGGTGTGTCAGAGCATGTGTCACGGGAGCTTGAGCTCAGAACAAACTCTATTCAATCCCAGAGGTCCCCTGCAGCAACCAATCCAGACGGCACATATCTTCCATCCCCATTGGCCACATAGGCGCACTCACAGACAAACAAACAAACACTCTCACAGACACATACACTCACGTATGTACACACAAGGTATGATTAGGGTAGATAATTGTGTGTGTGTGTGTGTGTGTGTATATGTGTGTGTGTGTGTGTGTGTGTGTGTGTGTGTGTGTCTGAGGCCAATGGGGAAGAGTATGCATGGAACCTAAGTCTCCACTCAACAGAAGGAGAGGAGGAAGATAAGAGCCTATGGCATCAGAGTTTACAGCCTAATAACTCAGTCTGCTCCATAGGGGCTAAATGTCTCTTTTTGCAGTGGAATTGGAATACAGGCCGGAGGAGGGAGATTAAACTAAAAGTCATGGTATCAACATGGAAGTAAAAAAAGGAAATAAAAAGATGTGCACATGATCTGGACCTATGCAGTGCTCATAAAGTAGGCCACACACCCACTAACACACAGACACACTGACATGCTGTGTGGTATTTTACTGGATGTCTTTCTCCATGGCCTACAGTAGCAGTATCCATTATACAGTCAGAAGGCCTACTGTCAAGGATTGGCAATATTTGTCTTGATACCCTTTACCTTTATCTGTTGCTGGTATGCAAACAGGTGACATAGAGCAAACAAAATTAACAGACTCTTACTGTAGTTTTCGCAAAGTAGCAAAACAACAGTAGCTTGTTAGGCAGGTTCATCTTTACTATGGTGGCCAAACTGGATATTTCTTTTACAAAGTGTGTGATAACTTACTCATTTGTTGGACAATTTAACCAAGCATTTTCCCAAAAGCAATTTGTGCTGGCTTTGTGAAAGGTTTGACATGAGTGCAAGTAACACTCACAGGCCATTGTCAGGCTATGCTGAGTATGACAAATACACATGCTGCATTGACCTCTAATGTAAGGATGCATGGTGACACACTCCCTCCCCCAAGGTCCCTCCATCACACAGATCCACACAACTGATTGTCAAGGACCTCCTCCAGTCTGGGCATCATGAGAACTCACCTTTGTTCAGCATAGGAGAAGGTCCCCTATCGTCTTGTGAGTGCATCTCAGTCAAGTTGAAAGAAACATCACGCTTTTCATGTCTGACCTCATTCTGGCAGCCAGGATGAGCCCATGATAGAATGACCAGCATGACTAGCTTTACACAGAAGAGCTGTGACTGTGTGTGTGTGTGCGTGTGCGTGTGTGAGTGTGCACATGCATGTGTGTGTGTGTGTTTAAGTAAGACGGATAAAGACAATTCTTAACAGAGACCCTTATTCACTGTGGTAAAGTTTGGTTATTTAATTGAATTTACAGTGTTGATGTTAAAACCAGTACATTGTCTACTTCAATAGGATGCAAACAACTAGTTGCTTTGACTGTTCAAGGTATGAAGTAAGGTTGCTGAGACACAGCCATTCAGTGGCACATGACACGATGGGTTATATTCTGGCAAAGGATAGAAAGACTGGGGAAGTTTGACAGTCAAAGTCCTCATGGAAGAGGTGTAAATGAGTGGAGCTTCAAAGACAGAGGTGGATTATTGTTTAGGTGTGCTCCTGTAATGGAACAGTCACACAAAACCAGGAAGAGTGTGTGTCTTGAAACATGGAGGGCTTTGACAAAGAGTGAGTGAGGTTTAAAAGTGCCAATCAAACACGTGCCTTTGAAATTCAAAGGCTAAGAGAAGAGAAGATTTGTATATGAAAGTCTCCAGACCTCTAGTCAAGTTTGAGAGGAGCGAGATTTGGAGGGATGGCTACGTGAGACTAGGTCAAAGATAGCACCTTTTGTTCTTAAGATGCTTTGTACCAAAGTTTGGTATTCAACTTTTCATATCATTCAAAAGTCTCTCTATATTGATTTCGTAATATTTCCATTTGCCTCTGTACCAAGCTCTATCTAATCAAAAGTTTCATCTCCAATTTATTTACTAGAATTATGATACCTGTTCATTAGATATTGTAGTTAGTGTAGCATTACACGTTTCCCCTATACAAAGAGATTGGGGTGAGAAATTCTGCACATCCCTACCCCAGGAGCAGTGAAAGGGGTTATCCTGATGGAGCTTAAAATAAGCCTAATAAAACATGACAGCTTTGTCACTTTTCAAACCATTGGTACTTACCCTCTAATCCTGTTTTTCATAACATTGCATCAACTGCATCTAGGCTTTATGCCAATGTGTCACAAAGTGCCACCAATCCGCTCTCATGCAACAAACACACAAATATACATTCTGTCGGTGTTGTGCAGACATTATCCACTTCAAGAGGACTGACAGCCGTTGACAAGTACTGGGAACGGGAAAATGTCAGCATGTTCTGCTTGTTTCTCTGCAAGCACTCAGTGAGAGACTGTCTGACTCCAAACGGAGGGTTCTGCTTCTGAGTTTCTGTGATAAATGGGTTTCTTTGTCAGGGAGTATGTTTCTCCATCACTTTTTTTTTTCCATTGTCTACTTTTTCAACTGTTTGTCACTTTCACGCTCCCCATCAACCTTTCTCCACGTAGCTTTTGTCCTTCACACCTTCAGTTTCTTTCTGAGTGAAATGTTGTCCTTAAACAGAGCTTTCAACCATCACCCATGGATTTCTCTTTGTTAAAGCTGGCCTCGTTTTTCCTTTACTGAATCAATGTTTACAACGATTACCAGATTTAGGGTGAGGAATTAAAACACAGAAAGTACAAATAGAGACCAAAATGGAAAGGCTATAGCTCATTGAGACACGAGGAGGTGTCAGGTAGTCACCGCGGGAAATGAGAACTCGACAAAATAAACACATTTGTTGTTTGTCTTTTTCCTTATCATAAATGTTGTATATACTGCTCATTTCACAATAGAAAATAAATCATTTATTTTCTAATTGTTGATGGGTTCATACCAATTAAGGGAAAAAAGTCTAAACAGTACAAACGTTCATGAATGTGAGTTGAAAAATGGTTGTGGAATGGTCTAAATCTAAAATGTACCTGAAAAGGAATTACCAGGGCTAATATTAACTGCATAAGAAATATGAACTTTGTATGTGGAAACACACATCCTCAAATGAGCCCCATTGGACTTTCAGCATCCCCTTCAAGTAATATAGACCTGTATAGTCTGGCTGTCTGAGGTGTAGCATGGAAAGAAAAGGTGTCTTACAAAGCCTTTTGTCTCAGCAGCCATCGCTCTCCGACCTGTGATGATGTCACTTCCTTGGGGACAGTGAGACCCAGTATAGACAGAGAGGAGGTGGTTCCCACGCCTCGGCCAGACATTCACTAATCCCTGTCAGGACTCAATGGGAGCAGAGGAGCTGCTCCATTGGATGTCTTCAGAGGCTCTCTGTCTGTCTGTTTGGGAGTGAGTTTCAGTCAGTGAGTGAGTGGGAGATAGTGTGCACAATGATTCTCTACAGAACAGTGACCTGGATTATCCTCCATCAAGTGATGAGAAGGGCTTAGCCAATGATGGCTCTCAGTCTAATTTTAGTGTTATTCATTTTAGGCTTTCGTTGTGTCCTAAAGTGTATTTATATCAATGAAAAATACTGTAAGCCATTTCTGAACACTTCTGCTGCATGTGAAAAATGCTCCAATGCCTTCTATAAGACTTGCTTTAGGCTTTAGCTAACTAAGTTTCAGACCAATATTTTAAATTTGAAAGAATGTTTTTTATTTTACAATCCTTTTTAGGGGTCCATAAACAGTCTTGTACTTCTGTGAAAACGTTCAATGGGACAGACCGAAGTGTAAAGGAAGATTTACTAATTTTGGGATTTTCTATTAACAAAACCCCTTTTATAATATTGTACTACAGAGAACGTGAAATGTCAAAGAAGAAAGTCTCCTAGCTGGGTGGACAGAAGGTATTGTAGGAAAATCATTTCCCTCTTTTTGAGTGGTTTCAGTCAATCTGTAGAGTAAAGACAAAACTACTAGGATCTGAGTAATACATATCAACGTCCTTTATTATCTCCATACAGTTAGAACAGGTTAACTATCAAGAGGTGAGCTCTCATATTCTTACAAAGAATAGCTTAATTTTCCCTATTTTATACCCATTTTAGCAATCCTGCTTGTGTTTCAAAGAAAAGTTTATTGGCACTCCTTATTCCTTTGTTGTTCTCATGATCTCACGCACCTGGTGTTTTCAGTAGCCCTGAACTGGCCTTCGTCCCTGCCAAACGATAAAGAGTGTTGTCTTTATCTAGCAACCACACCCTCTGCTCACACTATAAATATTCTGGCCTTGTTCTCCTGCTGGTGTTATTCTGCTAAGAACTACGAGTACAACAGGGACATGTCCAGGATACATCTTGAAATGAACAACTCCTCGCCTTCCGACTCTCCTCTGGTTGCCTCCCACAGAGCATTTGATTAAATTGAAGATGACTCCGTATTGGTCATGAAGTCAACCATGCTGTGAAGGCGGATACACTTCCCTCCTTGTCTCCTCTTCCTTTGACTAAACATTGATATGACTCGATGACGTTAATCTTTCCTTGCGCTTAGGAGACCCTACACATTTTTGATCATGCCATGCGTATAACAGGACCTGAAAGGCAGATGGTGTGAAATTTGAACTCGTCTTTATACATTTCGTTTGATGTAACGCTCAAAGATCCTGACAAACTTAGAATTGGGCATGAACTGTTTACTCATAAGAGGCAGATTATAACGAGGTCAACAGGAATAGACAGCTGGGACATGCAAAAAGGAGGAGAAGGGATCCGTGGTGTTACTACCAGGACTCGTGGATTAATAATGTAGGTGTTTGATAGATATGACAAAGATGAGGAAGGGAGGTAGAGAGAAAGAGAGAGATAGAGAGAAAGAGAGATAGAGAGGGAAAGAGTGAGAGAATGAGAGTGTGTGAGAGAGACACTCTTAAGTGGAACATTGACTCAAATGATTAGATTAGAAAGTTTAAGGACATGCAGTACAACTGCAAGATGAAGGTTGCTGGTTTCAGCCTCTCTAACTGAGAATGAAATGGGGTTAAAAGAAAGAGAGACATAAAAAAGATAGGTGGCTTAAGGCATGCACATGAAAGGTAATAAGCTCCGTAAGAAGATTCTGAGTTTGGAGGCCAATGTCTGGCATTATTGGCATGGTTCAGGCTTCACCTAGAGTAGAGGCAAGGGCAGGCTAGGACACAAGGGGACAATGAGGAATGTCCAGTTATGATTCAGAGGACAGATCAAATGGGACCAGTGGGTAGTGGGAGTCTAAAAGGCTACTGGCAGGGTGGGTACGTTTGAATGTGTTTCGATTCTGCTTGACAAAATTGGTTAGGTGTGTTCTGTCTACTGTGCCAACAGTTCGTCAGTTTTTTCTTGCTATTAACTAGCACAGGAACTACAGGCCAGCCACTCAGGACCTTTGGAGCAGCTTTTCAGTTGGACAGAGTCTACAGGGCTTCAAGAGAAATGAGCAACTAGGGATTAGCACTCCTTACAAGCAGGTGTGAGTGTGACTTAGCACTGTGTCTTACAGACTTCTCAAATGGACACGCATGGGAACTAAGATAAGGTAAACAAAGGCAAAAAGCAGTAATGGAATGTGATAACAAAAAACACTACAGGAAGTTAGGTAATGTTTGGTGTGTCTATGTGTGCGAGGAGGGAAAGTGAATCCCGTTGTGGTTTCAGTGGAGTCGTTTCAAAGTACTCTGACAAGTGCTAAAGTAAAGAGCAATAAGAGATAAAGGGTTAGGAAATCCTCAGGCTCATTATAAATCCATGCACACATGGGGATATACTTAAGCCCTACCCCGAGCCCAACCTCATACCTAACCTCAGTCACCTCCTTGTCCTTCTCTGAAGTGCACAAAGTATGCCGACATGAAGTGGATCAAGAGGCTACTTCTATAACTTATGTACTGCACATTGCAATGTTACTGTTGTTAAGTTTGCTCGACAAGCTGTGCATCCCCCATGGAGGTACAGTAACGAGAGGCCTGAATGACATGACTGGCCACGGTTGAACAGTGACAGCGTTTTTTTCGTTTATTTTGTGACACGCCAGCTGAAAGCCACGATGACATTCCATAAAGTAAATTTGTAACGCCACGTGTAAAACCTACTTGGTGTAGTACTCCAAGCTAACACCAAGGTCTCCTAAAAGGGGCATCACGTTCATTGAGACGTGACTTTGACGATGCCAATCAAGGAAACGTGCGAGACTGTCAGTGTGGGTCTCAAGAACTGTGGGACTAGACCGAGCCCTCACCACGCTTAATGACCTGATTAATAATACATTCCATGTGTAATTATAAAATGTAATGAGATTTCTGTCACTCTCGGTCTCTTGCTAATGACGGTATTGTCATCCCCCCCCCCCCCCCCCCCCCCCCCCCCCCCCCACTGTCTGCCACACGAATCATTGAGAGCACATGGTCCTTAATGTTCGCACGCATGAATTGTTTAAAACTCGTTTAGTGTCTTTGCATCTTTGGCTCGTTTTGCTGGACACGTTGCATAGACTGTGTGAGGCTGATAGGGAGAGATGTGTTGGTAGATATGCGAGTATACGGCAGCAGGTTCTCTTGAGGTTGCTGGATATCTTGCATGTATTAGCACACCATTGTGTTCGTGGAGGTCATGAGTACATTTGGGTGGCTTTCTTTAAATGTGAGTTAACCTGTTAAGCCCGACTGCCCCGACGACGGGGCAAAAACGAGGTTGTGAGTGATTTACTGTTACACAACCGTACATCAAGACGCCACATAGACATGCTATACCAGCTTGGAAAGCTACGAATCTGTAGATTTCATGACAAACAATCATTTTACATATAAATAAATCACATTTGCATCAATAACTAATGTATACAACATGTACTCACCAAGCGCTCAAAGTTTTTTAGGGGACGACAACATTCAAACGAATCTGCTGACTGATGCTTTAGAGGAGACCAAGTGCTAGCAGCTACGAGCAACTACATAGGAGTTAGCCCTCTAACAACTTTTATATCACACATAACATTTCGTAATCAAAGTAAAACGTTTCTGCATCCTTCAATGATTATTGCAACCAAAAATGAGTTCTATTAAAAAATATATATATATGCGTGTATTACTAACATTCTTTCGATCACGTAGATACTATTTTCTGCGCTCTCAATCAAACTATCATTTCTGTAGACGTGTTTACATTGGCCATGGTCCATGCGCCTCTCTGAGATGACCCCTCCTTCTCTTCGTTGTATCAACAAATCTAAAGCCAAGATTTGTGGGATAATACCAGAATCGATTACGATTTGTTCTTACCTTTCTTTAGAGGTGTCAATCATGTCTCTGTGCCCTTTCTAGCCAAAGTTATCGAAGTGCGTACTCATCCGTACCAGATCGACGTAATTTTAGCTATTACGCACCGAGTTGCGTAGCGCGCAGGAATACTTGATTTGGTTTGGTTTTCTTTATCCATATTATAGTTTATACTATTTATATTCAACAGAATGTCTAATAAAATGGTTTTCGGCTGAAGAAGCCCTAAAACAAGTTATAAATGACAGTGGCACGGAAGCCGTAATTCCAGATTCAACTGGTTCGGAAGATTCCGATGGAGAGGATTCATCTTTTTCAAACCCTGCTGAAGAGTAAGTATGTTTATCAAATGTATTCTGATGAAAATAGTATGGTCATATGTCTTCTAATGATAAGAAATGTATGCATATGCAACTAAATGGTTGTCGTGGTGTCAGGCTATTGATTATTCAGCTTAGCTAACGTTATTGATATTTGCCTTTGACAGTGACCCTACGTAAACAACCTCGGTCTGGTTTCTAGATAGGATTTTCAAAGTTGATGTAGCTTGGTTATCCACAGAATTATTAGATAATATTTGTATATGTTGTATAATGTGATATTTTTTTGGCAATCATTTAGTTATTTGTTAATTTACACACCACAGTTCGAGTTCGTTTTTTTCTTCATTGGTAAATAATCAGTAGTATACTAATAATATTAGAGTAATACAGGTCTTATTGTGTGTATGTGTGGGATTATGGAAGGCTGTTATTTGTTGTTTCCATCTTGCTAAGCTATAACATTGAATGATTTTTGAAAACATTATTAGTTATATTTGTGTATTTGTCTGGCCGAAATAAAAAAAAAAATAGATCAAATATTGTCTTCAAAATTGCAGTCACGTTGTCATGCAACACTAACTCCCTGTTTTATGTATCCACAGTGAAGATCTGGGAGAAGGGAGGAAGAGCAACAACAAGACCCGGAGAAAGAATGTGAGGTGCTAAGTGGCGCGTTAACTTTGACAATCACCCCGACTCTACAGCCGTCTACGTCTTCACCTTTCTCCAGCCACAGTTCCACAAGGTCAAAGTTAGCCGGTTCATCAAGGCAGACCTCGTACAAAGACCCCAGTATCATGCAGAGCCTGTGGTGTGTATTTGTGCAGCTAATTTATTTTTATTATATATATATATATATATATATATATATATATATATATATATATATATATATATATATATATATATAATAAAAATAAATTAGCTCCTGTTGGAGAGAAAGATTTTGAACGGCTTTCATTTGTATTAATTTGTAATGTATACAGTCCCCTCCAAAAGTATTGGAACAGTAATGCCAATTCCTTTATTTTTGCTGTAGACTGAAAGCGTTTGGGTTTGACACCAAAAGATGAATATGAGACAAAAGATCAATATGTCAGCTTTTATTTCCAGGTATTTTCATCTGGATCTGATAAACAACTTAGAAGATATCATTATTTGAAAAGAAAGACCACATTTTTAGATGAGCAAAAGTATTGGAACAGATAGACTTGAAATGGATTTAAGTGAATAAGACTCAATATTTTGTTGCAAATCCTTTGCTTTCAATAACTGCATCAAGCCTGCGACCCATGGACATCACCAAACTTTTGCATTCTTCTTTTGTTATGCCTTTCCAGGCTTTCACTGCAGCCTCTTTCAGTTGTTGCTTGTTTTGGGGGGTTTCTCCCTTCAGTCTCCTTTTAAGAAGGTAAAAAGAATGCTCTATAGGGTTTAAGTCTGGAGATTGACTTGGCCAGTCTAGGACCTTCCACTTCTTGCCCCTGATGAACTCCTTTGTTGCTTTTGCAGTGTGTTTAGGGTCATTATCTTGCTGCATGACAAAGGATCTCCCAATCAGTTTGATTGCATCCTTCTTTAAATTGGCAGACAAAATGTTTCTGTAGACTTCCGAATTCATTTTGCTGCCGCCATCATGTGTTACATCATCAATGAAGATTAATGAGCCCGTCCCAGAAGAAGCCATTGATGCCCAAGCCATCACATTACCTCCACCGTGTTTCACAGATGAGCTTGTGTTTTGGGGGTCATGAGCAGATCCTTTTTTTCTCTAAACCTTAGCCTTTCCATCACTCTGGTAGAAGTTAATCTTCGTCTCATCAGTCCATAAAACTTTTTCCCAGAATTTTTGAGGCTCGTCTCTGTACTTTTTGGCAAAATCCAGCCTGGCCTTCCTATTCTTTATGCTAATGAATGGCTTGCATCTTCTGGTGTAGCCTCTGTACTGTTGTCCATGAAGTCTTCTACGAACAGTGGATTCTGAAACCTTCACTCCTGCCCTCTGGAGGTTGTTGTTGATCTCACCAACAGTAGTTTTAGGGTCTTTCTTCACAGCTCTGACAATGTTTCTGTCGTCAACTGCTGTTGTTTTCCTTGGTCGTCCCGTTCGATGTCTGTTACTTAGTACACCAGTAGTTTGTTTCTTCCTGAGGATATTCCAAATTGTTGTACTGGCTATGGCTAGTGTCTATGCAATGGCTCTGACTGATTTCCCATCTTCTCTTAGCTTCACAATTGCTTTCTTTTCACCCATAGACAGTTCTCTGCTTTTCATGTTGATTACTATAACTGCAGTCTGCACAGGCAAAACCAGAAACTGAAACTGAGCCTAGACATTCAGTGTTATTTATTGTTTGAATAATAAATGTCATAAGACACACCTGGGCAACAAAACACACCTGTTAGTCACATGTTCCAATACTTTTGCTCAACAAAAAATGTGGTGTTCCTTTACAAATAATGATATCTTCTAAGTTGTTTATCAGATCCAGATGAAAATACCTGGAAATAAAAGCTGACATATTGATCTTTTGTCTCATATTCATCTTTTGGTGTCAAACCCAAACGCTTTCAGTCTACAGCAAAAATAAAGGAATTGGCATTACTGTTCCAATACTTTTGGAGGGGACTGTATAAGGAGATAGGGTGAGAAGTTCAGTCATCCGGGAGGGACTCGGAGTAGATCCGCTGCTTCTTTGCGTAGAAAGGAGCCAGTTGAGGTGGTTCGGGCATCTAGTTAGGATGCCACCTGGCCGCCTCCCTAGGGAGGTGTTTCAGGCACGTCCAGCTGGGCGGAGGCCACGGGGCAGACCAAGGACCAGGTGGAGGGATTATATCTCCATGCTGGTCGGGGAGCGCCTTGGAATACCCCAGTCAGAGCTGGCGGATGTGGCCCGGGAAAGGGAAGGATGGGGCTCTCTGCTGGAACTACTACCTCCGCGACCCGATCGGATAAGCGGACGAAGATGATGATGTAATGTATATTTTAGAGTAGAGGCAATACCCAAACTACCAATGAATTATTTCAAGAAAATCCAAAAAATTGGGGCAAAATGCAGTTTTTGTGTAGTTGTAACAATATGAGTGTAATTTATTAGGAATTGCAGACTTATAAGCTGTTATTACCAAAACGGCACAAATGGGCCATTTGGATAGCTTAGCTATCTGTACTAAAACCCCAGTAACTTCTATATACTTTCCTTGATTTGCACCAAATGTGCTACAGCTGCACATCAATAGTTGTACTACAGAGATCAAGTGTTCATCAGTTTGTCAGATGCTTACCCAAGTAGATATTCTATCTGAAACTTACATTTCTAATCAGACGGAAAAAAATATTCAATTTCTGCTCTCTTATCTCCCCAGCAGGTCTCAACCAATAACATTTAATCAAAGCAAATTTTATTTGGCCATTTGGTGCACCAGGATGTTACCTTTCTATAGATGTCAACATTATGCATATGGCCCATGTAGATCTAGAGCTATAATCAATTTAGTTTGGGTATGTAATTTTAGGTGGATTTGACCAAAATTGCCTCAGGGTAGAAGAGGTTAAGGAACTGGAGGATATTAAAGAATGCATTTTAAATGCATTTTGACTTGGAAAAGGAGTGACAACCTGTTTACACAGCTGGAACTTGAGCATTAGCATTGGGAGGAACCCCACATGCAGTGGACAGAGGTGGCCCAAGGCAATTTATACATCAATAAAAATAAAGCTCATCTTATGTATTGCAATTTTGTGAAAACCTGAATTGATTCTTAACATGTGTCTCATACAGTAAAATATATTTCTTAGATTGACGTTACAGTGATTAAACTAAATTATTGAGCCCTTGGAGTCATTAGTGGTGCAGTTCTGGGTTTAAAACCAGCCTTGGCCTTACATCACTCAGTGAATATGGAAATTAGTTAAACTCTTTTGGCCTCGTTCTCTCCAGGACAGCTTTTATCCATTGGCTATTTGTGATCTCAGCAGGGCTCATCATGTTCGAAGAGCCATCAAGGGACAGGTCAGCCATACTGGCAGCCCAAAGGATCCCCAGATACCCAAGGCCCCATCTGTGCAAGTGACTATTTTATTTGTTATGAGTAAATGCTGGGGGATCTGAAAAAAGAAATAAAAAAAACAAACAAACCTGTGTGACGTAGGACAAAGTAAAACTTAACATGCATTTCCACGAAAATGCGAATGTGATTGTGTTGTGGAGCAGGTTGTCATGCGGACGCCAGCCTGGCAAGCATCTGTGTTGTGAAGACAGTGGCCGTGGTATTTTTCCAGACCAACTCAAAGTAGGCCATTGGGTGGAACACCGCCTAATCTGGCAACACTGCCTTTGAGTAGAAGGTTTGAGCCGGCCAATTTCTGTTTGGTTAGGCTGCGCTATGTTTGCTAGCAATCTCAGTAAATGCAAAACCAACCCCAAATAACGTTTGTGACTTTTGCGTGATAGCTAGCAATGTTTAACTTTGAACATTTTAGTAAATAGTGAACCACTGTGATGTACTGTGGAATGGATTAATTCGTACATACGGGCTGTAGTCTTGACGCGTACCAAGACACATTGAGTGAGCTCCGATAACTTCAGCCACTTTTTCATATAAATACTGTAGAAGTATGTAACCACCATAAAAAAAAACATTGGAAAGTATGGTACTCTACCATAGTTTGTGTTTAACCCACAATATGCGTTATCAGCTAGGCTCGTCCTGTTCACATCGTTTGTTATGTTGTATGAGGTAATTGGCATAGCCATTTGTAATCACGCTATAGTTTCATGAAACAAATAGGCCGGTTGTGGCTTTGTACCATAGGTGATTTGGTTGAATTACGATAAACAAGGTTTAATATGCAATAGTGAGCTATGACTGTTACAATAAGAGTAAAGCAGTCTCAGAATTATTCAACCACTTCATGACAAGTGTCTTCAGTACTTAGTAGAGCACCCTTTTGCTGTTATGACCTGCTGCAAACGTGATGCATAGTCAGAAACCAGCCTCTGGCGGCGTTCTTGAGGAAACTTGGCCCATTCCTCATGGGCCATGGCCTCCAGTTCACTAATATTCTTGGGTTTGCGTGCTGCAACCGCCTTCTTCAAATCCCACCAAAGAGGGGTTCTATGGGGTTGAAGTCAGGCGACTGTGACGGCTACTGCAGAATCTTCCAGGACTTCTTCTGAATCCAAGCCTTGGTGGACTTTGAGATATGCTTGGGATCATTGTCCTGTTGGAAGGTCCAATGACGCCCAAGTTTTAACTTCTGCACAGAAGGCATGACATTTTCTCCAAGGATTTCCTGATACTTGATTGAATCCATCTTGCCCTCCATACGCTGCAGGTTTTTGGTGCCAGAGGAAGCAAAGCAGCTCCAGAGCATCACCGAGCCACCGCCATGCTTCACTGTAGGCAGGGTGTTCTTTTCAGAGTGCGCTTCATTTTTCCTCCTCCAGACATACCGCTGATCCATTGGGCCGAAAAGTTCCAGTTTTGTTTCATCACTCCACAGAACAGAATCTTAAAACTTCTGTGGCTTATTCATATGGGTTTGAGCATATTAGAGCTGATTTTCTTGTACTTTTGAGTCAGCAGGGGTGTGCATCTTGGAGTTCGGGCATGGAGAACTTAAGCGTTTAGTATGCGCCTTACTGTGCAAACTGAAACCTCATTGCCTGCTGCCACCAAATCTTGCTGCAGGTCTTTTGCAGTCACTCAAGGGTTTTTGTCCACCTGAACCTCAGGAATCTGTGTGTGTGTGTGTGTGTGTGTGTGTGTGTGTGGGGGGGGGGGGGGGCTCTGTGTAATCCTTAACATCCACAATCAGCCAGGCGCTAAATTTATGGAGACATTGTCAATGTTGGATGAGTAATTTTAAAGGCCAGCTGGTTAACTTTAACTTTGCTGTCCAATTAGAGTCACCAGAATTGTTTTGACCATTAACCAAATCAAACTTGATTTGCATTCAGTAGGCTATGCAGTGTCGTACTTACGATGTTGTAGAAATAACTAGTAGTGCTAGTTTGCGTTAGCAGCGTTCAGCCTGCTCCGGTGTTTTCATATTTCTTTTTTTGTAAAATCCTTTTAGCCATATGATTACTCCAGTCCTGGGTCAACTCGATGGCATCACACTACCGCAAACATTTTCTCCCCATTCATATCAATGGGGCAAAAAACAGTTTAAAATGGTAATTACAAATTATTGATAGCACCCGTCACTTAGCTGTATACACTTGCAATGCACTGGATTAGGACAGACATGTTGGCGCTGGAATGGAATCGATATGGTCGAAACTGTGGGCACAGTTTGGGGCAAACCGGGCTAATGATAATAATATGGTAAAAACTTGAACAAACAAAACTTGAGAACAAAATGTTATTGCGTCATGCTGACGGAATCCCATAATACATTAAAGTAATAGTACTTCAATCAAGGTTGAGTTTATCCCTGAAGATAGGCAGGGCCCTTTACGTCTTAGTCAAAAGCAGAAGGCTCATCAGCCAGCCTCTGGAAACTGATGTCCCTCTGGTGGTGGGCTTTAGTACAAGTCGGTTTTGCATAATGTCACGAACAATTCCTTGTCAATTTGATTGACATGGCACACTCAATAGAGGCAAGGGGCTGAATTTGTAGGCCACAACACCACACGACGTCCCGTCTCCTTAGCTCTGATTGCAGCCCTCTGGATGAGGCGAAGGGTGAAACAAATTAGGAGGATGTCAAGGGTCTCGGACATGTTGTGAGGGGAGGTTCCGATCTAATCAACTTTTTGGAGCTAGTTTCTCTGGAATAAAGTCTAGGGTCAATTCGATAGAAAGAAAGTTATTTGCTGATAAGATTCAGCAACAGGGAGCTCTGGGATTTTACTACTTGGGGTGGCTTCCTTGGTGATGTCTCAATTTCCAAAAGCTGACAAGATGCTACCATGCCAAAGTAAACGTTGCAGAACAAACAGCGATCCGGTTTCATAAGGACAGCTCCAGAGGCTTCTCCAGTGGTAAAGTGTATTTTCTAGGAACTAACTGATCCACTTCTAAAGTTGAAGTATGTGTATTGTAAGAGATGTTTCACATCAGCTTTGTATTCAATGAGAAGAAAAACTGAATTAATTAAATCTATAAACTACTGACATACTTGCATTTTTATTTCCTTATTTTTTTACTTCTCTCTCTGTTGAATACTACATATACCTTTCAAATACAAGTAAAAGGTATATAAAATCTGTTGAGTTTTGGGTAAAGGATGAGTGGCCTGAAGATGGTGATAGAAGGAAGTTTGGTCCCATACAAAGCAGGTACTAAATTGGAAGTCTTCTAATTAGTCAGAAAGAGGATAGCAAGCGTACAAGCAAGTGCTCCTGTTAAAACATTTAGAAAAAGATAGCATTGTCTCTAGTCTTACAGTTTTTTTTCTGTTTGATCTGTTTGGGAGACAAAACTATATCAAAGGACTATGTATGGGGCACAACAGGGGTCACCAGAGATGCCAAGCTTGTATCCGATCCAGGATCAGTGGATCCAGCACACAAACAAACACACACACAGACCGACCCACAATTGTCTGAAGTTGCTCCATACCAAATATTGTGCCAGGGCTCTAACACAGGCTTTGCTTTGAATCTTTGTGAGGACATTAGCCAACTTAGTTGGCTTGGCTAGTAGATAGACAGAGAGTAAAGCTAATTTATTTAATGAATGATTTTTTTAGAAGGAATAACACACATCAATATTCATTCACGGAGGCCAGAGCAGCTAAGCTCCCATCTGACCGTTTGGCCCAGTGATTTATGTAAAACTGTGGCTTGGAATCATGTGGGCGTGGCTTGGCCATGTTACAGTTTCTCCCATCCTTGTTCTACTGAAGATCCTTTATTTGCACCCATGTAAGCTGCATATTGCTAGAAGCACACTAGTGCCAGACAACATGTTCTAAAATGCTTTTTTATATGTTTAAATAAGAAGGCTAGTGGGGGATATTGCATGAAACATGAAATGTGTACTTTTTTCAAATTACTTATCTTTGCAAAAAGGTTTAAAAACCGTTTTTTTAAAATAAGTATTTTTCTTTAACATTACTTACGTGTCAAACCTTAATAGTGCGCATGATAAGACATATTCTTAGGGTATGCAAAAGCCTAGCTGTACGCAAGGCTATGCAGTGGTTCACAGGTGACTAAAATGTACATGATCACTTTACAGTTAGCCACCCCTGCTGTTTACCTTAAGACCAATAGGTTCTCCTTGTAATCTCTGTTCCTCTCTTGAAAAAGAAAGCCCAACTACGCAGGATTTTATTAAGGATGAGTCGGGCCCTTCCCAAACCACCCCCTGCACACTCTCCAAACCCACTTCCACTCTGTTTGCGCGTTTGCATGGAGGGTCCGCCATGTAAGGGCCAATTCCAAACAATGAGGGTGGAGTGGTGGTGGGTAGGGGAAGATAGTCCGGTTGGGGAAAGGTCCGTAGTAAATTAAAAGGATTTATCACGTTAGAAGCAACATGTACTAGAGGCTGGATACAAACCACAGAGCATGGCTAAAAATACATCCAAATTCGCTCTCTCGTGCAGTCCTAGGTATCCTTTTTTAGGTAATCTTAATTAAAAACATTCTCAACTCTTTGGGATATAACCTTTGCTCATTTCAATAGTTTTAATATGTTGTTTATTTGCCATTCTTTAACTTATGATATACTGATCTATTCCGATATTGACAAATGCAACTCTTTTTAGCTGTGTCGCTCATGGCCGCTGTATGTTGATAGACGGGTAATGTGAGGTTTGAGTTCACAGCAACCCTACCATCATTTTATTTGCAATGATGGGTAAGATCATGTAGCTATTCAAAATCATTATCTTAATAGAGTTCAGAGCGATTAATTCTGAGGCACTGGTGCCCTTCAATAGCTCATCAATTATATTGTCACATAATACACATTTTTAATTCTGAGAGCAATCCGCAGACCTTTCTGGGGATTTGTAATTCCCACTCAAGGCAACATCTGGTCAATATTTTCAATACATGTCATCAAGCGGGTGTTGGATATTCAGTGCAACAATTTGATAGATACTGTTTGGTTCCTTGTCATAGGCCACACATTTCGATGCTTAATAATTACATTTTAGCTGGTGGACCTAGTTTTCTGGATTTTCATCTGAACAAGCAGACTGTGAATACAGACAGTGAGTCAAGAAGTGTTTGTGTTTCTTTCCATCATTGTTCCCTTTAATATTGAAAATAGGGCATGGTTTCAAATGTCTGCTCGAAAATCTGTGTGCTCTGCCAGTGCTTGGATGAGATCCTTAAGCCCTATACTGTACGTGCCTGGAATTGAAATATTCATTGTACAGACAAAATACCACTGACTGAGATTCTGATAATGATTAGCACTTCATTAAATCATCCAGGCTAGTTATTAGAGAAGAGACACAGAAGTGAGGAATGAAAAAAACGAATTTCAGTTACTATACAGTAGGTCTTAATAAAACAAGGTAGCCAAGAACATGTCAATCTAAGGGACAGAGGGTGTGGTACATGTCATTATTGGTAAACTACTTACTACTTCACTGTCAAGTTAAAGGTGCAAGGTGCTGTTGTATCATGCAAGAGAGCCCACGCCCAAGGAATAAAACACCTGTCAGTTTCAAACCAATCCTCTCTGATATGGTTTGTATGCACCAAGCTAGCAGAGAATGCATTTTGAACAGTATGTATAGTATGTCATGAATAACCTGGCAGCCTACCACAACATATTGTGAGTTATCAAGCGTGTTATCACCGCACCAGGAGACTCACTCCACTCACCGGGAGAAAATAACATTTTCCTATCATCATACCTATAGAATCAAAAATCAATATGGCTTCCATTTAAAAAACATGTATTTTGCCATGGAAGTATGCGATGGTATGCTACAATAATTTCACTCCGGTGAGTCCGGCCACCCAGAGAGTTTCATTAACATTCAGTTCAAAGGAAATTACTTTAATTAAGCTTCATCTAGTAAATAGTTAACAAAACAACAACAACACTATGGCTTTTGTAAAATAAAAATAAAAATAAATGTTTCCCTGAAACTATACCTGCCTGAATTGACAAGATAGTTTGAGTAGGATCACACTTGAAAATCAAGACCCCCCCCCCCAAATAATTTTACCATTATCAAATGCCCTATTCTATGGTAATTGGTTTGTATTCTTATGGTATGGTAAACGGTTTATATTCAATAAGAACAAAATCTTCGATTATAAAGTACACTATACTCTACTAAATAACGAAACGAATTGCTCTTATACAGAAGCTTCAGAAATTTCAGAACATGGCAGTTTTATTTTGACAACTAAGCAACCACTACCTCATTTACCACCATCAACTCCACCCCTATTTAAAATGTGCTACATTCTATTATATGACTGTAAACTATATACAAGCCCATAAACTACGGCTAGGTTGACACTATCATCACTTTTTTCTTTCTTTTGACACAGGCCCTCATTAAAGCCAGTGTCTAAATTATCTGAAGTTGTGTCTCCTCTTTCTTTGCCTGTCCGTCCCTTCACAGTTCGGGGAACTTCAAAGGTTTTTATCAGCAGAGAGAGCATAATGAGAGCTCAGCATTCTTGTTTTGCTTTATGGATACTGATGAGTGAAAGGGAAACCATTCAAGTCGACCACCCTCAAAGTTTTGCCTCTTCTTTCAGTTCTGTCAACTCGACCATAAATACATACATATAGTTGTGTTAAAAAATGTACATACACTTGTAAAGAACATGTATGTCATGCCAGTGTTGAGTTTCCAATCATTTCTACAACTCTTATTTGTCTGTGGTGGAATGCACATACTTCTTTGACAACAAAAAACATTCATGAAATTTGATTTGATTTTGAATTATGGGTCTTCTGAAAATGTGACCAAATATATACCAAAAATATACATACAGTAACTTCTCTGAGCCCCTTTAAATTGGGCTTGTTTGATACACTCATTAGATTCAGTCATGAACGCTACAATGGGAAAGTCAGCACGGATCTGAAAAAGTGGATCATTGACTTGAACAAGTCAGGAAAGTCACTTAGATTGGAGCCATTTCAAAGCAGCTACAGGTCCTCAGATTAACTGTGCTAACAATTGTTTGTAAGTATGAAGTGCGTGGCACAGTAGTCTCACTGCCACGATCAGGAAGTAAGCGCAAGCTATCACTTCCTGCTGAGAGAAAATTGGTCAGGAAGGTCAAGAGTCAACCAAGAACCACCAAAAAGCAGGTTTGTGATGAATTACAAGCTGCTGGAGCACAGGTGTTGGTGTCCACAGTCTAGCTGTGCAAGAAGGAAGCCCTTGCCACAGAAGCGGCACCTTAAGGCTCGACTGAAGTTTGCTGCGGATCACATGGACAAAGCCAAGGCCTTCTGGAGGAAAGTTCTGTGGTCAGGTGAAACAAAAATGTAGCTATTTGGCCACAATAACCAGAAATATGTTTGGAGGAGTTAAGGGGAGGCCTTTAACCCCAAGGACACCATACCTACCGTCAAGCATGGTGGTGGTAGTATTATGCTCTGGGCCTGTTTTGCTGCCAGTGGAACTGGTGCTTTACATAAAGAAAATGGAATAATGAAGTAGGAGGATTACCTCCAAATGATTCAGGAAAATCAAAAATCATCAGCCAGAAGGCTGGGTCTTGGATGCAATTGTATATTCCAACAGGACAATGACTCCAAACACACATCAAAATTGGTAAAGAAATGGCAAAATCAGGCTAGAATTAAGGTTTTAGAATGGTCTTCCCAAAGTCCTGACCCCATGGAGAATATGTGGACTGGGCTGAAGAACCAAGACTGTGTCAGAAAGCCAACAAATTTAGTTGAGCTGCACCGATTCTGTCAAGAGGAATGGTCAAAGATACAACCAGAAGCTTGCCGGAGTATGGCAAAGTATGCCCTTTTGTTAATAGACAATCACCCTTGTCATTTCATTGGTAATGCTGTGACAAGTTTTGAGGTTTCTTTACAGGTTTCTTTGTGTGTACTTTATGTGCATATGTATAAATGCATTTATTTATACTATAAATAGTAAATTATTTAGATTAATTTAACTTGATTGCCATCTGCAGTTGGGACTGACGATGTACAAGCCCTTAATGGGGGTTCAGAGTCAACCACCAAAAGAAGTCACCCATATACTTACTATTGTGTCATTAATAGCTGGAAAAATAGTGATTAGATTAGGTTGTAAAGATTATCCGAATTTGACTGTCATGTTTTTTCTCGGACTGTAAGGTTGGCCACAGGGACTCACCAAGGGCTTGAACCCTTATACTATCTCCTTGATAAGCTGTCACTCAGTGACAGACTTGATTAGGACCACCTTGACCCCTTTTGTATAAATAAAAGATATTGAACAGGGCTCACTGGGAAGTGTTTTATGGTGTCCTCCTTGGCCACAGAGAGTCTCCTCACCCTCTCCCTCTCCCCAGTGAATAAAGGAGACAGAGAGGAAAATGAAATGAATGGCAATGCTATCCTTGACCTCATACGCCTGCCCATATGGGATTGAATCTTAAATACTTAAGAGTGCGGGGCAGGGACCAAGGTGAGATGATTCATTCATTTGCAAGGCTTGCGAATTGTGACAAGAGCACTTTTGAAGAATCCCCTAGCCTGGGGAAGGCATCTAATATCTGCAAACATGAGCTAATGCCCTAGCTGCTGCACTGTATGAATTACATTTATGAAACCCTTGAACTTTGATCTTCATGTCTTTATTAATGGACTTCATAATTATGTTATACATAAATAAATAAATAGTCGCTTAAAAACAAATGGACATTTTGCAAACCTGGTGGTTTTACAGAATACATATTAATTAACGCTTTCGTTCTCATCACTATCAAGGCAGCTGTCAAGAGTAATTTCAACAGAAACAGAATTTTAATGAAAGTATATTTCCAAAACTGCTGGGCCAAAGCCTCATTGTAGGAAGGAACAATGGGGTCAGGTGAAACTGATGATGTCAGGATTGATAGCTAAGGAAGTTCCGTGGCTCACTGGTATTCCTTGAGTTCTTCCTCAAGAGGAAAGGAAAAGGTTGTTTTTCTCCTGACTGTTCAATGGGCAAGTCAGAGAACAAGTGAGACTTTTTTTTCAGATACATTTAATAAATAACTCGGCACAATACAGACCTAGAGTGTTGATTTATTGAACTTTTTGTAGAGAACTCACTGAATCTATATAGATCCAGGAGCTTTTCTTGGCCTTTTGGCTTAAAGTTCATTCTGGGTCGGTAATTCGGCAGATGTCAACAGGTTCTAGAATAAAAAGTTGCACAATGGATTTTTCTTTACAGCAAGCTGTGTTTTAGACAATAAAGGATCACACTATATGATCTTGTTAAGACAACATTACTTGGTTGAGTGCTATGTTAAGAAGTTATAAATACATGTCATGTGCAGTGATATTCACATTTTTTGTAATATTTGTGTAAACTGCAACAAACCTCAAGTACAAACCTGGTGTCTAGACACAGCGGAGCATTATAATGGCCCACACACTTCTGTTTGATTGTCTGCTTACAGCAAACCTGTTGTTTACCAAGACATAAGAGTGAGGAGCTAATTCTATCATTGTCCATAATTTAGAACATGTGCATGTAAATTAGTTACATGGGTGACTTTGCATGGCCAAGCACTTATCAAACAATACCCTCATAGTGATTTCTAGAAGTTAATGGGAGAGGAGACGCCTCACATCCGAGGAAAGGGGCAAAGGTGTGAAGAAAAGCAAAACAAATCAATAGATATCATTACTCTGCCTCTATATGTCCACTTCATTCTATGCTAAGTGGATTTGATTGAAATGGACTGGTCATTGATCCTGAGGTGCTTGCAGTAATAATAGCAAACCAGAGTTGTATATATATATATATATAATATATAAACAATTTATGCAACACAAACAAAGTTTACGTTATTCAGATGACCAACACATCTAAACAAAGTCCTCATTGCAATCCATGTAGTTATCAACGACATAATTCAATAAATAATTCAAATAGAAACCACATGCAATTGATGAACAGTCTATTGATTTGCCAGTCGAAGAGTTATTGAACTCTGGTATCATACAATCCAATGGGGAGGCTGTTCGAGTCTTTGGTTCTATATCCTCCATTAATGTGATGTAGGCCTATGGCAAACAAAGAGGACGAATTTGGATTCATGAGAAAACTTTTATTTTTCTGTGAACTTGAAGAGAAGAGAAGAACTCGTAACCTCACATGATCACTTTGAATTTCTGTGATGTCGCTCTCCTACATTCAAAGCACCTTACAGATTTCACACTCATGTTTTCGGTTGGCTAGCATCCCATTCAGGGAAAACTAGAAATAGCCATTTGGAAGTTGCGAGGCTGTTAAACTTCAAAGAATAATTCTTACAGGCTGGGTTGGTTATCTATCCAAAGCTATAATGCATTTATGTGGAAACCATTGGGTGGCAGTTACATAATTTTTTTTATGATGTGTGGCTGTATTTTATAGTTTGTTCCAATAGTATGAAAATAACTGCATGGGTTCTAAATGCTCAGTGCCTGAAATGCAAAATTTGATCAACTGCACAATGATCATTAAAATAGTCCATTTACAAGCTTTAATTCTAAGTTGATAACCAAGGATAAGCCCATATAGAAACGATTACAGCTCAATTAGCCCTTCATGAAACTTTTATTATTGTGTTCTTACTTGAATTATAAGTATTTGACTTCATAAATTCAACAATAGTTCAAAACAATATTTGTATAGTTTATGATATTCGCATTTTACCAATCTTAAAATTGGATGCAATTGGATATTCTAAAACGACATTAAATGGCGAAAGCGTGCATTTCATCATCGTTTGTTCTGGAAGCCTATAGGGGACATTATTACAATTATTATGTAAACCTGAAAATGAAAATGTAATTCCACAATAGCATTATCATTTTCCACATATATATGTGTTAGTTGAGTGAACATTTTGATGTAAAAGCTGTTAGACATTTTTAAAGTCGCACCACACCTCTACTGTGGACAATATTCACATTTTTATTCAATTTAAATATATTATTATTATATTTATATTTCAATATAAAATGTTTGGCCTAATTTTCCATTTACGCAAGCATTATTTAAGTCACGATTAAAATAAAAAAATCAGTTGTCTAACAATTTGAAAATGAAAGTGATAGTATTTGGTGCACACAAGATATATCTTTTTTTTAATGTCCCTTTAGGGGCTTTGTGTACAGCAGACAAAATCCTTTAAAATTAAATGTCAAATGCCGTTTTCATGTTCATTTTCAAATTGTTAGACAGCTGCATTTTATTTTTAAATGTGACTTAAATAAGGCTTGCACAAACAGAAAATTAGGCTACATTTTAATATAGCATTTTAATTTTCAAATTTGAATTAACATTTGTCCACATAATAATGCTGGGTGCGACTTTGAAAATGAAATGTCTAACAGCTTTTCCATTGAAATTTTAATATGGTCATAGAATGCCTAGAGGAGTATGAGAAAATGCAAATGCAAATGGAATTATTGCATTTCCATTTGAATTTTTACTCAAATAACACATACATATGTGGAAAATAATAATGCTAATGTGGAACTATATTTTCATTTTCAAGTTTAACATTATAATTTTAATAAAGTCCCCTATAGGCTTCCATACTGGAGAGCGATTATTAAAAGATTAAGTTAAATCATGCAATAGCTCAGATAGATCTAGACAGATCTACTGAGAGAAAATGTTAATAAAGTCAACATGGACAGGTGGTCTTTCTAATCTTACACAGCCGGATGATAATATTAGCATCGTCCAGGCATGTTATGGTTGCTTTCAACGATTTGAACGTGTATGTGTGTGTAAGGGGTTTGGTTTTATATAGACCATGCTTTAGAATCAGAGTAGTCAGTAGTGGATTAATGCATTGCATTGACAGCAATCTAAAGCCTTCAAATGCTTTTTTTGTTTGGAGCACACATTCTGCTGCTGCTTCGATTTCCACAGACAAGTTTCCATTAAAATGTAACCTGGGTTTTGATTCTAACTGTTTTAAATTTATTCTGAACTGGTGTAGTGATAAAATAGCAAATAAAATAAATCTAGTTAGGACAACTTACAATAGTTTAAAGTGTTTATTACAATACCGTATTAATACACTGAAAGTTGGCGTCAGGGATCTGCTGCTCTAAATGACTTCCCACCCAAGGTCATGTTCCAACACTCAGTGAAACCATGGGTAGGTAGAAGATACCTGCAGATTCCACTGACAGATACAAAACAACAGACCCGAAGTAGGTGGAAGCTGGGGTGGAGGTGGGTGCAGAGGAACATAGTATGTGGTGCAGCAGTGAGCATGAGCAGTGTAGAAACCACTGTGGTGCTAGTAGTGAACTTTGGAGTGTCTGTAAGAGCCAGTGTGGTGAGTGAACTGCAGTTAAAGAAGACTGCGTTTTACTACTGAGCTTATGCGACTGGTTGATTGAAGGACGAGAATAATTGATTTTGTCTTGAGTTCCATGCCTGAACTAGCTCTGCTAAGGCATTGCCTCATAAGTAGTAAAGGTTGTCAAGGTGGACAGTATGTGGCAAATTCAACATTCTGACTGTCGAGGTCACCATTGGCCCTGAGTTGCAGACTTTTGTAAATACGTTTGTGTGCTGGTTTCCAATTAGAATAGCTCCAATTAACCACCAGCCCAATTTTAATGACAGTACATTTTGAATATGTGACAACCTTTCAGCATTCTACATTATGATAGATTATTTTACAAACAGCTCAGGTTAACCAGTTTCTTTTTATGGTAATACTATGTGTATGTGAGTGGGTAGTGGTGGTGTCAATAGTGTGGGAGGTCGTTTTGCCTTTAGTCTTTGTAACCATAACAACACAAATATCTCTGTTTTAAAAGTATGCATTTGTTAAATTGAATAGGATGTGAAAGGGGCATTTTACTGTGAGTGTAGTTTTATAAGAAAGTTTTACTAAAATCAGAAAGAGCCACTGTAAGGGAAAATGGAAGGTGAATATTGCAGCTAGCATGCATGCATCTCTTCCAATTAAATTGCATTGGGGATAGGGTTTGTTTTGCAAGTCCAGTCAAAGATGATAACTAAGCCGACAGCGGACAGAAAAGTAAAAAAAACAACTAAACAAAGCTCTATGATTTCAATTAGCACTCAAAGCCAAAGTTCCAACCCAGTCTTTCATGATAGACAGCATAATACAGGGATCAAATGCTCCAATTAAATTCAACAGCCCAATCACAGACACAGGAGGAGGCTAACAGAAGCATTTCCACAAGGGTCATCATGATCTCCCTCTTCTACCTGCCTCGCCCGTTTCTTCCCACTTACAGGTTATTCCTCATACTCTTTACAACTAGACAATTTGATGATGTGGTGACCTTTGACCTCTATGGAACATGCATTGCAGTGAGACTTAACAATCTGCTGTTGAAAAGAAATTGCATTGCTGCAGACATAAATAGTTTAATCCTGCAAGGGTTCAATTGTAAGTCAGTCAGCATACCCCTTGTCTGGTTACTTACGTTTTTCTCTACCCAGCCAAAATACATTACTTGTTTGGATCCATACAGCGGCTACATGAGCAGAGTTGTTAAGCCCTCAAAGTCCATTGGATATCCCGATAAAGCTCATATCGTGGGCTTGCATCCCAAGCCTATAACCACGCCATATTCGCAAGTTAGTCTGAACCATATAGAAATAATTGAGATGAATGAAAAGCAATTCAACAGTGGGTTAGCAGGTGTAAGTGGGAGGGGCTGCGATTAGGGACTTTTATGAGCGAACAAGGACTCTTGACCCTGGTGGTGCCACTGATTCCACATGAGAACATCAAGGGCAACATTTTGTAACAAAGTCTGTATCAAATAGCAAAACAGAGTCCCTACAACCACACACCATGTTCTGGCCTGTGCTATCTTCTTGTTCAGGTGTGGGCTAGGCCAGTCAATAATAATATATATGTATTAATCATCCTTCTCAAAGGTTGGCTGTGCTCTTGATTGTTAAGCAACAGGGAATGAGCGCACCACAGCGCGCCAAGTTCCATGGCAGCATGGCGATCTCCTTGATTGGTCTCTGTGTGTCTCCTGGCATGGTCCTCCATGTCAGCAAGCTGAGATTTGAACCCCAGCATCTCTCTCTCTCTCTCTCTCTCTCGTGATTTCCCCTTCAGACTCTTGGTATGATTTAGTCACATCTGATTAGACAATGAGTGAAGAGATTCACAGCACGCGACTCCCACAGTTCATGAAGTTTAGATAATGGAGGTGCTCAGGAGAAGATTGACCCACAAAGCAATGATGGAATTCACACACACACACACACACACACACACACACACACACACACACACACACACACGTTGTGCCACAGCCACAAGCAGACCTGCAAGGGCAATGTTATAAGGATAGGGCAGGAGCAGCAGCGCTATCACTCTTGTACACAGACAAAGAAACAAATCATTGACACTGACAATGATCAGAAGAGATGTTGTGAAAAAAGGTGCCTCTGAACATCTATTTGGAAGTGTACCACATCAAATAGTCTGTTGATGGATTAAAGTAGCCCCTATTCACATCTATCTGCTCACAAACTGCTTCTGACTCTAGGTCTGTCTGTGTGTTTGGCTGTATGTCACTCACGATTACAGTGCCCTCTTTCAATCACCGCACATAGTCGCTGCATGACCATTTTACACGTGCCCTAGCAAGTCAAGCAAGAGATTGGTGACTAAACGCCTCAATCTTAAAATCTTTTTTCCTCTTGTTTAACACGAAATCCAACAAAACAGTTTTCCCTTCAACTTGTGGAGTCGACAGAACAGTGGATGACAGCTAAATGGGTTTTCATCACGGAGTGTTTAGAGCCTTTCTGCTTTAATTGTCTTCACCTTTCAGCGCTGCCTCCGCAACAGAGGAGCTCCCTCGTTCCACTCCCCTACCCTTTCTAGACCACTCTGTCCGTCACGCCAACCCGTGTGTTTTCATTAGCATCGATTTCCCAAAGACACAGACTTTCCATTAGCTCAGAGCTTACAACCTGTCATGTACAGTACAGTAATTGCATCGCGGCATCACCACTGGGAGCAGACTATATAGCCCGCTAGTTCTGTTTTTGTTTGACATGGCAGGAGACCAACCGATTTGATTCCTCCAGCGAAAAACAAAACGATCCTACTACCGTGAGAAAGACAGTATTTACTTTATTATTAGGCAGGTCAAACCCGTTTTCACTTTTTTTTTTATTAAGTGATTAAATAGTCCTATCTTCCAATTTGTTGTTATTTCGTAAACGTTTATGGATAAAAACGAATTAATAAATTGTCAGTGCCCAAAAGTGACAGTTTTATTGTTAAAAAAAGGATTTAATATTTACCGCGATGTTACTTCCGTTTAGACAGACGCTGGGTCTAGAAGCATAAACATCCTACGGCCCGCTTCGTTGTTATTGTACTTCTTAATTGTGAAAGTATTAATAGATATTTCACAACAGATACCTTAAGAAACGAGTTACCTATACATTTGATATAATCGTTTACCCAAATAAAGTGTACAATGTTGAAAACTTGTACTCTGAAAACCGCTAACGTGTCAAACAGCTTAGCTTTTTTAGGACGCGGGACCAAAGTCTGCTTGCAATAGCATTCGTAACATATCGGTGTCTAAAATAATGCCACTGTAAAAAAATGTATATAGCCTATATCTATTTATATTATACAATGGCAAGATGATTCGTAAACACTAGCCTAAGTGTTGATTGGATCGAGACTTCACACCTATATCTTAATCATTGGCAGCTCTGATCCATACGGAAACTAAACAATTAAATTATTGAATGGATTTAGAAGTTTTCTTACTGTAACGTTGATAAAAGTGTATTCGTGCAGGCTAGGCCACTATGTTTCTAAAGGTGCAGGCATATATCATGTTTCAAAAGTTCTAGGTTAGTAGCCTATGAGACAGGTAGCCTACGGACGCCTGATTTCAAATTCTACTGAAATAATCACGTTATCTTCCCAGACACGCAAAAGTCTGGAAGCCAATGGAAACATAAATGCTAACCAAAATGTATTGCATTGTTTTCCCGTCACGAGCAAAATCGAATTAATCACACAGTGGACATAGCTCTAATGCAGTTCAGCGACAATGAAGTAGGCTATAAGGAGCATGCCTCACATGAGTGGGGGTATCTCCAAAAGTCCAGCTATCAAGTTCTTAAATGTTTGGATCACAGGTCAATGAGATCTCTTTCTAGGTTCAGTTTAAAGCTCTCATGCGACGGATGTAATTTAGGGTAGTAGCAACGCAATTGAAGTATTTAAAACACAGCATCAAGGGCATCACATGATTTGAGGGGGCGTATCTCTGAAGTCTAGCTATGGATTTCTTTCTTAATTTGATCACAGCTCAATGAGACCTTCTAAGTCCAGTTTAAAGCTTTTATACGACGGATGTCATTTCGGGTAGTAGCAACACAATTCAAGTATTTGAAACATACGTTAACTAAGTAATTTATGACCGATCGGCGCCGTCGCTCAGTGTCAGTTCCCGAGAGAGGTTGTCTTGAAAACAAACCCAAGATTGATCGTTAATTAATATGGAGAGTGCTCTGCATTTTTGCGCACCAGTTTTCAGATCTCGTTTTGGCCAGAATAAGAGAGATTCCAACGAAGTCCACTCTGAATGAATGAGTTTATTAACGGTTTACATATGGAAAGATTTCATTCCAGTGGTTTAAGAATATGTGCTTAAACCAGTTCATCAATAGTTTGACATTAAACAAAACATACGCATATATTTTTAACTGCTTAAAGTTACGGCTTTTTTCAAGTAAGATCAAAGCCTACGCTTTTTGGAAGCTAACTATGAATTAGCAAGCGCTGTATGCAAATCAACACCAATATATGGTGAAAGTAGGTATTACTTTTGAATTACTTCAAAATTGATTGGTGATTCAGACCAACAAAAACGTTACATTTGTGTCGAATTAAACAGTTTTAAAGCGCTACGCAGTCCAATTTTCGTCAGCGCTAAAACACAGCATCAAGGGCATCACATGATTTGAGGGGGCGTATCTCTAAAGTCCAGCTATGGATTTCTTTCTTAATTTGATCACAGCTCAATGAGACCTCCTTCTAAGTCCAGTTTAAAGTTTTTATACGACGGATGTCATTTCGGGTAGTAGCAACACAATTCAAGTATTTAAAACACATGTTAACCAAATTATTTATGACCGATCGGCGCCGTCGCTCAGTGTCAGGTCCCGAGAGGGGTTGTCTGCAAAATGAACCCAAGTTTGATTGTTAAATGTTATGGGAAGTGCCCTGCATTTTTGCTTAAACACTAGGTACGCACCGTTTTTCAGGTCCCGTTTTGGCCAGAATAAGAGATATTCTAACCAAGTCCGCTCTCGACCTCTGCGCTGTGGTGAGTTTTAGAGTGACAAAATGACTTTATTAACGGTAGACATATGGAAAGATTGAATTGTCAGTGGTTTAAGAATATATGTTTAAACCAGATGATCAATCGTTTGAAAATAAATAAAACGTATATATTTTAAATAAACTGCTTAAAGTTAAGGCTTTTTTCAAGTAATAACAAAACCTACGCTCTTTGGAAGCTAACTATGAATTAGCAAGCGCTGTATGCATATCAACACTAATACATCGTGAAAGTAGGTATTACTTTTGAATGACTTAAGTGATTCAGACCAACAAAAACGTTATATTTGTGTTCATTTTAACAGTTTTAAAACGCTACGCAGGGCAATTTTCTTCAGCGCTGAGCGTGGTAGCTTTCGTATTGACAACATTGGCGTTCGAATGTTCGACCTGCCTATTATTATTATCCTTGTGGTGATAGAATTGGATTAGCATTGGTGCACACTTATCCATTAAACAAGTGCCGTGTAGCAAGCAGTGGTGGACAGTAACGTAGTATACATGAACTTCGTTACTGTACTGTTCGTTAAGTACCCTTTATAAGTATTTGTACTTTACTCAAGTGTTTCCATTTTGGGGAGACTTTTTACTTTCACTCCACTACATTTCAAAGTAAAATATCCAACTTTTGACTCCACTACTTTTGTGCGATATCTGTCGTTACTTTGATGTGGAGAAAATGGAGTGTCTAGAACGGAATAATACGACACACTTCTAGCCCGAGAGCACAGCACGCGTTTCGATCGGCTCATGACATTCGTTCAAACCATTGACGTTAGCTAGCTAAATAGATTGATACACAAGAGAGCTTGATAAGCGTGTGGTAGCTACTGCGAAATTATTTGGGATTGTAAATGCAAATTCTCATTCTAGAGCAGCATGAAATAACAAGCTCCATTAAAAATAACCTGCACTTTTCTACCACGGTCATCTGCATCCAATGGGCTAATAGGACACAATTAATGGGATCGCATATAACAAACACGCATACACACACATATTTGAGTAACTTGAATTATTATGGAAATGGTTTATAATGGATGCCATTTTTTTGTAAGTAGGAAAGTTTGCCTACTGTATTTTAAATTATGTTTGCCGTGACAAACATAACTTACTAAATAATATGATTTTTTTTTTACTTTTAATACTTAAGTACTTTTAAAAGCAGGTACTTTTCCACTCAAGTAGACATTTTAATTGAAGACTTCTACTTTTAGTAGAGTAATATTTAGCAAGGGTATCTGTACTTTCACTCAAGTACAGGATTTGTGTACTTTGTCCACTGCTGGTAGCAAGCATAGTGAAACATGTCTTTGCATCATACATCAGACCCCGTTACGCTCTACTTCCTGATGCCTATGGTATGCAATAACATGCACATTCCATTAAACACATACATAAAACATGACTTATAATCATGCTGGAAATATATTTTGTTGAAGGAAGCAGTCAGACAGCTATGCAGTTGGGCCAGGTAGTAAGTTATCTTTGGTTTAGAAAATGCAGTAATATAATAATGTAAGGAATGTTATATTAAAAAGTGTAAGAAGCTCAGTATTACGTAATAAGCCTAATGAAACATGGCTTTGGGCTGGGAATAGGTTTACAGTCTATTCATTTAGTTAAATTCCTCTAATATCCCTCCTCCACATCATAGCCTGTCTTCGACAAAGCTGAATAAATTAATTAGTGAGGGGGATGTTGTAATGAAGGAGAGAGAGAAAGAGAATGTGTGTGTGTGTGTGTGTGTGTGTGTATGTGTGTGAGAGCGCAACAAGGAAATCACTCACAAACGTGCCATGGAAAGACCACTATTTTTAGAGCACCTCCAGAAAGAGCCAGAGGCAAACAGGAGCTGAATGAAAGCTGGGAGAGAAGAGAGCAAAAAACGCTGAAGACATCAATGTCATAAATACACATATATATATATATATATATATATATATATATATATATATATCTCTGTATGTATATATATATATACATACATACCTTACACATACATTACAGTTTTTGTCTTACTGTATTCATAATGTAAAATATGAACCTTGGTGTGCCTTTTCTCTCTCTCTCTCTCTCTAGAGGTAGAGAGTCAATTCATCCTCTGCTGCCAGTGCCGCTTGACCTGGTTGTGAAATGCATGCCGCAAATCTCGCCTAGCTTAAACATTTGGTAGTGGCAGGCTAAGAACACACATGAAGCAAAACAGAGGGCTTTGTAAGAGAGTTTGTCAAATCTTTCATTTCGAGTGCATATCTACTGTATCTGAGCTGGCGAGTGAGTGTGTGTGTGTGTATGTATGTATGTGTATGCAATTGCAAGTTTTTGTGCTGTTAAATCACCAATGATGGCTAAGCTCCAATGGAAAAGTATGAAGCAAAACGTGACCGTGTGTAGTCAGAGATGCGCTGCTGAATGAAGTGGGTGGGAGTTGGAAGGGGGAGGGGGGTGGCGAAGCATAGTCCGACAGAGAGAGAGATTGTGTGTGTACGGTGGAGAAAGATACACAGGGAGTGAGGGAGTGAGGCAGACAGAGAGAGAGGTAGGGTGAGGGCTGGGAATGGAGTCAGGCAGAATTTCAGAGGGGGCAGATGTAGATGCATTAACACTATCAGTGAGCACAGGCAGACTAAGCCCCAATGATCTGATGTCAACCGCATCAATTAGGAATGCATCATCTGGATTTAGCGTGTTAGCTTTCAGACATGCTACGACATAAAACTACACTTGCAATCAAACACAGAATGTGTGAAGGAGTAAACCATCAAGTTGATGTGACAAGGTCACACACACACACACACACACACACCAATTAACACTGGTATTAACCGGCACATGCAGTTTTGATTTGATATTGTGCGAAACGAGCTGATATGCACCAACGGTGTCCCACTGTGTTGATCCTCATCAGGGTGTGATATGATGAAGGAACCCAGAGTGGCTCTCCCTGCTGTTAACATGAGCTTTAAAACACACCACACACTCATGCAGATGTTAAAACCACACAAAACTATGAGTAATGAGGTGCAAAGTATAAAAGAGGCTTAAACTGTGCTCCCAGAAATTGGCCAACATTTAGGCTTGAATCAATCTACAAAAACGAATATTATATGCTATACCCCACAATTAAGAAACTCAAAGGGCTGTATGTAACAGTTAATATGCTATATTGTAATCTTTATGTTGTTACATTTTAAAAGTATTAGGTTACAGGCTGGAAACCCCACATCTAAATAAACTATTTTCCTGAGGGGTAACTCCAGGATAAGCTAAAAATAGCATCTCTCCCTTAAATTAATGAGGTGTTGTGCTTTGGTCTTGCCGAGCATTTGGAATTCAAAATGTGCATTCTTACCCCTCATCATAAAAGTTGTGTTCAGTTGTAATGGATTGCTGTGTAAAAAAAAAAAGAGTAAGACCCTCAGGCTTGGATTTTCACAGCTCAATGCAGAGGGGCCCTCTTCTTATCCCTTAAGTGCTGTTCTGTCCCGAGCCTCCATCAAAGGAGGGAATAGATGGTGAAACGGGGGGAAGAAGCGGACAGAAAGTGATGCAGAAAAAGAGAGTATGAGATAGATCTTAAGCGCAGGAGAGATTCATAATGGATATTTTTTATATTTTTTAATTTCCCGTCCAGATGTTTTTCTGGTGACCGTTGTGAATGGAACTGACAACAAGGCAAAGTCCTTGTGACAGATTGGAAAGACAGCTGACTGGAGGGAATACACCCCAATGGGGCAGAGATGGGCTAGCAACTCGTGTCTGCAGCGCTAAACACTGTAAACAGTGAACTGAGTGCACACGCTTAAAATAACCAAATTGAAAATATCCCTAGAGTCTGCAAGAGCGGGGCAAAATACAAATCACATGTTGATAACATGGTGTTGACCCTAGGCAATGCAACAACTATGAGCAAAGAGAAGCACTTCAGAAACCAATGCAAGCACAGGTAAAAGTCACCAGACCTGCCCTTGTGGCTGGGAAAAGGTATCGACTGTAAGAATACATAAAGCATGCTGAAGTAGGGAGAGGCAGAAGCATCGCATTGACCTTTATTTTTTAAGAAGTCGGCGAGCAAGTCGAATGAAGGCCAGCGGCAGGACACAAACCAAAATCCACAGGACATCAACAACTCCAGTACTGAGGCGGTGTTGGCAAGCACTGAAAGACAAAGGGATAAGGTGGTTGAGCCCAATCAGCCCCCCCCCCCCCCAAATCCAAGGAGAAGATCACTGGCCCAAAAACCTAAGTGAAGTGACCATAAACCACAGAAAAGAAGGTTTACCACCCAAAAAGACGCTTTAACACCTCAGAGGCACAGTTGAAAGGATGTTAGAGAAAAAGGGGCCACAAATGGAAAGGAGAGATTTAAACTGTTAAAGATTCAGAGCAAGTTGAGAAATTAAGGATATAATTGAACAGAGGCCTAGAGAGCATTGAGAAGTAAGGGTTGCCAGGGAAGTTAAAGCTATAGTGCCTACAGTTTGGTCGTCTACACCGGCTCATGTGGCCATTGACAGTGTATGATATACCCTTCACTAACTTCGAAAAGCTAGAAAGAAGAATGAGCTTTTCAGCTAGAAAATGGTTAGGGATGCCACAATATCTTGGTAGCCTGTCTCCTTATGGGAAAAGTGCCCTGGAGCTTACGCTTATCGAGCTTACAGAGGAATTTAAGTGAACTAATTCTAGATTAAAATGACACTTAGAGAATCCTGAGATACTGTAGTAAGAAAAGCAGCTACCACAATAGCAACAGGACTGAAATGGAATCCAAAAGTAGCAGTGCTGCAGGCAAAATCAGCCCTTAGATATACATAAATAGTAGGACAAGTACATTGGCGAGGAGGATTTGGACTTGGCACAAGTAAACAGGGATGGTCAAAATCAACTCTTTCGTAACAATGTAAATTAGTGATAGATTAGAATCATCAGATACATCAGCAGGAGGAAGCAGCGGCCACCCAAACTGTCTCACAAACCAAACAAGGCCGTTGGATGAATTGAGAAAGGGTAGAGAAAAAATACCAGGAAGGACTGTGGGGAATGAAATCCACATGGATCAGCGTTATTGTTCGGCGATGTACTGCCATTACCTACAAATCTTAGCAAGGATTTAAGACACCCCCTCTGTGGGGGACAGCTAATCTCACACACATAATCTGTGTGCCTAGCCTTCCTCAATGAAGATATACCTGGTGCCACAATCAGGTATTAAAGTGCTTGGCAGCAGCAATATAGATTAGACAGTCAATAATGAATGCCCTTCTCTTTGAAGCAGAGGGCTACGCATACCACACCAGCTTTGTCAGGGAGGGCGTTCAGGGAAGGCAAGTATAATGGACATTTTGTGAAAATACTAGCAGATGTTTGCAAACAATTGACAGTCTCATCAGAAATTGCAACAACCAACTTAAGGTTATCATTTTGGGTCTGTCGATTTAAACGTCATGTGCCAAAGCTACTTTCAATATTTTGTGGATCAGTAAGTAGTTTGTGGTTTTGATCTTTGATATTACAAGCAAGTATTGAACTGCAGCTGCACACTGCAGCGACTTGGACGAACTAGAGCTTGTGCTAGCATGTGGTTTGTGCCGTGCATGTCCACGATCACTTGAACTTCAGAGGTTAAAAAACGTTGAACATTTAGAGCGCCTGAGTAGTTCTACTGAGTCCCTTGAGAGATGTGTCCCCACAACAACCTGGGCATGCCTCACGCTAGGCTATCTTTAGAAGTTGCCTGAGCTTCGGTTTGACTTGGCCATCAGCTAGTACTGTATTCAATAACCCATGTTGCCCTCCGGTCACTCTGAGTGGGAGCAAAACATGCATGTAGAACAAGAAATTCAGAGTTGCATTTTATGTCTGTCAGGCCCCTTTGGTCTCCATGCAAGAAGTTAGACCTACCAGCACTGATACACATAAATGTTTTTTCTGGTCATTCTAACTTTCTTCTTTGAGCCAATAAAGGAAAATTATGCAATGTGTGTAGGTTTAAATGTTTTTTTGTGTAGGTTTAATGTGTGTGTGTGTGTGTGTGTGTGTGTGTGTGTGTGTCTGCTCACATGAAGCATGCATTTGCCAATCACCTGGTGGACATCACACACACAGTCCCACGTCCCCATTGTGTTCTGGGTGGTCCAACGTGGAGCAGAGGCATTCTCCAGCGTAATGACCATGTCCTTGCAGACACAACTGCCAGTCTGAATGGATTCTAAACACAGTATTAAAGCATGTTTGTGGGCTAGCTATGTATGACTGAAAGCATAGTTGAATGAAAATGAGTTAATCCGGTACACAGCCAAAACATTTTGAGCTGATTTTGAAATAAAACATCAATGTGAATCAATGAGCAAGTGAGGTAAAAAATGGCATTGTGAATTTTGTGAACTCACATTATTAATGAACATTCTTTCTCTAACCAGTCAAATAACCAACACAGCCTGCTTAATGTCACCTAAGAAGCGCTGACAAAGCCTACCATCATGTAACTTTCAGTCTCAGTTAGCTAATGACTGTAGTTCAGACAATGGTGGGCAGGTGGCAAACGTTAGCTGCACACCCAGCAGGTATCCAGCCTGCTGATCATTAGTACTGTAATTGAGGCATTGATGTCATAGGGCTGTGGCGAATGGAGTTGTCAACTGATAGGCAAACCACACTGATTGGGAACCCTGGGGGTAATTGAGGTAAGGTGCGAGGGGAACTGATAATGCAGAGGTGTGTTCAGATGAGGAGGGAGCTGGGGTTTTGAGAGGAGTGGAGTCGGATGTGCAATGCAACACCTTTTCCAGGTCTTGCGCTGGTCTTGGCTGCGTTTCATTGGTCGTTCAACATGCCCTCGGCACTTGCCCTTGGGGCAATCCCCGTCGCCATCATAAGTGTCGTTCCATTTGTCTGAAAACCTGAAGTGAACTTCATGATATCGACCCTCGGAGAGCTGAGGAAACGAGTGAACAACGATGGTTACTCCAGAGGTGTATATTGCCCACAATACATTGCGCTAAGCCTACAACTGTCAGTCGATTGGATAGTTTGGGGTGCAAGTGTACAAGGGCAGGTGCGTTTCATTTAAATCCCCTGCTCTTCTCCCACCCACTTTCCCTCAGTTCTCCAAGTGGCCTCAGTGCTACGTATTCTGTAATATAATAACAAGGGCTGAGGGTACGTGAACGAGGGGAAGTGGAACTACTAATGAAACGTAGCTCTTTAGTTCATTTCAGTGTTGACAACTTCGAGCGTTCCTCGAAAAGTCCTGGGACTTAACATTCAGGGTACTTTTGGTGGAAACAAGCCTGGAGGTACGGAAAATTGCCATATTTGCATTGTACAGTGTCTTTCCCGCACCAATGTGAAGTCGTTTTTAGACAACTATTTCAAAACTTTTATTATACAGACCTACACGTGTAAAAGAAAATGACCTCCAGTGGTGGGTATGGCCATAAGCATGGAGGAAAGTGTCAGTGTGCTATTTCTCACATGAATGCACAATGCCCACCCAACTCACTTGCTAAAACACAAAACACATCTGGTATTACACGTAGCTACCATGCAGTCTAAGAGTAACCAACAATAACTGTCAGACAACTATGTACAACCTACATGGATACATGCCTGGACAGAAGAACAGTAAGCGATAAGCAACTTTCTTCTGGTTAAACTGTTACGTGAAGTACGGCCCTTTTCTCCAACATGCTTCCCCACCTCCAGCGACTAGTCCAACTAATGAGGTCTCTGCCACAACGCGTTCATTCCTTCCACGCTCCTTCCCCTTTCTGTGTCTATGTTCTGCTGCACTCAATGATCTCCTCTAATTCAACCTCCGCTTTTACCTCAGATTCGTTGAAGCCAGCAAGCGGGTAGCTGAAAATGATGCATACCAAAGCTCATGAATAATGTGTGTTCATCAAAGTTGCACATTGCACATACCAAAGAAACAATGGTTGTGCTTTTATTTTAACACTAAAATATGTGTTGAGGTTAACCTAATGAGCAAAAGAGGAAAATGGAAGGGAGAAAAAAGAAATGCCAGGCAGAGAGTCCCTTCCGGGACTTGGAAAAATAGAATGAACATAATCATCGATGGCTTGGCTGGAAATCTGCTTCCCTACCGCCACGGTCCCCCAGAGGTGGGATAGTCTTCTGATAGTTGCGGGGAGCCTCACTTCACCACTGATGTTGCTGTTATGTTTTTTCAGGTTGTGCCAGGCAGCTCTCAATGTCTAACTTCAGCTATTTGTAGGACGTGTCATACCAAAAGCTGCACAAGGAGAGACACTTCTCTGAAGCTCTCACTTTGCGGGAGAGCTAGATCTCCTAGCGCTTTAATGGGGAAGATGCCATAAATACTACAATGCCACAGCTCAGTTGAACCTGAGAGGCAACGAAGTTTACACCATTTGTTTTTGCTTAGTTTAGCTTGAAGCAGTTAGGCTTCGTTTGAGTCCCCACTGCGTCCATACTGGTTTCAGATCTTTGTTACACACGCAGGATCAAGGTAGCCATGAACAACTGTAGGGCCTCAAAGAATGTATAGGTGGGAGAAATTAGTCACAACGCTGTTTTGGAGTTTGACTTTTATTTTAGGTGTCAATGATTGCAAATAATTGCTGTACTGATATGGTCCACTGTAAATAATAATATACAGCCCAGGCCAATTATTGGAGTGTTCTTGAACTGGTTAAAAACATGTTAATTTGAAAGTATTTGAAACACATTTATTTTGAGAACAATTTAACAACTTTCTGACCTTAAATCAGTGGATGAATTGTTAGGTTTTTAAGATAAGAGTGGAACACAGCAAAGAGTTATGTGAAAATAAACCTTCTAATTTATTTTTCAGTGAAAGTAGGTCCAACAACAATACAAGTAACTACAAGACAGATTGGTTATTATGTCTGCCAAGTCCTACGTGACCACCTGTGGTTCTGGATTTGGGTCCCTGTACCCCCACTGGCACTCACTAACCCTTCACCCCTTTGATCCTTTATTCTTTTGTCTGCTGAACCAGTTTCATAGCTATGGCAATTATTTCTTGCTACCTTGCCCTCTATTCATCATAATTGCAGTGTCCTTTCTACAAATTACTGATTAACTATCCACTGACTACTTACCATAAAACTCCTAAGTATTAAGAGTCTTCATACTTTGCTCATGCTCAAGTATAAATGCTTTTATTATTGTGTTATTTATCAATGATTTTATCATTTATCAATGCTTTACTTAAAAATGAATCTGGGGAATTTGAAGGACATCAACAATTTGAAGCACATCAACAACAGCCTTTTGTTGACAGGCACAAAAACAAAAACACTACCACGCCGGCTAAAACAGCAACAACAACAACAACACAGGCATGTCGAGACTTCCTCCACAAGCCAACACCAGACAGTGGACATCGTGTCATTAGTGCTGCAAGAAATGTCAAGATCACTACAACAGTCGAGAGAGAAAAAACGAATAGCCGGCCATACCAGTGTGGCTTGAATATGTACACACCTCTGAGCTCTAATTTGACTGAAAATGTTATCAAAGAAATGCTATTTTTGTTATGATTAGAATGTTAAGATTAACAAAGATTCTTAAGTAATATGTTCTCTAAATAACTGTAACTTTTATCATATCACTTATGCTCCCATGATACAGTTTTTGGAAGATTTGTTGTAAAATTTCAACATACAACGGGTAGGGAGAGTGAAAAGGATCTCTGTTGGTGTACTATAATCTTCAGTTACTATTTTGTGTAAGCTCCTGGCTTTCGTAAGCCCCTGTCCATGTTACACAAGCACAAGGTAGTTGAGTGACCCTCTCTACAGATGCACTACAATTGCTTTTCTTTTTCTTGTGATTTGGAGAATAGGTCATTTCAGTATGTTGCCAATCCTGGAAGGATGGCAAGGAATGCATTCAATTCTAACCCTCCAATTTACTGAGGATGAGCGTCCCGAAGCTCTCATTGGAGTTCATGGTCTGAAAAAGCATGACCACAGAGGACCATAAAAGATTAGATTTGGAATTGTGTGATATGTCTATGGCGATGGGATGAGGACTGCATGGGTATGTCAAATACAAACTCATGTTTGCATTTTTAACTCAGAGTAGGGTGTAAATTATCCTGTGGCCCAGCTAAATAGATTTTCTGAGATGTTTAATTTCTAGCTGTCCTCTTTTCAATTGCACTGTTGGACATTCTGATTGACGGTGTCCATGCATTCACTATCATTTGAGTGTGTGGGCAGATATCTACCGACAAACCTACTGTTCTATACTCTCAGTAAGAAGTAGAGACACAATTAATGAGATGATAAAAAACAAACATTCAGCTTATGTTCTTTGGGGACTATGAATTTGCGCTATCCTGTCTACTCATGTTATGTTTTGATAAAAAGACAATATCACTAATCACCGCTACTGTCTCTTCCAGTAAATCCTTTTACTGCCTGTGTTTAAGCTGATAAGGCTTTTGTATTTCTGAACATGTTTATCTGCTAAGGCAAGTGTCCCTAAAGGCATACCTGATTATGTAAATGTTGCTGGGTATTCAGATATGCAGAGATCAACTCCCCTGACTAATTAATATGCTTTCAACTACTTCTATGATGCAATATCACTTTAGCTAATTGCACAAATCTATATATAACCTGTTGTTAAACAAGCAACTCATAGGAAGATACCTCCTTAAGATTCTGAGAACACTTCTTCAATTTAATGAGAAATTCATTATACAAGCAGAAGTGTAAGTACTCTCAATAAAGAAGAGGAGTCGCTTGAAATGCTGTAATAAACGGCCCTTTGTGCCTGTCACAGAAGTGGAACAACTTACAGAAAAACTTAAGCTAAGACGAATTTGCTTCCTTCAAGAAAGAAGACCATGAAGACCACCTTTATAGATTTGAAAACAACTATTGGGACTATTAGTTATTTTATTGATAATGACGTTCTAAAGAGTGAGATCAGTAGTGCAATGACGCAGCCTGCCACAAATACGTGTCAACGTAACAATAGCAAATGTGTATGAGATGAGGCTACGGAAGGTCAAGCCCCTGTTTTTGTTTACAGAGATGGCACTGTACAGTATGTGTAAGACTGTAACTATACAGTCTTAATCTCACCAAAAGCAATATACAAGTCCTTGAATTTAGCCTCTGAATGTGTGCACAATGTTTCTGTTGCTCTGCCTGTGTGTGTAACTTAATTTTCCATGTCAATTCAAAGAACAAATGTCTTTTTTTCTTGCAATACATTATGGCCCAGTTTCCCGGACATAGATTAAGTTTAGCCCTAGACGAAATCTCGATGTCAATTGAGATTCTTCATTGAAAAGGTTTTCAGTCTAAGACTCGGCTTAATCTATGTCTGGAAAACCAGCCAAATATCACCGAAATAATGAATAAATAATAAGGTCATATCTGGACAGAAATCAGGGCTGTGAAGGATTCCAAGCATGACAAAGTCATCTCAGTGCCCTCAATGACAGGTGTGCTCAGCTATGAAACGGGATTAAGTGGATCGAAGTGCTCCTGACTAAAACATCATGCCCCGGTTTACTTTAGAAGTGGATATATGGGCTATCTGTGAGGGGTGCAGGAGAAGGGAGGACTCAATTGCAGGGAGGTAGCTGTCTTCAGGTTAGTAGTCCACAACATAAATGTACTCACTTAGATTCAACACTGGAATAAATGAGAATCAGAAAGCCAGGCTGCAATAGAAAGCAACACCAACAGGTGAAAACAATAATATTGATTATGCTCGGCTGAGCCCTGGCGGGAGGTGCAGAGTCCCTTTACGCTAGATCGTAACACTTTATGAGCCTCGGACTTTTGCGAAACCTTTGTGAAACCCAGAAATTGAAAAAATGGTAATGTAATTGGTGTGTCTCGAAGTTTCACACAGTTTCTGCTTCCTCCAGTTGCTGTTTTATGATATTTCATCGGCTATTCTTCTATTTTAATTCCGACTCAAATGTATATTTCCTGCTGAGATTTTGGCTTCATTTTGGCCACCGTATCCGTCCACGTCTCCCTGTCTTATTCGATCTTCAGCTTTAGCTGTCTCTTTCTCTCCACCTCTCTTAGTCTTATGGCTGTGCTTTGCCCTTGGCTGTGATGTCTCCGGGGCTTTGATGGTTACCATGACAGAAATATAATTGGGAGTAAGAACTTATTTCCACATTTCACTGCACTCCATGGCTATATTTCCTTTCACATCATTTCAAAGTAGCCTGATTAGAAGGTGAAATGTTTAGCGACATTTAACTTCAAATGTGCTATCTCAAATGTTGTACTCACACACATAGCAAGTTATCCCCATGCTTAAAGTGATGGTTCAACATTTTGGGAAAGAAGATATGCCCCAACGTACCCCTAGTCAGACGAGGCAATTTATATAAATGTTATGTCTCTACGTCCAGTATTGAGTTAGTTTTGTGATAGTCGTGTAGTGTAGCGATAACAGTAAGCTAGAGGTAACCGCTAGCATGGGTCCCAAAAGTGACAAAAAAATCCAGGGCTGTGTTATTTACAATTTCTTCTATTATTCGCATGTGTGCAAATGAAAATGTAAAAGCAAGACGTTGTTTATATTACATATGTTGTCAATATACGGTATATGTCAATGGTCACCACTCTACTTCAGATGTTAGGTCCCCCACCTACCAGACACAAGGTGAAACAATGGTTCCGCATTGGAATAGCTCCAACCATGTATCTGTTTCAATAACAACAACGTCTTGCTTTTACATTTTCATTTACACATGTGCGAAATACAGAAGATAACATGTAAATAAGACAGCTTTTGATTTTTTTTTATGGAGTATTTAGTCACTGTTGGGAGCCATGCACCTCTAGCATACTGCTATCGCTAGGAACTACCATGTAACTTAATACTTGACGTACTGACATAAAATGTATGTCAATCGTCATGTCTGACTAGGGGTAAGTTGAGGCATATCTTATTTCCCAGAATGTTGAACTATCACTTTAAGCACCAAAACCATTTGCCAGAATCCTATGACACAACACACAATTATATCAAATAATTTGTCATACTGCAGGAACTAGAATGGACAGCAAGTTCCCTAGACTGTAAGTACCTTTAGCCTTTTAGGTTGTAATAGATGAAAGGCATAATAACTGTAGGCTGCTGTGTAGAATAGTTAGCCTGGTGACCACAGCCAAATCTCATAATCTCACATTTTGTTTCACAATTCAGTTTTTATCGAAATGAAACGAAAAAGTATCTCTAACGGGTCATAATGGTGTATCAGGCCACAGTCCAGTATCAATAGCAAAGAACCCATAGTTTGAGGGAACATACGACTGGTGTTCTGAGCATCTGTCTTGTCCTGCAGTCAGACGTGGCAGCTCAAGTTTTCCCTAGAGAAAGATGACAAAGTCACGGGTGGTTAGGGACAGTTGTTTTGTCATTTTACTTGGCTGGACTACGGTCGATCCTAATGCTCCTCTTGACCGCCTACCTCCCAGGAAACTGGTTGGGATGGGGGTCTTACGGAACCCAAACGCATTAGATACCAGTTTCAAAATGGAGACCTTGATTTTCTTTCTTTTTCAGGGAGCGTAAAGTAAAAGAAAAGGATGCTTGAAGGAGAAGAGGTCATGAAATACTGCATGTCAAACAACAGCTGTGCACCTAAGTTCACGTGTGTACTGTACTGCACCTCTCTTCGGGTACTACCAATAAGTTAGGAGGGTCGATACTATTTCACGGTGCTCTTGAAAGATGTTTCCAACAAAATGGTTTAAACCTTATAAATTACAATTAGGAGAATAAGTTTCCCCAAATTGTCTCCCCAAAAGCTTAAACTTCCCCATCACTTTCAGCATTTTCACTCAAATGAGGCAAATCACACTCTCCTAATCCTAACAGTTTTCATGGTAGTTAGTAGCAATACAAAGCAACAACAAAAAAAACTCCATGAACACATCTCTGCCACCTTGTTATCTTCAGCCTTCTATTGACATTGCCAAAGTCTCTCGTGCAAAAAAAGACCACAGGGCTTCTAAAAATAGGAGCAGTTTCTGTTTGATCGATTTGACTGAGCACGTTTTAAATATCTTTTTATGAAATATGCATGAGCTTAAGTACTTAGTCCTGGGATGTTTGTGTGGTGTTTCGTTTCTTTTTTCAAATCTTTTCAACTTTAAGCAAATACTGTTCAATGTAAATAGAAATGTAAAATCTTAATTCTAAGCATCCCTGTCTAAATGTATGTAGCTTTGCCTGTTAAACAGCGCTAAAGCAAAGTAAAATAAGTTATTGGAGGACTGTTAGATGACTTAGAGATCATAATAGGCCGTGCTGGGTGGCCTAATTAAAGCAGATGTCCATGGCTATGCAAAACTCAAGTATGAGTTCTAGTTGTATTTGTTGTCTTTTGACCAGTTTCAAGATATTAAAACATGTACATGGTTTAATGTGAATCAAAAACTTCTTAAGCATTGGGTAGTCAGACTTACAATCTGATCAATTGTGAATAAAGCTTTTTTTTCATGACATTTAGATTACAAGCACTTCATTTAAGGCTTTGGACTAGGTCACCATTTAGAAGCCAGTATAGGGATAAATGGAGATAAAACATAGATACAGCATTGTAATGACTCACGTGTTAATTAGTCAGATCATGGGCGATAACATTTCCTATTCTTCTTAAAGTGGCGTTTTAAAAAGATACCCGGGTAGCCTAACGTGGTCCTGAATGAAAAACAACCACAATGGCATAAAGTGATGCTAGGTAAGGACAATTACTCACTAGAAACTTTTGACTCCAGCTCTGACAACAGATTTTACACCTTTGAAGATAGACCCTTGAGTTAGACAACTTCTGAACCTCTAAATTTAGCATCTAGTATTCTGTTTGGCTTTGTTATAGAAGTTGTCGCTTTAACTTCCCAAAACAGATTGTACAGGCATTAAAAATGTAGAGTCCTCGCCTTCTGTGTCTATTTTAAGATACCACGAGCCAAACGTTACCTTCCCACGGGTAGCAGGCAGTGTGAGGTTAATTTGGCTTTCTAAAAACGGCTCTCACGTTTGCGTTGGAGCTAGAAGCGTATTATAGCAGAGAGGCGTTGTAAGTCCCCTAGCTACGGACTCCAGCTTAGACTTTCTCTGAGCTGTCTCATTCAGGGACACTTCAAATTAGCAACCCTGCCCACAGGGTGCTGCTAGGGAAACACAGCGCTGTCTGTAGCACGGGAGATGTGGGCTTGTTGACAAAGCCCAGAGGAGCACAGACAGAGCAGAGCTGTCTCTCCTGTCTTCATTGGAGAGGGAAAACAAGGGAGGACAAGAGGGTGAGACATAAGGCAAAAAGAAAATAATAGTTCCGCTAAGTACCTGGGGTAAGAGTGGCTGAACGACTGTCAACAGAGAAAGAATAGAGTGAGTGGATAAGGACAGTTTGTGAATGTACCTTTAACTAAATTATATCTGCCATGCCAACTAACATACCCTGTCACACAAACATAAATGCAAAGAAATTCTCTGATATCCTTTAAGGTTTCAATGAAGAGGAGCAAGTAAAGTCCTCCTAAGAATCCCATGATAATGAGAAATGGCACATCAAATGACTGAATGTTACAATTTCTCCTGTTGTTTTTATTTATTTATTGGTCTTATTTCACCTTGTATGTTTCTACTTAGAAATACAAATGGGTTTGATTTGATTTGAATATACATTTAATGTAAACAAGCACATTTTAGACAAGAATGGTTGCTGATCGATTGTAGCATAAAAGTGCATGACAATGACAAAATGTGTTTCAACTAATTACTACAAAGACTAATGTTTTGCTATAGCACAGTGAAAATATGAAAATCTACTTATTTTTCCTATTATTCAGAATAATCTTTTAATATTGCGTTTTGCTTTGCTTCAGAGCACTCACACATCAGTCAAAACAATACAAAGATATAACCCTGGTTCTAGTTGCAGCCTTAAGCAATGTATTGTATTTTTCTTTGTTGTTGTTTTTTGTAATGGGATTTCAGGGGAGACATCTGTTTTGCCATCTAGTTAATCTTCTTTAGCATGCTGGGATCTAAATACCTATATCTTTAAACCTGTGTGTGTTTGTGAGTGTCCATATGTGAGCATATGAAAATGTGTCTTGATCTGGTTGTCTGTATGTATATATCAAAAAAGGAGTGAGAGCGCCAGGGGCTGTGGCTAAGAATAAAACTTGACGCTGGCCCGGCTGGCTGACTTACTTGCTGCTTGGCTGCCATGTTCTCTACTGGATGAGAGGACATTTATGTGATTTATCAGTGCGTGTTAACCTCCCTGACAACACCATCCAACTCGAAAAGGGTGACATAATGGGCCACTATCCCACCCGCTCAGAGTTACATGCCTGTGGACAGAGTGGCTCTGGAGCGGGCACTACCAGCAAGCCCAAAAGACTGTCAGGACATACTGTACACACACACAGACACACACACACACACTCTCTCTCTCTCTCTCTCTCTCTCTCTCTCTCTCTCTCTCTCTCTCTCTCTCTCTCTCTCTCTCTCTCTCTCTCTCTCTCTCTCTCTCTCTCTCTCTCTCTCTCTCTCATCCTTGCATTCACATTTTTCCTTACTCCCACTTCTCAATTGTCTTCCGGCTGCTTTCCTCTTTTTGACCATGAATCATATTTATTCATCTCACCCGTTTTTTCTCCCTCTCTCACCTCTTTCTATCCATGTGAAAGGCAAGGATTTTCTGCCTGACTGCCTTGACATGAGCTCAAAAGGATACTCCTACATGCACAACCAACACATTACACAACGTGTCTGCGCACATGCCTATTATCCTGAAACAACTGGGAGTAAATGGAACCACGTGAGTCGTATATCACTCTAACCAGTCCCATGCAACATTTATGGGATTTATTATTATTTTCTCCCTGGCCTTCGAAATTCTTGCTAATCCCACTCTCTCTACCTCAGTCTGTGCACTATATAATAATAATAATAATAATAATAATAATGGTATCCCGTTTACATGATGAGTTGCATGGAACGAGATCCCTTATCAATTGGATGAATGGCATGTAAGGGATTATCATCAGACGGCTGAGCAAGTGAGAATAGACACAATAGCAGATTTTTGCACTCAACAAATAGAGAATAACTCAAACTCAAACTAGACACTAACAAAGTAAACACACTAGGCTAAAAACTGTAAACACCTTCTGCAGACTGACAAACTTCACTCGGAGGAAAACGCAGTCCTTTACCAGTCAAAATGAAAGGCAATGACAGAACGTGGGAAATGGAGAAACATTAACTTAAATAGTCCACCCAAATGGCACTGGGGAAAACTCTCTCTCTCATCTTCTACCGCTTATCCTGTTTTACAGGGTCGCGGGGGGGCTGGAGCCTATCCCAGCCAACACAGGGCGTAAGGCAGGGTACACCCTGGACAGGACGCCAGTCTATCACAGGGCCAACACATATAGGGACAGACAACCACTCACACTCACATTCACATTCACACCCTATGGGCAGTTTAGAGTCACCAATTAACTTCCATGGTTTTTGGACTGTGGGAGGAAACCGGAGTACCCAGAGGAAACCCACGCCGGCACAGGGAGAACATGCAAACTCCACACAGAAAGGCCCTTAGGTCAGGTGGGGTTGGAACCCAGAACCTTCTTGCTGTGAGGCAACAGTGCTAACCACTGAGCCACCGCACTGCCCTAGGGGGAAAACAATCATTATAAATGACCAGTGGGGATTGTCCCTCTGTGCCTGTCAGGGAGGGTGGACCGCTGCCCTACGCTGCTCAAAGAAGCGTCCAAACCCTGACAGGACCCGCTCTCCGATGTGCGGCTCCTGACGCGTCTGCCGGGCAGCCCAGATCAGCGTTGGAGGAAGTCAGAGATTAAAGAAGGAGCAAGGATCTGCTTAGCCGGAACCCAGGAGCACTCTTTGGGCCCATACCCCTCCCAGTCAATGAGATACTGGCATGGACCCTGGACCAGACGAGAATGCAGGATACTCCAGGCTGTCAAAGTTGGACCGCCATCATGCGAGGACCCGGGGCCGGAACAGTGCGAGGGCACAGGGGACTCATACACAGCGGTTTGAGGCAGGAGACATGGAAGACAGGATAAACCCGTAGGGCCCTGGGGAGATGAAGCTTGACGGACACCCGGTTGATCCTCCTGACGACCTTGAATGGGCCAATGTACCACCGTGCAAGCTTTGCCCCTCCTCCCCGGAAGCGGCAAATCTCTCGTCAACACCCACACTCTCTGACTGAGTCTGAGGACGGGAACCAGCTCGCGGCGACAATTCGCCTGCCTCCTATGCCCCTCCCTGGTGCGGAGGAGAGTGCACCGAGCCCGTCTCCAAGCCTGGCAACACCGACTGACGAACGCCACGGCGGAGGGAACTCCCACCTCCTCCTCCTGCTCTGGCAGAAGTGGGGCTGGGAAACTAGTACTCAAAAGGAGACATACCTCGAGCCGAGTGACGCACGGTGTTGTGGGCGTACCCGGCCCAGAGCAGTTGCTGACTCCAGGTGGCGAGGCTCTTGGAGGCAAGACAGCGTGGGCTGATTTCCAGGTCCTGGCTGACCCACTCCGTCTGCCCATTAGACTAGGGATGGTAACCGGAAGACAAGCTGAATGAGGCTCCGAGCAAACGGCAGAAGGCCCTCCAGAACCTGGACGTGAACTGTGGCCCCCCATCACTCGCGACATCCGTAGGGAGACCATGGAGGCGGAAGACGTGGTGGAGGACCGGACAAGCTGTTTCAGGGGCCAGGAAATGGGCTGGTCCACCAGCGCGAGAATGACAGTATGACCCTGGGATTCGGGCAGACCTGTCTCACGAAGGCGGCTGTCAATTCGGACAGCTGGATCAATGACAGCCTCCAGATCAATGACAGCCTCCAGATCGAGGACATCCTCCCCGGCGGCCAACTCATCCTTGATCCACTCCAAGAGACTCTCCTGGAAAGCCGGCACCAAACGCCTCAGCGGTCCATACAATTTCTGTGGCCAAAGCGCAGAACTCCACTGCGTAATCCGCTACACGATGCGCATCCTGGTGCAGCTGGAGCAGCCGAGTTGCTGCCTCGTAGCTACTGACCTGATGATCAAAGGTGCACTTAATTTCTTCCATGAAGCGATGGGAGTAAAACAGTGCTAGTGTCTGACGTTCCCATATAGCAGTTGCCCAAACCTGTGCAAATAAAGAGCCCTGAGTACTAGCTCTACTTTTTATATGTGGCCCAGCTTTAGATTTAGTCTGTAGATAATACAACAGCCTAACCATCGAAGGATAGCTTGCTATAATAACACCCCTCACAGATGCCAGGAGAAAGTGGAATGGAATCTGATCCCGAATTTTCCAAATTACTGTAATAAACGTAATGTTGCTTTCAATAATGAATGAAAATAAAGTAATTCCCCCCAGTATCAGGGAAAAGGAAACAGAAATGACTAATTGAAGTGGGCTAATTAAGATGTATTTGTTGCCTGAGCTGGTGTGCCCTCAACCTGTATTTGCAGTTTATTTTCAGCTTTTTTGTCAGTGAAGCTTAATTGGTCTGGTTGCCAAGAAATAAATTCAATAGATGAACCAAAAGAACACAAAGATATTGGACTAATAATAAGAGTTAAACATGACTGTTTAAACTGTATTCCAACTTAGTCTGTTCTCATTCCTGTAACCAACACACCCTTGCTGAAGTAGTGACTGCAGCACAACAATAACCTGTTAGACTAAGTTACTTGGCCTACCTGCACACTTTGGTGAAGCATATTTCATTCTCTCCCTTTAATTGTGCAAGCACCCACACAATGTATGTATGCTCACATACGCACACACACGGACATCCCAACTTCACTCACACACAGACACTCAAACACCGACACATCCACAGAAACACTGACCTTCATGTTGAGCCTGCTCACATAATAGGATGTCCAGCAGCATGGCAGGGACAGATAGCCAGCTGGAGAGACGGAAGGGCTTGTTATCGCATCTTCTGTTAAGGAAGCCATATGCTGTGTACAGTACAGTTCAACACCCCCATATGTTAGACTATGCGCTAAAGCACGCCTAAAAGTATGCAATACCACCTCTCTAGTCCCAAAGAATCTGTAGATACTATAATTGTGACTCACATTTACCTTTATAGAATGGCTAATGTCATTGAATCATAACAGTTCATGCTTTTTATGTAATACAATTGATTTAAAATGTCTCATCCAATCATATGTATGCTGAAAATGAAAACCCGTATCTGAAAAATAAGCTCCATTGTGGTTGATTTGAAATGAAAACACATTATTATAATCAACCCCCTGCAGTAGAAGGCACATATACTTTATCTAGTGGGAAACATAAACTCTGCGATAACAATAAAAATATACTCCAAATTCTGTGTATTATGATTATGTTGTCATATGTAACCCCTAGTTCTGCAAATAGGCCAAACCCAACACTCAATGAGAAATCCCAGTACCCTAAACTTTTAAGTCCTGTTGAAAATAGTGATTCACATTTTAACAAAAGAGAAAGTTTGAGAGAAAGGGAGAGCGAGAGAAACTCTGAGAGACCGAGATTTATATTCTCGTTGGCAAGACGACACAGAGCGCAGCTGAAACGGCAGAAACAGCAAATCTAACCTGAAGATGTTTCAAAATGTTCTTCTTTCCATTCATCACAAAACAACGTAACATCCTAAGAGTTGGTTGGAAACAGTAGGTTACTTCATTGTTTTGCAGCCACAGAATCTGGCCCCTAATGGGACCTCAGATACAGTTTTTTGGTGTATGGCAATGGCACAACAAATCCTTGGCATTTATCAAATACCCACCCGGCTTTTAACATGCTGGGGCTGACCTGCAGGCTGACCATAGGTCGGGTTTCAGGCCAAGCAAACGGATTTCCGGTAAAATGAGCTGCAATTGTACAGTCGGAGAATGGAGCTTCTAGTGGGTGCACCAAATGGGGAGGAATGTGAAAAATCCAGTAGTTAAGAAATTGCACAACTAATTATGGTGACCTTCCTTCTATAGTTGGTACTTCTTGAGTGACTATCATTTAATAACAGTAGATACATTTCAATAAACTCTTAGGAACTCTTTTTTTTTTCAACGTTAATTTTCTGCTTTCCTCCACTAACCTGTATTCATGCACCACTTAACATAGCAGGTGGTTGGAAGTGCCTTAGAAGTGCCATAGTGTCCGCAGGAATGATCTTTTAAAGCGAAAATGACAGCATGGCCAGACATCTGTTCATAGTGTAGCCAACCTTGTAGGTAAGGACATGTAGACAGGACTTGCTGTCTAAAAATATATATATATGTATTTTCTGTGTCCATGCCTTTGCTAATTAACCCTACATTTGAATATAACTGTAAGTTGCGTACTCACCATTAGCATGAATTTACTGAATATACATGTTACATGAATATGACATACATTGATTCTATTTCAAATGTTATTCTTAGACTCTTTTTTTCAAGAGGGCTATAATCCATCTCTACGGCTGTGTAATCATGGGTGCTATGGACAAAGGAGTCATTGCTGAAGATTTAGAGTGCCTCAAAAACATTTGCCTTCCTCCAATTTACATTGCTCCAAAATCCCTCCTAATTTCGTTGTCTGATTCATTCATAATTTTGTATCCAAGTTTTACCTTGGATAATCAGAGAACTTTAGTTAGTGCAGCCGTTAATGTAAAAAAAAACTCACAGAGGTCATGGCGGCACAAACTAATTCCACATTAAGACTCCATTATCCCATCAATGGCCTAGTTGAGATGTTTTGATTTAGAAAAGCTCAAATTAACTGCCTGTCAGCTTTTTTAATAGGGTTTTTCATCCATTTGATGCAACATCTACTGACCTCTTTTGTGTCCGTTTGAAAGACGGATGTGGGTTTAATGAGAGGTCATTTATATGAAAAAAGGGTAACATTAGACTTGAAGAAGTTCACTTCGATTCATTCTGTTTGCAGTGACAGAGTGAAACAAAGTTTGATTCCTTTGTAGCTGCTAAGTCATTTTAAAGTAAGCTCTCTGTTTGCATTGACTAATTCTATCTATTGTTAAATTATGTTGATAAACAATCCTTAAAATAAGACGTATACACATGTATAAATAAACTTTCATTTAGTATTTGTTAAAATACTACATCTATTTTTTAAGCGTGGTTATTCATTAACTTAATTCTTGAGCAATTTTCTTTTGAGATGTATGGAACTACAATATGTGTTTGCATCATAAAGACACCAGTTGGTTGCAACTCAACTCATTCACGAGGTCCGACAAGACCCCATAGACACCTATAAGTCTTGCATGTGCAGTGGATATGATCTAATTAACCTTTCATGCACATTTTCTACAGAGTTTAAAATTAGCCACCAGTGTTAAATTATATATGACATCTCTTCAATCTAAATAATACAATGGCTGGTAATTAATTAAATGAGGTTGAAGAGATTGAAAGCCATATGTGGTATCACATGTTCATCTGGCCCATCAAACTTCTGTTTGGCTTTAGACTTCCATTTTGATATTCAATTTTTTTAAAATTGATTGTATCAAAACTTGAACCTGTATACATAAATGGAGAATAATGATATAAAATTAGCAGAGTGGGTGCCATGGTGGCTTTTCCACTAGTGAGGTAATGTCGTGGACATGTCGGCTAACTAAATCTGTCTGCTAAACTGTAATTAAGGTCAAGATAACACATTGATCGTGTTAGAGAAACATAATGACATTTAATTGCTCCCATTGAAACCTCTGAGCAACCACCAAGAAAAAGCTGTAAAGCACTGATTATGGATGAGTAAAGGTTCAATTAGGGCCAAGGTAATTCCAGTTACATTAAAGGGGGCCTATTATGCTCATTTTCACCTCTCTTAATTTTATTCTGGGACTCCACTAGAGTAGCCTCTCATGAGTCACAGTTGAAAAAAAATCCTATTATATTTTACTGGCCATTCATGTAGCACCTCATTTTATCCTCTGTCTGAAATGAGCCCTTTTAGCTCCTGTCTCTTTAAGGACCCCCTTCCTAAAAGCCCACTTTCTTCTGGTTGGCCAACTTTGCAGAAGCCTCGCTGTGGCCACCCGGTGCCTGTAGAAGATGACCATATATAGAAACCTGGAGCGAACTGACGTCAGTTTGCCCCCGAATTGGAAAAACTGTTGAAAACCTAGCTTTCAGAGCAGTCTAAAGCCTGAGGTTTTTGCTCACAGGAATTACTTTTGCATACGTTTACCTCATTATTTGAAACTTTGGTCACGTTTAATATGAAAATCCAACATCGTATTACGGAATACGAAATACGGAAAAGCATAATAGGTCCCATTTAAACATTATTTAAAAAAAATGTCATATTAAAAATGATTTAAAAATGTTTGGCTCCCCATTTTCTCCCCACTTGCATTTATACTAGCTACCAACCAATAATGGCTAATGTACTGTATATTGATGTGGCCAAGCTTTTAACAATTCCAGACACTGGGAGGTCAGACATTGCCCAAATGTACTTTCCTTTTTGTGTGTCTCTCGTGGCATCATAATCCTTTATCGCCATAATAAAGGTAAAAATGTCGACCTTTCTTAGTTGAAGTTGGCGCAATGACTCAACAAAGATGTAAATCAGTTTGTGCTGTCAGAGTTCACAGTATCATATTTCACCAGGCTTATTAAAAAGAAGTTTAATATATAATTACCTGTCATCATTGACCCCTAGGGAATATTAGTCACAGACTCCAGTAGACAGACAGGACAATTTTAAAATGATTTGACCTGAAAGAAATTTGTAAGATTCAAAACTGATATAACAATTAATGAACCTAAAATGTCAACTGTATATAAAAAATGTGGACGCTGGCTTCCATTTGGAAATGTTTTACTTACATGAATAAAAGCACTCAAAGAAGAAGTAGAATAGGGTTTGTTTATAAAAACCCCTTCAGTGCAGCAATTATTATAAAATGTACAGAGAAATAGGTCCAAGACAGTCACCCAGCTCTTCATTGCTGAATAGCTACAGTATAGTATAGTCAGGAGAAAAACAAATATCCAGTAATGGGCTTTAGTTTGATCTCAATCAGACATGATTCAAACTATGTCTATTGGTTTCCACCTACACAAATGATTCAGGTATCATGAAGAATACCTATTGGGAAAACCTTTGCAGTAATTCCCATGTGTTCAAAAGTCTGTCAAAGTGATCATTAAAACGCTAAAAAGAGTTTATATATAATCATTGCATGTTTTCACAAAAGTCACCACCTCAATTGGCACCACCTAAGTATTGTTTCTGAAGAGTGATGAAAGGATCTTTAGGTAAATGGAAACTACTTTTTATGACGATGTTTCTATCAATTTAAAATGTACTGTATAACTTGATAAAGGAAATGAAAACAATGTAAATGATATGCTAGATATAGTATTCATGTTATTAAAGTTCATTTAAATTATACATATAATGCTACAGTAGCTGGGGGAAGCACATTAATTAAAATGTATTAAATTAATTATTCAGTTAATTTAAATGAAACTATACCATGGCAGGCTCAGAATAATTGATAATATATTTACTGTACAACTGTAAAATTATTAGTTCATTAGTCATGATGAGTTAATCAACATGACTTGTTGAATCTTCATTAATTCATTCTCTATTGTGATATTTGGAGTGTACAGTTCATTCACAACATTATGAAAAGTACAGTTCCAGATGTAGTGTGCTTCTGTGGAAAGACTCATAGAAGCAATTCATGATGAACTATCTAATAGATAAAGTAATTATCTTAAGCAGGCAATTACGACTTTTACCTTAAGGCAGATCTTAAATTCAAAATAAAGGCATCAATTGCTGGGTATCGCTGGTTTTACTTGTAACTGTCAGATGTCCAAAGCTGATGATATACAGTTGGATGTGGGCTACCAAGATACAGTATGTGGGTAACATAGTCAGGTTAACTTGAGAGTAGAGAATATGTGATCTGCTTGTCTTGAGTCAACCCTCTCTCACAGTGCACTGTGTGTGTGTGTGTGTGTGTGTGTGTGTGTGTGTGTGTGTGTGTGTGCATGTTCAGTATGTGTGTACAAAGCAATTTGTTTATGCATAGAGTGGATGGGTCGCATACAGCTTCTCTAATCACCATCACAGACGTGGTTTGGTTATTTGCGAAAAGGAAGATTATTCATGGTGCCAACAAAATGGTAAATAGAAGATTAAATGCTTAGAATTTTTTGACACTCCTTGTCTACACACACACACACACACACTGCAGGGGACACATAATGTGTCAGGGTACAGTCTACTGTTATAGAATCCTGAATTGTTGTTTGTTTCTCCTCCTCCGCACTTTCAATGTGTCCCCGTATTTATTCAATGATTAATGTAGCTCTTTGGTTTTCTTGGATTAATATCATATCTGCTCACAGTTATCCTAATGTCAATGTTAACTGTCCTCGGGGCCTCCATATTTGTTTAGCCATTGTAATGGATCCCTCCTCCCTGCCTTTTGAAGTGGTTGTGAACCTAGCTTGGCATGGGTGTTTGTGACAAAAAAAAAGGGTTGTTCTTTTGAACATCCAACACAAGGAGAAGCGCACCATTTTCTATAATTGGTGCATCACAGGTAAATGTTAACTCACACACCCACCCACACACTCACACACACACACACACACACACACACACACACACACACACACACACACACACACACACACACACACACACACACACACACACACACAGCTGTTTGCTCGATAACACTGTTTGACGTCATGGCTGAAATATTCATAAATATATAACTATCTGTTTAGATTTTGAGAATATAAAATGAAATTGTGAGAATATGATGTGACCGCATAAGTCACAAAAGCAAGGAATAACATAAAGGTGTGCAAAAATGTATAAACGTTGCATGGAAAGCTTTGTGTTATACGTTTTGGAATCTTGTGCTATGAGCTATGAGATCTGCATCTGTTATTATTCGTAGTTCATTCTATTCATGCCTATGCACCGTGTCATCTCACTTTTTATAAGGAGGTCAATGGGAATGAGATCATCAGGCACACCTCCCCTGTCTCTCCTGTGGGAGATAATCACTCATCCGCCTGGCCCCTCGGAGCTGTGGGGAGTCTTTGTTCCAGGTTCCCAAATCTCTCCTTCCCGCCATCTCACCACAGAGTCATCGCTGTTGGGTTATGTAGGGATCAGTTCTCCCACCACGCCACATACATCCCAGAGTGGAAACAAAGCGCCTTTGTCAGCAAAACCTTGGGTTTGTCATCTTTGGTTATGTGCGCCGTGTGAGTCCAGACCCTGGTTGGTGGTCCAATGGCATGTTAGTCAGGTGATGGAGCAAAAGCACATTGCTTGTTAATTTCTCGGCAAAAGAATCTGCTCATATGGATGCCAGTAAAATGTACACAGCTTCTGTCTGGATAAAAACTGCTTGTGAGAACAGATTTATCCTGTACTAAATGTTTCCAATACATCTGAGGTAAAACTTCTGTTTTCTACTCCTTTTTGAGGTGAGAGGTTGCAATACTATGATTACGATCACATACTGGTTTAACCTGTCTGGACATAATGAAACTTGTCCAGAATAAATGTGTGGAGTCCCGTATGAGGTCATATTTTGTTTAATCTGTTTGATCTGCAGCCCCATCCAGATGAGGGTTACGTTCTATTTGCCTCTCTCAAAACTAAACTAGTAATGAGATATGGGACTACACTATCGCCACGGTCCCGTCTCCTCTTCCCTCCTATATTGTCGTAGAGCACACCCTGCTCTCTGTACCAGCAATGGATAGAAAGGTCTCAGAGGAGAACAGATTACTGTATAATTCTATTTAAGGGCGGTGCAAATCCTGGGTATTTTTATATTTTCGACTCTCTGTTCACCACCCCAACCCCCCCCCCCCCCCCCCCCTCTCTCCCTCCCCACCCCCAGCCTCTTCACATACAAGCACACACAGAGTGCATCTGCGGATTAAACAGATAAGAGAGTTGGAGGGGGTTGGCTGAATGAGGTTAACTGGCTCTTGCAATGATGGCTAAGCGAGTGATGGTCAGAGTCTGTTGTGTAATCAAAACTGATGTTGAATACGCATTTCAGCCTCTCACACACTGTCTCTCCGTCGAGCTTCATTTTGGTGTCATAGGATGTCTTTGTCCATGTCCCAGTAGCCCACACACACAAACACACACCGTACAGCGCACAGTAGAAAGCACAAGTACTGTACATAATATTTGACAAAGCCATGCACCATTTGTGTTTCTGACTTCATTACTAGCGCATGTGAGTAAGTGTGGAATGATAGAATAGAAGTTTTCAGGCTGAGCAAAACTATATATTTAGAGGAAAAAGGGGCCCAATTATCATGGCTTTTAAACTGTGTGCATCCATACATGTCTGCCCTGTCAAAATGTTGGATGTCTTCAGGGATTATTTGTCTTCCCAAAATAATTTGCATATATTGTGTGAGATTTAGAACTATAGTGCTAATGCTAAAAAGCTATCTACTGTGATAATTATATATTGTGTTTATGACCTTGTCAATACGTAGTAATACCAACATTAATAATAATATAAAAAAGAATGTCCACAGTTCACCGCAGTGCAACTCCCTGCGTACACTATTTAATGTGTTGTCTGTCATAATTGTCTATAATGTTTTACGTATTGTACTGTACGAGTTCTGAGAAAATCTAGTATCGAGTGGTACTGATCGGCATATTGTGTGTTTTGTTGCCAGCTAACAGTTAATAGGACTAGATCAGATATTCCAACAACATCAGATTTTATTTTGCATAAGAACGTCTCCTCAGGTCCATGCATACATCACAACAAGTTTCCAGAGTGATCGAGAACGAGAGAAAGCAGGTAGAAAGGGAGAGGGAGATGTTAGTAAGAGAGGAGATAGAGATCATGTTGTATACTTGCCAGCATGTGTATATTACACTTAATGCTACATACATTTTAAAATAAAACGTATAAAAGGACAAAGATATAATTTCTTTTACTATTTCTAGGCATTTGAGGGCGTACAGAAATGACCATGGTTTGTACACATGGTTCACTTCCACAACACTTTTCACAAATATTTTCCCTTGCTCCTAACACCATCCTGACAAACAAATCAGTTAACATGTTAGTAACATAATTTACATTTATATAGTCAAACAAAACTGTTTTAAAGGGCACCATGAGCTAGCAACCCCAATTAGATTGCTTGCACTGTGACAGTTTCACACAATTTGTAAAATAAATTATAAACTATTGTGTAACTTTTGAAATCACGCATGATAGTAACCTGCTGTCTTTTAACGGCATGATGTTTGTTAAAGACGAGAGGTGCTGGTGCACCTCTAAAGCTTAGGCCACAAGTTTGCAGACATCTTTTTCTCCCAAAACAGACAGAGGACCCATGCACACTGTTAGCTATACAACTAAAACATTTTTATTAGAATGTTTAGACTTACACATAATGGCTTTATCAGATTACGCGTACCCTAGAGTGCCTAAAATGTAAATATGACATCATATTACTGTTTCAATTGAATAGCTAATATAATGTGGAGGACTCCTTTTTCAGTTTTTGAAGGAAAAAAGTCTTAAGTTTACCACGGTTGTTTGTTCACTGTTAAACCCGTTATTTGGGTGAAATAAATCGGACATATTTTGTATATGATATACTGTATATACAGACAGTTTATATAAAATAAATAGCTATAGTACATCATACATAGATTCATTAATATAATAACTGTAAACATTAAACAGGAGGGGACCTCATACAGTATTCGTGGTCCCACAAAACCAACAAAAATGCTTGATAAAAGACAAAGATACATTTCCCCTGTTCAACATCGATGTATAATGTTGAGAAAGCACAATTTGCGTACAGTTTAGAGGGTTGGAAGCTGTATTGACGGTTTGTATTTGGTTGGAGATTCGTTATCTATTTCTTCTTCCTCTTTTGTCGCCTCAGCCTTTCCCCATTGGTCCCTCTTGCCACGCTGTGGTCCAGAGGCCTGACTCACACCGAGTCCACCTTGACCTGGTTGTTGTTGGTCATTAGCGGCGAGGGTTTGCTCTTGAGCCTCTCCACGGCGTCGTTGGAGCTGTCCTGGAAGAAGATGCGCGCCGTGCACACCGACACCACGATGCGCTTGTACTCGCGCCGAAAGTTCTGGTTCAACACCCCGTACACGATGGCGTTAAGGCAGCTGTTGAAGTAGGCCATGAAGTAGCTGGCCACAAAGAACCACTCGGGGATCAGCGGCATCACCACCTCCGGGTTGATGGCCACGGCCAAGCCGATGAAGTTGAGCGGCGCCCAGCACACGGCGAACAGCACAAACACCACGAACATGGTGACAAAGTTCCGCACGTCGTGAGGGGTGAGCTTGGGCCGATTGTCGGGCTTGACCCGCCGCCTCACCTGGATGACCAGGATCCAGATGCGCAGGTAGCAGTAGGTGACGATCATGATGGGCAGGATGAAGTGGAAGAAGACCACGGCGATGGTGTAGGCCGAGCTGGCCGACTGCTCGAAGGTGCAGGAGTAGACGCGCGGGTCGTACTGCAGCGAGCCCACAAACAGGTTGGGCACGATGGCCACCACGGTCAGCACCCAAATGAGCGCCACGTAGCAGACAGAGTTCTTGTCGCTGTACAGCTTGTCGTACCTGAGGCTGTGGCAGATGTAGCAGTAGCGGTTGAGGGCGATGCCGGTGATGTTGAAGATGGAGCCGATGACGCTGACGCCCATGAGGAAGCCGCTGATCTGGCAGTGGACGTAGCCCAGGTTCCAGCCATCGTGGAAGATGGAGGTGAGGACTAGCGGGTAAGGGTAGATGGCAACCAGCAGGTCTGCCACCGCCAGGCTCACCACAAAGATGTTCCCTGCACATACACACACAGAAAAGACACAGCAAACATAAGCAGAGGTAGAAGGCAAAATCATATATACCTAAGTCGCTATTTATTAACTTAATTTTTAAACGGTTAAATGGTAATTTGTTGTAACTATGTTTTGAATATCACAAAACACCCTTTTATTTGTAAATACTTTCAACAGAAGGTGCCAGAAGGGTGCTTGCCACCATATGAGGTGTTGAGAGCGAAACCATCAGGAAATCACTGTGTGCGTCTGTGTGTGTGTGCATATTTGTTTGTTTACCCCTGATGAGTAGGCGTGTATAAACCACAGAATGCACGCCTTGATGTCAGTGTCAATTGTCTCCTAATTAATGCCTCCTTTAATTGCCACAGAGGCTGAGGACTCAACTTTTTGAGTGTGTGTGCGCGTGCAGAGCAAATGTTATTAGTAGGTGCCAATCAAGGCGGCATTGGCTGTGAGGGGGCATTCTTCCATCCAGCTTGAAGGGTGAACTGGAGAGTAATTGTTCGCGAGGAAACTGTTGTTCTTCAAAAAGTTATGAAAGACAACCGAGGTAAACCAACTCTTCAGCCCTCCAACAGCATATGACCGGCAACACAACATCTCTCATTATATCTAGAGTCCCCTTCCCACACATACGCCGTAGTGGTCTTTGGTGTTCTTCCATTACAAAAGGGTCAGCATTGTTCTGTTTGGCTGTATCTTCTGAGGGGTGAAACTGTCCTAGGTGAGAGGAAGAGGGGAGGCTGAAGGTATTGAGACAAGCAGCAAGTGCACAGATGTGACCCGTGCCAGTTGAATGGATGTAGTAGGTAGCTTAGTAGGAATCAGGAAATAATGACAGGGCACAAAATTATGTAAATCCCTACACAGGCTCAGAGAGCTTTTTTATTTATTTATTTTTTTTACTTCAGCTCAACCCCCCCCCCCCCCCCCCCCCCCCACCCCCCCCCCACCACTGCCACGTGACAAGCCGCGCCCGCATCGTGCCAAAGAAACAAACTCCCTGTCAGTCCACATGTTTCTCAGTGTTGCCCTGTCACTGTGGGTTACACTCCATCACACTCAGAGCAGAACCCTGGCGCTCTGGGCATGTCTGGCTAGCGTGCCAGAGGGATAGGCATGGACAAACTCCTTCTCTCTCTCTCTCTCTCTCTCTCTCTCTCTCTCTCTCTCTCTCTCTCTCTCTCTCTCTCTCTCTCTCTCTCTCTCTCTCTCTCTCTCTCTCTCTCTCTCTCTCTCTCTCTCTCTCTCTCTCTCTCTCTCTCTCTCTCTCTCTCTCTCTCTCTCTCTCTCTCTCTCTCTCTCTCTCTCTCTCTCTCTCTCTCTCTCTCTCTCTCTCTCTCTCTCTCTCTCTCTCTCTCTCTCTCTCTCTCTCTCTCTCTCTCTCTCTCTCTCTCTCTCTCCCTCTCTCTCTCTCTCTCTCTCTCTCTCTCTCTCTCTCTCTCTCTCTCTCTCTCTCTCTCTCTCTCTCTCTCTCTCTCTCTCTCTCTCTCTCTCTGCATACCACACATTCTTCATCTCCACCTTTTCCTGCTCTAATGAGACTGTCTTCAGAACCTGTCATCCACTCCAGGGGTATTAGGGGGACCTGCTAGGGTCACATATCTCATGGCTGCCAGAAACGTGGTGTGTGTTTTTAGGTGTGTGTTTGCATGTAGGGGATCGAGGATATGCATGTCTTGTCCAGAGCCAATGCAGGAAGATAAGCTTAAGTAACCAACATAGCTACTATTTTTTTTTGCTTTGGTTTTGTTTTTAAATGCTTGATGCTGTAAAAGTGCTAAGAGCCTCCACCTTGGCAATGTCACAGAAAAAAAAGAGAAAAGACAGCAATGACGCAGCCTAGAGGCAGAAAGCTGTGCTGGCATTCCATTGGCCTCAGGACCATTTTTCTTCTGCTTCTGCTTCTTCTATCTTTCTGCTCTGTTGCTGAGACTAGGTCAGTGATTGACAAGTCACACCAACTTTCCATTGGGCTTAAGGGGGAGATAAATCCCTGGCACCGTGTCCTTTTCACCTCGCACATACTTTTAATTTCTCCAATCCCACCAAGTGGGGCTTTAGCGAGACGGGACGCTGTACTGCTGTTGAACAGAACTGGCAAAGCATTTTGTGTTGGAGCTGCGGTTGTGCAACTAGTTCAACTTCAGCAGGGTGCACTACTAAGTCGTATGAAGCAGATACAATTCATGAGTCACTCATGGCTCACTAAAGAACATGTAACAAGGCACCCCACAGCCGGTATAATAGTTTTACATATCCCACACATGGGCCCATGTGAGTCATGTTGCAGATTGCCCTCTGTAGCCTGGCGAGATAAAACAACATGCTATTCCAATGTGCACACTCTTGAATGTCATACATGTCACATCGCATCTTCTCAATAATCCTCCCCTCGGTACTATACCAAAGCACTGTACACATATGTGACTTAATGTGAGATGCGATGTGCGTGTTTTGAAGGTCAACAGCTGGTAGAACACGTCTAGGCATGTCAATGTCAACCAGCCTTACGGTTACATACTGCATTCATGAATGGACCCTTTTTTTTTTTTCTTTTAGGGACAAAGGTAAAGGCTCACTTTGAAGGACAAAGTGCAGGTAAAGATTGCGGGCAGGTAAAGGGTGTGAGCGTTACGCACAGTACAGTAGGCTAGTGTATGAGGGCCTCCTCTGGGAAATAAACACATTTAAAATATTCCACAAATGGGTCTGCAGCTCCTGCAAAAAGCAATGAATAATAATGAATTGGAATTGTGTGGATATCTCAAACATTCATTGTTCATTTCCGAGTTAGGCGTGCCCAAGTTGTTGTTGAGTAATTGAGTAAATTCATGTCTGTCTTGTCAACTATTTTAAGGACCTTGAATAGAAGGGAATCACAAATGGTTGGGTAGTGGAAAGGTTTTTCACGACCTGAGGAAATTCATTAAAAGTCTGTCCGCTATAGCCAAGGAAACTGAAGAGCCATAGTCCCCCATTTACATTGCATCACGCTGACAGCTAACAGTGGAGACCCCCCACTCAAACCCCCCACCACACGCACACACACAAAGGCACACACACACACACACACACACACACACAAAGAGAAACCAGCACGTTGTTTCACAAAACCTGCTTAATGAACTGAACTGAATGAACAAAACAATGTTGAAGCCCCATGGGAGCAAACAGTGTTTTCTCAGTCTCTTATAGGAACCAGAGTGAGATACCGTGGTATGTCTTACATAATATGGACATAATATGGCGAGAAAAAAGAAACTGCAAGAGAAGGCGAGTGTGTGCTGTGAGAAACAAAGGATGCCTTCCTGTCGATATTTGATTTCTTTTAGATATTATGTTTATGAATTGAGGCCAGTGCCAGGTGCGGATAACGAGGCTAGCTTTCTCCTGCCAGGTTTGATATATTCCCTCCCCTTACTGAAGCTTTCCAACAGCCTGCAGGAAACAGTTGTTAGACTCTGGGAGGGCAAAGGAAAGAAATGTGTTCCCTGGATGCAGGCTGAGGCCAACTGTCATTGGCCCAGTCTGTTCCAGTGCAAACTGCTGATTTCCAAACAGCAGGGACTGGTGGAGAATAAAAGGTTGGAGTTGGAGACTGACAGGCCGACCTGGAGAGCCTTGGAGGGAAACGCGCAGAATGCACCTGCACCTAAGCGGACTACACCGTATAAAATAACCCACTATAATTCAACAACATTCAAACAGTCCATTCACATTACTAACCATTTATGAATGAAAAATGAGGTTGCAAAAAGGGTCAGGAACGTCCCCCACATGAACCCACTAACGATATGAAACACTTGCCTTTCACCAAGAAACGTTAACACATGATGGATTCCCAGTCACTGTTCCTCCCCTGACCTTTCTCTTTCTTTACGAACGTCAGCCACACTCGGTACTGTCGGCACTCGCGGCTTTTTTTCTCGTTCACCACAGAAAGGATAGAGTGGGTCTCATCAGTACACGTTCCTCTTTTCAGTAAGAAGAACCAATTTGGACAGCAAATTTGCCGCTTAAGGTCTCACAAGCACTTGCAGGGTTCAACAGACATTTCAAAGCCTGAGTATATAACCAGTTATAATATCTAATCCACTTCACAAGCAGGACATACTTGCCACCTTAGATCAATTGTATTCGCCTGACACGCACGCACACAATTTACACAGGAGCAAACACATCACAAACAAAATGACTTCCCATTCCCTTGAACCACAACTGACACGTTATTCTCAATCAGTGGCCCCCTTCTCTGTGCCACCTAGAGCCCCACGTCGCCAGAGCACTGAGGATCATGGACTGTGAAAATACCCGTCCCCCATGCTCACGGTCTCGGGCCAGGAAGTGGTGATGAAAAAAAAAGCGGGTGGTGTCATCGCTCCATGTCACCGCTGCCCGCCCCCCAATGGGTGGCCTGACGTGGCGTGACAGGTCCAGCCGTGGAGCAGCGAGCGGTCGGACAGACACAGCCCCCTGGACCAGTCCCCTGTCAGCTTGTCACTTTGATTACGCATCCTTCATTCGTCCCGTTGAGAGGGCGCCCATCACCCGATGGCAAAGCAAAGAAAGCAAAAAGCGGAAAAAAAAAGAAAAAAAAAGACCCACCATGGTGCTATTCTGCAGTCCAAGTGTTAGGGGGACTGACAGAGCCAGCTACTGTAGCTTCACAATTCTGGCTCTGTCCCCGATGGGTTCGGGCCAGCCTGTCACACTTAGGCCATGCGTTCATCCTGCCATCCACGTCAGCCACGGCCCGGGTAAAGCAGAGAGGACGTGCGCGTGTGCCTCCAACACGAGGTTACAGATCTCACTTAGCATTTATAGTGTCCGTCACTCTCGTTTTACCACTCCACACCCGGTACTTTGTGGGTGGGCTACTGTATCAAGGCTCCCTGGGGGGGGGGTTGTGGGTCGGGTGTGGGTTGCGGTGGCCATGGCCCCTGGCTCTGCAGCAACCTCAGCTGCTCTTCTCCCCCCCATGCCCCTACCCCCCCACACCCCCTGAGCAAGGCTGCAGTGCCGCTGCTCAACAAACCACACACAGCAGGGCTCACGCTATCGCACGGCGACCAAGAGATGATTGCTCGAGTGTGCTCAGCTGCTGGCCATCCCGGGCCTTGTTTCCCTCTCTCGGGCAGCAGAGTCCACAACTAGGAGCCTCTTAAGTGCTGCACGCCAGAGAGGAAGTCACTGCTCCGGCACCACCATTATTAATGGAGGGGAGCAGTAACTCCTGAGTTCATCTCCCATCAATGTTGCAGGTTCACTGGGGCTGCCCCCACCTCCTAGTCACGCTATGGTGGACAATGCTGAGGAGAGAGCAGCTGGTACGGTATGCCTTCTCTGGACCGCATTCCCCCAGAGGCAGCAAGAACGCTATTTTTACAAAGGGGCATTTTTTCATTTCCACCTTCTTGGTCGCAGGTAATTGGCTTGTGATGTGGCTGTTGAGGGCTGAAGCTGGGGGGAAACATTTCTGAGGGGACAAATAAAAGCAGCAGCCTTCCTGGCAAACACACTCCCTCACACACATTTGAGAAGGAAGCAGGTGTGACAACAGTTTGCTGGCCAACTCCTCCCCCTACCTCCCTTGACATCATCCACCATGAACAACAGAAGCCAGTGACCTGTGACTCCAATCCATTTATGCCGGCCTTATGCGAAAGCCATGCGCAGGGAGCCAAGGACTAGGGAGGTTGGAAGCAATGAGGCCTCAGGTTTTCTTTGGTGAGACCTCTTCATCCCAAACAAGAGGCCTCTAGCCTCCAGCTTCCCCTCCATCAGTGGCACACATTACCTCCCGAGTGCGGCTGCTCTGAGTGGTTGAGTAGCCGTGCTTGGGACTGATTTGGTGAGGCAGGCTGAATCAGGGCCCAGTAGGGGCCTGATGGCTTGACCTAGATAGGGGGAGACAGGACTTAAAGTTCAGCCAGGACAGGAGGGGTTTGGCCAGCCGGGGTTAGGACTGGAGAGAGCACCATGGAGCCCTCTGCCTCCTTCAGTCTGTGTGCAGCTTCTTTCCAATCACAAGCCCCACAGTGCCCTACAATATGTTCCAAGGGAATATCTACTTAATATACAATAACATAGTTATCCGGAAAGGCAGCACACATTTTTAATAAATGTGTTCTGTGTTGACTTGTGTGATTGTTTCTCTCTGTGCTTCCCGAACCCTGTAGATGTAATCAATAAAGGGAGAGGGGATGCACCAACCAACCACCAACAAAGCGATGTCTGTTCATTCCGAGGCCTGGGGCTTTTCTCGATATCCAACTGTGGCCACAAGACCAGGCCAAAATACATAGTTACAGACCTCAATACACCAGACTGTTATGGAACGAGCATTGAGTGTACACAATCACCTTGGACATCTTGGATCAGGGACAGGGCAGCATTGTATAGTTGAACAGTCACTGTGTCCTACAGGTGATTTCATTAAAGGGGTTGAAATGGTAACTTACTCTCCTAGTTTAAAGAGACTCAAACCTCTGAATACCATAATTAGTTATGAAACAAACCTACAGAAATTATCTATTGTGTTTTTAGCCCATCTACCTGAGGCACTAATATCTATTGACAGACGGTCAAATCTAATTAAGCATGCAACAGTGGCACTAATTAAGAAAAGGACGAGCGCTAAGACCTATGGAAAGAGGCACATTTTCTGTCAACAACCAACAGCTAGATAGCTGTTGTATAACTGGATAGTTCTTATATAAGGCATTTTAGCATCTGAGCTTCCTGCAAAGGAAGTATTTAATAAGGAGTTGTAGCCTTCATTTACAAAGTAAACACGCACAGGTATAGATACAGTATCTCCTTAAGAAAACCAATGAATAATCCTGATATAAATATGCATACTATTTATTACTAGTTAGACAGATTAGAACTTTCTTTACACCGTTATGGTAAAAACATGACCAATATCTGCACAGTGTACATGTGTGCTATTATGCTGTATTGATAGATGACAATTTTAGACAGTTACAGTGTTTACACTATATACTGTCAATCTGTCGAAAGTCTCTAAATAATATGTATGATATGTGACCCTGGCAAAATGGCCCCTGTGCACTTACATCATATATAAGTGACATGACTTTGGCTAGGTACTTATGACTTTTTAAAAGTCACAACATAATTTTCTTTGGCCTACATGTAACATCTGCAGGATCTTTAAAAGCTGATTGGTCGGCAGGAGAGTGAATCCTGAGTAGATGACCTGACCTGATATCACCTTGAGAAGCTTGATATAATCTCTTCACATTGTGAATGGGATGCATTACGTAAATTATTTTTGATATTTTCCCCTTTTTTCCAACCATAACCTTTCAATTTTGGGGGGAAATCACAAATTGACCACTGTTTAGTATTCCTGTCATGTTAGGGCCAAATCTTTAGTTTTTAATTTATGGTAAATGCATGGATGTAAAATAAATGTATGAGCTTCTTCTGATGTATGAAACAAATCTGCATCATGCCAACACCAGACTTATCCAGTATTCTGAGAATTGTTCCACATATTAAATCAATCCCTGTATTAAAAAATGTTCTATATTTAGTCCATCATTAAAATGAATGCCACCCATTTTCCACAACAATGAGCTGATCCCTTTCCCACTGTCCCAACTGCCTCTGTAATAACTTTGTGGAGAGTTCAAAAGGCAACACCCAGGGACAAAAACACACACAGCTTCTCTAGTTCTCTCTTCCACAAACACAAATCTTGTGTGTAAATGATTAAATACAATTCATATGGTTTTGTTGGGGAGTGGTTGCCGCCCTTAATGTCAACATACCCAGCTGGCTGTAGAAGACAGGGTTAGAGCTAGCTATAGAACAGTCATGTCCTGTTCAAGGGGAATCACAGTTACCCTCTCATCACAATTCTCTCATCCTACAGGCTAGGCAGCATCAAGCCCCATTCATGTTCTAACAGGTTCATACTCTAAAGTGCTCTGCAAATGGAGTCCAATGTCTCAGTGTATCGGAATAGATGCTATGATGGAAGCTTCTTTCCTATATTATGTTGTGTTCTGACTGAATAATTAAAGGCAGTTATATGTTGGGAATATTGACTGAATAATTTAAAGAAGAGAAAAACGTAAGGAAAATAATAGTGAAATGACCTAGAAATGACCTAGAAAATATATGTAACGATGCAATGATCATACAACTACATGGAGTATGACAAATGTTTGTAAATTAAAAACATCCCAAAACATTTACGCTTATGTCTCATGGCTTACAGTCTTTGTGCTAAGCTAGGACACATTTACATACCTACCTACCTAAACAACTCATTATTGGACGTACAATCATAAGATTGATATCAATCATCTCGTCTTACTAGGGGTAAGTAAGAACATACTGTGTCTTATTTCCCAAAAGTTGAACAATCTCTTTAATAGCTAAGCGTTAAAAAATACATTCAAAAACCGTTTTTTTAGCAGTCTGATTTCGGCATTGATGCAAGTTACCCCACGGACCTGTTGTAGTTGAAAAGCCATGGCTTCTTCCACATACCCTAAAGCGTCCACAGCCCACACACCCACTCATGTGTGCACAATGACACACACACACACACACACACACACACACACACCTTTCAAAGATGTTATACTAGGATGTGAAAAGAAAGACATGGAACCCATGGAAAGGTCACTCTGCACTATTATTTCCTCTGCCAACCTTTTTCTGTAGTAAAGTAAAACAATTCCCTAGGACAAAACCATGCAAACAAGCCAATATCTAGGTTGGAGTGCTAGTTATAGATTGAATTACACTGTGACTTGTTCCAGACAAAGGGGGGAGGGCAAGGGAATTGTGAAGGGGCTGGTCAACAAAGAACTCAGTCTCTTAAAACATTGGGCAGAGGTGGGGCATCAGAAAAACATAATTAACAAAGAAAAAGCAAAGGAACGAAAGAGTCCTGGGACGCTTCCAGCCAGGATGTAACCTTTTTATGTTAGTCTTATCTTCACTTTACTTTCACTGCAGCCCTGGGATTTCCTGGCTAACAGTGCAATGTAGACACACATTCACACACATAAACTTGCTTCATCTTTTTATACACTTACGTCATCTTTTTCTTCGTTAAGTAATTGAAACAATGAAAATAATCAGCCCAAGAACCACCCATGAATAGTATGTACACTTCGCACGCACACGCACACGCACACGCACACACACACACACCACACAATTCCTGCAAAGGGAAGCTGAATGGAGCGAGCCAACATTTACAAGTCTGAAAAGAGTTGAGATGAAAACCTGATGAATTAGCCTTGTAGATGACGGCTGGTCTCTATTGGCAGAACATGACCCACAATGCACTGCTTCTCCTGCAGCTCCAGAACCCGCTCTAGTCTGGTGCCCCTGTGGCAAACACTATTTAAACTAAAGTGCAAATACCTGTACATGTTGTCTGAATACTGCAACACAGTGTAGTAATCTGTTGGGATGTAAACAGATGGTTTGTCTCACCGATACTATTAGTGGGTTAAGTAACCTCTTCTTTGACATTTAAGCAATCTCTCTGAACTAAGCCTCACCCTGTATGCCAAAATATATTTTATTTGATTGGAAGAGACAAAGCTTGTAATGCATGTGTCCAATTAAATCTCTCTCTCTAAATGTCTGTATCCTCCTCTTCCTATTCTCGTTTGTTTGGCTTTGACGTCGTCGTCCCCCCCCTTATTTATTATTTCCTCTCCCCTTCTCCTTCCCTCTACCTCCCTCCCTCACTCCCATGTGTTGGCATTTGCTACAAAGCGTTTCACACTCAAATTGGAAGCCATACTATTCCTATGAGAAAAATATTGGTGATCCGTGTCGCACAGGCTGTCAAAGAGGGGCTTCCAACAAACAGCCTGAGACTCAGAGATATCTAATGTACACATTCACACTCAGCGTGTGCACATACACATCAAAATGGGAATACACACAGTCGGAATCAAGCTCAATGTTATCTTTTTCTTAAAATACCACATTCTTAAGCTGATATCTATCATCCAGATATGAGACTGTTGCCAATGCTTCATCATGGATGTTGTTAACTGTGGGAGCTTGTAGGGCACCAATACTGGTTGCTGAGTGAAACAAAACTGGCCATCAGCGCAACCTATTTGTATTTACTTGTTTTTATTTACTATTGCTTTTAGGTGGCGTCCAAACATGGTTTGCGAGATTGTGGACCTGATAGTATGACAACATTGATTAATTCATTTAGACAATAATCCCAGTGAGCAAGTTCATGGGCCATGTATCAATCAATAAATCAATTTTTGCAGCTGGAACCTAAAAGTAAAACTGGTTTTCTAGTTGGGACTAGTTGAAGCTCTGGAAAAGATTAGAAAAGAGTACAGTTAAAATGGTGCCCCTGAGAAAGTCAATACATAGTTGAAAAATGTTAATCCATATGCAAATGCAAGAAGCTTCATTAAAAAGTGTAATTCATATTAATGAAGACACACAATACAGCATGTGGTGCTGAGTGGCCTTATGGCACAGAGCATCCAAACACAAGTTAGCATACGACGGTAGTACGCCTCTGGGCAAATGTGAAACAATTGTGCTATGAAGCAGAAGGGTTACAACGAGAAACAGTCAATGAAATGTTTGTAACCATGATAATAAACCACAGCGAGACACGCCATTCAACCTTGTTATTTCAATGGACTTTCCATTGATAAATGCGTGTGACGATGGCAGATGAAGGGACTTTTGAAGTGCTGACACATAGCACAAGTCCACTTCAATTTTGCGACGCAAATGTGTTCATGCAGACATTAATGTTAAAGGTTTAAGAGAGGTCTTTATGATTATAAATGGAATAAACAGTGAGTGCTCTGGCTGGAAATCAGAGAGCTGGCAGAGGTTACTGAACATGTTTAGAGTATTGTTAGTAAAGCTCAGTTAAATTCCTTTTCCAAATTTCTTTTATCAAATATAAAATAATATAATAAAAGGTATAAAGAGTGTAAGTGTAATCCATCTCTGTTATCAGAAAATAATGGCGTAATTCTACAAAACAGGCAAATTGAAAATACTGAAAAACACATATTTCCTATTTAATGAAAAATACTTTTGTGCATGGAAAAGTACATTTGCCTTGGGCAAAAGTGATACTGTTTTCATTTTTTTCCAGATTTGGCGTTGCTGCAGACCATTTCCTACCCAATCACACAGAAGAAACAATGTTGGTATTCTATTATGCTTTTCAGTCCTTCTGTCATGCCCTCATCTTCCTTTTCCCATCTGTTTTCTTAGATTGCAATTTTACAGTAACAGTGCCAATGACCAACGGAGGGAATTTAGGGCAACGATTGGTCTACGCACTAGATAATCGCAAGGAAAGCCCAGACGGCACACTGATAAGACTGGAAGGGGTCAAATTGTTCACAAGGGGGATTTCACAAGGGAAGTCATGAGTGTGCCAAAATAAACATCATTAAAGGCCACAGAAAGCAAGAGGCTGCCTTATTCACAGACTGCACGATGACTCCAGCTGTATTCACTACATTCTATTAAAAACCATCATTCTAACCAGGCTTTGGGTGCCTGAACTGGCCCAGACCTCTCAGTATCAGACACAGCGTCTTTCTCTAAAACCTTATTTTAACACAAATAGAATGACATATAGAATAGTTATAGAATTTGATTTGTTTTCTGTTGACTCATTCATATTTGTAATTTCCTAAATTTACAAATTGAAAAGCACAATTACAACCTTTGTGACCAACGATGTACTCTAGATGCAATGCTTGTTTGGCACCTTTTGTTGATAGAGCACAGGCTGGTACATGCAGAATATACAGAGCTAGAACAACCGCTACCTGCCTACCAGGGCCAGCCAGTGCATGTGTGGTACACAGTTCCCCTTGAAAGAGCTTTCGATCTGACTTGATTTCATCACCTAAAGCTAACCAATGTACATAATCCCAGCTACTATAAAGAACAAGGTATGATATTGTAAATGCCTAAAAAATAGCCCCAGAATAAAGAGATTGGGAAGGATGGTGGAAAAAGGGATGTACCTACATACGATCCTTAGTACGTCGCAGGGGTGTTGAAATACATTGATTGACAGGCAGCCCTGTCACGGGATATTAGAATCCAGAGGGGTTGTATGTAATGAAAAAACAGTGTGGAGTGCTAAACAAATGTGGAAAAGGGTAAATACAGAAAAACGAGTCGCACAGTGACTGAGTATGAAAGCTAGAAAGAAAGATGGAGAGAGAATATTGGTTAACCAACATAGTCCCTGTGAGTGAGCCTTATTTTAATTGACTGATACAAGCATTAAACTGATACAAGCATTAAGTTGAGCCACTCACACACGTGGAGAAATAGCTAAAGGAAAGCTTTCTGGCTCAGAGTTACCTCTTTATCGGGAAACTGTTGGCTAGTGCGTTAAGTCGTCTGTGAACAGAGGGCCTACTGTTGGCAAAAGTTTACAGTGGGGACTAAATAATTGCTTCTATTCTATAAAGGCTACAATATTTAGAACACAAGAGGGACACAATGAAAAGGGGGTGGGGGTGGGGTGGTGTGGGGAGGGGGGCGTTCCCCTCTTGTTTTATTTATTTGTACACTCTTTGTATGTGTCACTCTCGGTCAGGGGTTTTACCTTGGGTTTGGAATCTCCCTGATTGTTTCTCTCGCTTTCCCATCTTGTACTATCTTTACATCCGTTCCTTCAGGCCCTGTTCTGAGCCTAGCTAGACAAGGTTATCAACACAAGCTCTGATGAAGTATGCCCAGAGGTTCCCAACCCTCAGGCACTAGCCCCGTACTGGCCGGCCTCAGATCTAGCAATCAGGCATAATAGATGAATAATGCAAATATGTTCACATCCGCCCTAAACAAATGTCATGCAGTCAACATTTTCAACAATTGAATTTTCTTCTCCACTGTTATGCCTTTGGTCACACACACACATTTAATGAACAAGGCAAATAAGAATTCCACCTTTCTTTGGCACCTTTAATTCCAATTGATTGAAACATTCCAAAGCGTATTTTGTCATGTCAAATGCAAACTGCAACTCTGTGAGTCACAACCACTGGACTACAAAACGAGGGGGAAACCTCACCTGTTGAAGGTGACATGGCACTGATATTTAGTTTTAAGGTGATTAGCTTAGTTCTTATAATCTCACTCTCCCCTCATTACTTTTTTTTGCAGCTTGGCAAACATTGAAACAACTCCTGAAGTATGAGCTACTACATTTAATGTCCGCCAATTAATCAGCCGTTAGTACCGACAAAGTCCTCCTGGACCTTTTCTGTCACCCCATGTTAAGCTGATGTCCATCCATCATCACCACAGCAACTGACAAACAGCCTGGGTGGGGGTTAGGTTCAAATATGAAGCAAAATGAATTTCCTCTCAAAGTAACTATTGGTAATTACAGTACTGTTGCTTTTATTCATGCACTTTAATCTTTTCTTGAATGGATCATAGTTGGTTTTTCAGTGGCTAAGCTCCTACCTTTGTCCCTCTAAGCTGTAAAGTAGTCCTTCAATGGTTTAAAGGTTTTCTGTAGCTCTAAATCTGCACTTAACTAGAATAAAATAGATTAAATTTGCATTGTATTTCATCGAGCCTTACTATTTTTGTTCATTATTTCCATTTCATCCTAATGTAAATTATATACATCAACTGGCAGCTTGTAGTCAACGATATGTTTTACAGCGACTTAAAACATTACAAATAACATTCAAGAAACATAATGTACAAGATCTTATTTACTGAATTCAAATAGATTTCAGTTGCATCATACTGTAACTGGGAACAGCTCAGATAAATTTTACAGTTTAAAGGACCACTCACAGTAGTGTACATTGCTCTCCAATATTCAACCCTCTAAGAGGTCTTTGATGTTACACCTGAATTTTCAGCAGCAGCATTCAAAAACATCCAGGCACATTGTTAGAGTTCAAATCTGTAAGCCCATGGCACAGTCTCTTTATGGGAAGGGAAGTGTTAGGAAATGCAAAACATTGTTTAACAGAACTGCTCTTCTTTAGCCATTTCTACGTTTGTTTACTATGCAAGGCAGATTGGTTCCCTAATGAGTATTGAGCGGGACTTACAAAACATGTGGTGCAGCGGATACCTTTTGAGGACAGTGTCAGCTAGGGCATCAATATTGTTCTGACAACTCACCTGGAGATGACTATAATTGGTAAATAAATAATAAGAAACACCATGACAACATGTTCCTGAGCAATACTTGTTGACAATTCAGAGAGATTCTGAATCTGCAACGTTGTCTGAAAACATGAACTTCAAAAATGTATTGGGTGACTTTTGTTGTTGTTGTTCACTACTGTCCATTCTGTAGTTACTACGATGCCTCCGTCACGTGTTCACAGAAGGATAGTGGTCGTTGTGTGTAGAGTTAAGTTTAAAAGGTGTCCATGGCTGACAAAAAATGCTAAATCTTGAGGTGATGAATAAAGTTTTTCTCGCAGGGGTTTTAAATTGCTTTCTTTTAAAATAACATAAGACTAAATCAATGCATCTTTATTTTATCAGGTAGATTAGCTGAGAACTAATTATTTTACAGTGGCCTGGCCAGGTGGCAGGGGACATGCCAATACACAAAGTACACGCAACAATTTAAATACGAGCATTTGGCAGAAACAATTATCAAATCAGGCAAGTGCAAGAATATATTAGTAATGAATCTATCTGACTATTAAAGACACACTGAGAAACAGAGCTGGATCATTTTAATTCATATTGCAACTCATTCCAGTCACAGCAAGTTAATGACAGAATTGGATCTTTGATTGTGAGAAGAGACTACTCTCTTTAACAGACTGTATATTCAGTGGTGTTCTCCATGTTAACGTCTTATATATGAATCTATCCCAATGAGCCATACGCCTAGTATGCCGTGATGACCATCTTATCAAGGTATACAGCTGACAGTGATGAGTTTGGTAAGGAGTTAGGAGTACCAGCGGAAAATCTGATTGTTAGGTGGTATAAAGCATACAAATTGCTAAGGACCGATTTGGGGGCCACTTTGTAGTCAAGGACAGGCAGTAAAAAAGTATTCGCCAGTGTGCTTTACTGAGCGACTAAACAGGACTTATTACGGTAAATGAAAGAAATGTAGTGGAATCATGTCATTTCACAATAACTTCTTAATAGGAGAGATTGACTTTTGGCTTGTGCTAATATGCTTTCATTTGGAGTATTTATTCTTTGCTTTAGGGCAATTTCCACTTAAAAGGCTGCCAAAAAGTAAATGGATAGTAAGAGGGCTAAACCATTTATTGTAAATTAAGATAAACAAACATTGCTTAATGCTGCATTAAGTATTTAAAAATATTTATTGTACTTGAAGGGAATATAAGAGATACCAGAGGGCTAATGAATATTGAGGATATGATGATAAAAAAAAATCTGCTACAAGCTTGCTGCCAACACATTCAAAATTTATATAAATAATATTGACATCTTAGGTTGAACCCTGAACACAGATTTTCCAAAGCAATGTGGTCATAAGTTTGGGAACTGGGAGTTACTTAAATGAACAAACTTAGTTAAGCCTTTGTTATATACTACATTTACGTCATTAAGCTTGTAGTTAGGCTCTGTATTTTAGACAATTAAAATAAAAATAAAGACCACAGATAATACCATGTCTTGAATGGTGTATATAGTGGCCTCTCTAGATTGCTCATTCACTCTTTCATACACACACTGTCTCTCTATTTCTCTGTGACAATCTCTACTGAGGCCGGGCCATTCCATGCATTGGCAGAGGCAAATGTCATATGGGCAGCCATGGTGATGCCTGCCATCATCCTCCTATGCTCAATGTGACTCAACATTTGGCTGATTTCCTGTCATGCCCCTTTTATGTTGTCCACCAAACACACCACTAAAAGGGGTGGACTGTCTTAAAACAAAATGTAGAAACTATGGAATGATGCACTCTCAGTATTTTTGAACAAGCATCTAACAGGTAATATTTTTGAGAGAAGGACTTAAGCCACCCTGAGAAAATGGATTTGTCAAGAGTGCAAACAATATGGTTAATCACATTGGCTGCCATGTATCTGTGGGTTTGAAACTACCTGTGATCCTAAGTCAGAAATCAGATACATCCAGAAACAGCTCCTATTGCTAATGATCTCTCCTGGTATAGAGTCACAGATTGATCTGGATGCACACATCAATATGACTGTGATTTACCAATTGATTTTTTCTTGTGTTCATGAGTGGAACACAATATTGAGAGCCTTGAGATACACATGCACCTTTCCGACTTGGTTTGGGATATTACAAATGCTTAAGGCATAAGCCTGATTATTGGGGACGAAGGTGATCCCACTGCTTATACACAGTGAAACCATTTTGAATGTATGTATTTCTGTGCATAATATAAGCCTTTCAGTAGGGCTATCATATTACAATTATTTCAAAAATCTTAAAATATTTGATGTAAATGCCACTGCATCGATCCTACAATCAACCACCATACTTTCACACACAAAAACGAAATTACAGAAAGTAATTTTGACTCAAAATAATATGTATTTTACACATTTAGCTAGGTGGAGCTTTAGACTACATGATCAGTTTTAAATGACTAAAAAACAGTAAGTACTGTGCATTAATTGTTGTTTCATATTTGACAGTTTGTTCATTTACATAAAAATTGTCAAAAGTGGGTTCTCGTTAGTGTTGGAGAGCGCACAGAGTGCACTTGCTTTGGTTAATCAGGGGCTATGACAGTGCTTGATGGGCTCTCAACCTTTAAGTACCCTCAATTGCGGATTCCCTCATAGCAGTATTTAAATTCTTACGCTCAGGTGCCTTAATATCATCTCAAACATTTTAGTTTTGTCTACTATCCCATATTTAAAAAAAATATTATGAGAAAAGTATGCGCTGCAGCAGACTTTGCACGTTCAGTCAATCATGTACGTTCATTCAAAAAGCCAAAGGCTAGCTCCAACAATTCAAACACATCATTTACCATCATGAAGTGACAAGAATGTTTGAGAACCTGTGGAAGAATATGTAGGCATTTTAACGCTGTTTTGAAAACGTAGTCCTCTATCCATGCAGGATAATCTTGATGTCGCAGCTCCAATCATGTCAATCAAACTTTTAATCTATTTTTTTTTTGAACAATTTATTGTATCGTATTGCATTAAATATGTCAAGTCAGACTGGAATCATAGCATCAATTTACAGGTGAGTCGTGTTAACTCATGTGCCAATGTATTGCTCCCCAAATGGCTTCATTATTGGGGTCTATTACCAGTAAATTACACCAAAAACACCCTCATCACATGGAGCATGTTCAAAATGCCCTGTTGTTTTAGGTGCTGAATGGTAACCTCACAACAACTCTCTCATCCAACAGAGAATTCACGTTTTGTCGAAACTGATTGAGATTTAATCTAACATGCATTTAAAATTTCATGCACAGATGCTAAACAAAAAACAGTCTTCCAATACTCCTGTGTAAATTAGCAGCTGGCAGTCGTCAACAATAAAGGCGTTTTTATATTGTTTAATTCCGTTTTCAAAACAATATTTTCAGTGTTTCGTTTTGTCATAATTTATGAGTAAGTAGAATACCATAGACCTACTCCATTTATCATAAAATAAAATAAAATAAGGTTAACAATTAGTCTAAAACATGAAACATTTTACCCACCTGCGTTCCTTAGCTTCTTGTTCCGATATACTGAAAAAATCACCAAGAGGTTACCCAAGATGTCAACAACGATTGTGAAAATGAGAAAGCACCCCAAAGTTGTAGTGACCCACGCAGGGCGATTCTGGACTTGTTCATTAAAGTCTAGCAAAGAACTGTTCTGATACGACCCATTTATAACCATTGTATTTACTCGCCCAACTTTCTTAATCAGCGAAATAAACGTTTCACACGTTACATGACGGAATTTCTAGATTTTGCACAGACGGACGCTTTGGTATTCTCTCATGGCTTTCCTCCTTTCCATGTTGTCAGCTACTGTTAGTCAGGTCCCCGTAGATAACTTTCTGTCTTTTATTTTTCCCAGCGCCTTAGTCAGAGTCTACACTTTTATGCCTGTGTGTGCCCATCACTTCGTTGGTTTGTGACATGCAGTGGCAACTTCAGACTACACCAACATGTGATCCGTCTAGTAGGACCGTGATTATGGGAAATGCTGTCACTTGGTGGCTGAAAGAGGTAAAGTGATAGCCGTCCTCAAAAGCCCCGATTTGCGTTCATCCATCGTTTCCGGTGGATCTGTAGTCCTTCGTTCATCACCATTATAATAATTAATTTCCTTTATACGGACATATAAACCATACAGACATAAGACTACACAGATATGCTCATTAATGATCCCAATCACCATTAACACCATATTTTGATATTGTTAATCTCTCTCAGATACGAAAGGGGACACGATGATATTAAAAGCCTTAAATCTGGTAATTTTGTTGCAGTTCAATGGCAACACGAGAACCACCAGTGGCCCACGTTACATGGACACATTTTAAGGGCATTTTGTGCCAACAATAAATGGGTCAGCCCAAGACAGACAAACAATAGATATGCAAGCAGCCAGCTGAACACAGCACACAAACACGGATATATGTAAGGATGGGAGCACACACATAAACACACACATTCACAAAAACATACACACACAGAGACACACAAAGCTCGCGTTAACACAGTGCAAGGCATCTGAGGATACAAAAAAAAAAAGTAATCTCCAGTATAAAGCTTGTTTTTCAACCTATTTATGTCTAAGTGTATCTTACATTGAAGCACACATTGCCTCTGTTCAATTATATTTGGGATTATGTTACATCAAAGGCATGCCACAAAACTCACGTGAGAATGTGTGTATATGTGTCATAGTGTGTGTGTTCACTGCATGTATCAAATTTGGCCCACATCTTATTATGATTTTTTTGAGGGATAGTTCAACCTTTTCGGAATCAAGATATATTTCTTATTACCCCTAGTCAGACGAGATGATCGATATAAATCGTATGATTGTATCTCTAATAATGAGTTATTTACGTAAGTAGGTCGGTAAATGTAGCTTAGCTTAGCAACAACAATGACTGTAAGCCAGTAGAACCTGCTAGCATGGCTCAGTTAAAAGGGAAAAAATACACCTTACTAAAACTCCAAAGCTGTGTTATTTACATGTTGTATCTTCGGTATTTCACACACGTAGAAATTAAAATGTAAAAGCGAGACATTATTGTAACAAATATGCAGTCTGACCTATTTTGCGAAGCAGAAACCATTGTTACCTTGTGTCGGCTAGGCAGCCTCGCAACAATAGATTTGATCGCCTATTTGTTAAGTTTTGACGGAGCCACGTTAGCATGTGCTACTGGCTAACAGTAATTGTGCTGAGCTAGGCTAATAAAAAAAACGACTTATCTAAACTCATTGGGCATACAGTTATAAAATTGATATTGACATCTCGTTATAGGGGTGAGTAGGAACATACATATATTATTTCCCCAAAAATTTAACTATCGCTTTAAAGTTATTTGACTCCACCCCCTTCCTGTCTTCCTTCCTTAATCAGTTTCCACTTACTTTATAGTTTATTCTAGATTACCCTGTTCTAAAACATACACCATCCATTACTAATGGATGTAATATGCTTTTGAGAACAAATACCTGATCATTAGTTAGGAGCCAAATAGTTCATGTTATCACCATTTAAAGGCATTGGTGCCAGGGACATGGACATCTTAGGGACATTAGATACTGTTAAGTTGTCTACCAAAAAAAATGTAAAAGAATAGGAAGAGAGAAAGTAGGGAAAAAATAGATATGGTTAACACTCCTTTCGATAAAATAGTGATGTGTTCTATTGTTATTTAATCTTGGCTGTTTTGTATTATAACTGTAGAAGGTCGGAAAGCCTCCAACCAGCCAGAGAAAATTACATTCAGTTTGTGGCAACAATTTCCCCCTGTTCATGAACAGGGGGCAGACACAGTCAATATTCTAACAGGTGCTTAGCCTTAGCTCGAATTACTAACTGAAGAACCTTCGCGCCAAGCTACCCCCAGGTTAGCATTGTAATTAAACAGGAAAGCCTAATTACTCAAAACCAGCACAAATGTATGTGCAAAAAAAACACGAGTCGGGACAACACCGGGAGACATGGAAATGAGGTCAAACGTCCAAAATAGTGAACAACTCCTTTAAGTCTTTGCATCTGATGAGTGAAAAATAAATTGGGAATAAAGTGAAAAGGGATACTTCACAAACACTCAAATATGAATAGAGAGAGGCCAATACATATGCAAAGGAATTACACGGAGGGATGATTACAGTGAGCGCCGAATGTGGTAGCAGAGGAAAACACAAAGAATTCAACAGAGTAGAACATGAAGGCAGCAAAACTGGCACAAGGGAGTCATCTGAGTATGTCATAAATCCGGGGGGAGTAGGTGGGAGAGGAGAAGGAGAATAGACAAATACCTAAAGCCATGAGTCAAACCGAGCTTGGTAGAGGCAGGACTGGACCTCATGTGCCCCTGTGTTCCCTGTCTCCCTCAATGTTTGTCTCTGTGCCATTGCGTCCTACTGCTCTGTTAATTTGTATCTCGTCCCCTTGTCTGCTTGCTTTCTTCTCTTTCCAACACTACCTCTCCCCTTGCTTTTCTCTTCAACTTTCTCTCTTTCATTTGCCAGCAGAACAACAAGAGGAGGCACACAGCACATGTAGCAAGTCTAGTTTCGACACAGCATTGACAAGTCTCTATTCATTCACTGGGCCTTGGAACAATACGCAAAGGACCAAAAGGGATTGTCAGCATCGTTTGTTGTGTTAAGTTGTGCCCTCAATTGTGGTGGGTTACCATGCCTACAGCGCCACTTGGATCAACACAAAACTAATCCTCAGACTTTACCACTCAAAACAAAGGGTTTATCTTATTTCATTTTTGAATTGTTTGCGCTGCATTAGTATGGAAGAGGATTGTGCTAGTGGAAGAAAAAATAAATAGCGGGGGTCTTTCAATGATTGGCCTTGATTTAGGGAGAGGTTATCAGTGTCATTGGAAGTCAATCAGCCTTGTGTGTCTGGGAGTAAGGCTGTTGATAGTTCATAGCCTTATCACACATTCATGTTATGCACGCAGACATACACAGAAGCACGCATAAACAATCTACTTACTTAATATTGCTTCAACTTCATCAATCGAAGTGAAAACACTCACATTAGCCTATTCTTTCCTATCCGCCTCACTCTCTAACCTCAGTTTACAGTTTGCGAAAAAAAACTGTTCACTCACATTCATTGTACTCAGAGGGAGCTGCCTAAACAGCAGCTTTGTTAGTTCAGTTTGTAGTAGGGATGTAATGGTTACCGGTTTAATGGTTAACCGCGGTAGAAAAAGAAAATCCCCGACGGTTAGTATTACCATGAAAATGTGTATTATCATTAAAACCGTAACGGTTTGATTATCCCGTTTGATAAAACTCACGTGAATACTGTCCAGCATCAACCAACGTTTGCAAGTCTCAGACGGAGGCGCAACATGCAACGTGGGTTTGTTAGCAGTTTTTTTTTAATGAAAACATGGCGGAAGGCAGTGACAGCGGTCGGGAGATTTTTCAGCCTTCTAAGGGCCTTCTCACACCTGAACGTCCGCACCAAGAACCGAACCTAGGTCTATGTTTTAGTTACATTGTATACATTTGATCCTGTCCGTTTTCACATTGCAATTATGCGATCGCACTAAAGAACTTTACATGACATACTTAAGTCCAGTTGTCATCACCAACGGGGGCTGAGTCTCCCTATACTTTGCAATGATTTGTTGTAATCGGGCGTGCGTCTGACATCAGTGTGCTGTCAATTCGGTTGAAAATTCGGAAAATGAAAAATGAATCAACAAATATCGTTGCCTCAATATAATTATATAATTAACTCAAGGCGCAATACTGGAGGATAGTTCAAATTCGCCAAATAAACGTCCTCGTCAAGTGAAGATTGTATTGCCGGCAGTAAAGGAGAAGACTGCAAGCAATCGTCACTCTCTTTCTCTTTATGATTTAAAAGGTATATAACTCCAAGGCATTATCAAACAATGCAATACACCTATAGGCAGTTTAACGTTCTGTTAATCCGGGGAACTTCCTGTATAGAGTCCGAAAGTCCGAACCATTCAAAAAATGGTTTCACACTGGAAACGAACCAAACCATGGTTCAGTTTGACCATCTCTTTTCGTCCGACCAGATTGCAGCTGTTTTGTTACATGCATGCTTTGTTTGTGTTGTGTTATGCTACAACTCTCAAGTAGCCTAAGAGTCACACAGTTCTGTGACGGCGCGTGTTGCTCACTGTAAGCATGTACTACCATCACGTGGCTGCTCCGGGGTACTACAACTATTTTGAAATCCATGAGGAAAGACACCCACAAATAACATGCCGTATATTTTGAAAAAATGATTATATGTATGCTTTTTCATTTCAACAAACAACACCTGGTGACATTTATGGACACAATGGGATCCAAAAACAATGGGATACAGTAGGTAATAAGAGACCACCTGGGTGCTCATGCAGCTCTGGGAACCTGGGTGCTCATACAGTTCTGGTAACCTTGGAACCTGGGTGCTCATACAGCTCTGGTAACCTGGGAACCTGGGTGCTCATACAGTTCTGGGAACCTGGGAACCTGGGTGCTCATACATCTCTGGGAACGAGAGGCACAGGTGTCCCAGTTGACCTCTGATACTCGAGACTGTGCCCACCAGCTACATGCCACACAGGACAACACACCCATACCCCTGACACACAACAGAAAGGCCGTCACAGTTTCACTTGCTTCACATTTGCGGTTCAGTTTTAACCAAACAAGATTCCTGATGAAGCAAATTAGATAAGTCATTGTCTTGCATGATAGTCTGAGAGCCTGCAGAAGGAATAAATCAAACCTCATAAAACTAAACGTTTATTGCTTTCATGACTCTGACCTTGAGTTGAGCTAGATTTTTGTGCCAACAAGGATCAGCATTAGACGTTGGGACCTGTTATTAACAATGCAAAACTACTAAATAAGTATGACTAAATAGTAAATTGTGAGATTCTTAACTTGAGTTACTGTTGCAGGTTCATGAGTTGGAATAGTTTCTCCTATACCCAGAATAAAATGTTCTATTTCTGCCTGGACTACAATGAGTTGTCAGCTTACAAATCTGTTCATGATTCTCGTTTTGTCAGGAGAGAGACAAATGTATTTGCTATTGATTTTGTGTAAATAGCGCCTGTGCCAAAAGGTTTCACTTGATGGATTGAGAGATTAAGTCACCCAAGAGGATAATTACTATAACAAAAAATAAATACAAATTGATACAAACCATTTTTTATTCATATTTCTGAAAAATGCATTCCACTCCTGCAGTCCTGAGTGTTTTACTTGTTGTTTGTGAATGTGTCAAAATCAGAACAACCACATAAGCCAACATTTGCACCAAGAAATCATATCCAAAACATGAAACATAAATTCATTTTTAATATTGTGCCGAATCTGTCAGAATTGATGATCATGCTTACCCACGAAAATAAAGGTATGGACGTTGCAGACCACTCTTTATATTAAAAAGTATATGGTAAATATCAGTATCTGTTAAGGCATCCTGTAAAAAGCATACTCTTTTATGTCAATTGTCACAAAATAGTTCTGTATCAAGATTGTCTGATTAATACAGACTAATTGATGAAGTTAAGAGAATTAGCTAGACTCCCACATGTCAAAAATACAAGACGCACCTCATGAATGGCTAGAGAAAGAGGAGATAGCCTGTTTGCTCTGGCTAAAATGGACAAAAACATTCCAACATGTGGGTTGAGATAAACACATATCATTCCATGGTTTGATATCGACTTGGAGAAATGCGCATTTGCAGCACACATTCTAAGATTACATATAAACATTTTTATCAACATTACTTCTTCTGCCTGACTTGAACTCTTGGCTAAACCTCTGTTAACAAAAACGTGGTTGGCTTACTCAGAGGAAAGGAAATCTGAGGGCTTGTATAACATTAAAAGACAAACATGAAATTAAAACATTGATCTGTGTGTGTCGGTGTGTCTGTGTGTCTATGACGAATAAACTTACGTAATTATATTTGCACACATAAACCATTATGTTGTGTTAACTATAGGATGATGAATAGTCTTGTTTAAATACGTTTTTGCTCTGGAAAGAAAGTCCCTTCATGGTGAAACTGCCCTTACTAAGTCAATATTTAGAGTTCAATAGAAAACGCTGACATATCCAAGTTATTTGTGCCAAGTAAAAAGTACATAAAGAAAACTATTCCGCAGTGTTTTATTGGCCGTGCACCTGGGGTCATGAAGTGATGTATTGATACTGTGACAGTTAAATCAATTCACATATAAATTCAACTAACTTTGGAATATGACGAGTAGAAGATAAAGTAGTCGGAATTTATTCAAGTCCTGGTAAGTTTATTTATGGGTACTGTATATAGTATTGAATATATAATTTCCAGCAGGGGCATCACATGGCAAACACTAGAATATGATTGTTAACTGTGAGATTTGGCTATTAATTCCTACATGAATACGGGTAAAAAATATTTTTGTTTAAAATTGTAAGTTATGTTCCAAATGAACTAATCAACAGAAAAAAGATTGAAATCTTTTTTGTGAAGATAAACACCTATGGCAAGTTGAGGGAATGTTGTCAAGTGGCAAAATACTCTGGTTTCTCCCTGGGTCTGTCTGGTCTAACGGGAACTCTTGTTCCCAGGTTAACCATGAAGTTTCCAACCCTGCTTTGCTGCTCCCTCCTGTTCCTGTTCACCTCAGCCAAAGACTTCCAAACCCTCGAGTCCATCAGTGATTTTACACAGCTGTGGTATGGTCACATTTATCCTCGCCACGGCCTCCAACTCCTTTACTGGTTTGTTGACAACACAGTGATAGACAGTGACAACACCATCAGACCTCAGTTTGATCCAACCCGAGGAGACTATGGCTTTGGCCATCTTAGTGCTACTCTTCTTCCAGACCTGACTAAGCCAAAGAGACAAGCTTATTACATACTAGGGGATCTGGAGGAAGCAAACTCGCGGGCACTGCCAGACTATGTCACTCAGAGCTACTACAATTCACTGCAGTCTGGGGACAGAAACAGAGACAGAGTGGCCGTCAGAATAGTACGGGCTGAGGGCTCAGACCAGTTCCGGTTGGATGAGGTTTACATCACTCAACTTTATCCCCTAAATAACAAGGAAGACAACCTCTACGACCCAGACCACACTTACGTCTTGAGTTTCAATCTTTTGATAGAGATTAAGACCTTACAGAAAAACAATTCAGGGGCCGGGTTGGATGTGTTTCTCGAACAAGCCGGGTACGAGCCTTGCTCCCCGCCTGAGTACAAGACCTGCTCTCAGAAGCGTATCAGTTTCCAAAGGTTTCGGATGGCCGAGATCAAAAACGAGTCCGACTGTGAGCCTCTAAGGCTTCAGGTTCAGGCAACAGCTAGTGGCTATGCTAGAATGAGGTGGAGCAACGTTCCCCACGCCATCATGCACCATGATGTGGTGGTGGCCCTGTTTCAAGACGAGCTAAGTCAGACCAAGCTAGAAGAGGCCCCCGTCGAAATGGCTCCCTCAGGAACCTACGACACCTCTGTGGTCATGAACTCAGCTCTTCAAGTCAGGCTGCTAAAACAAAACTCTGAATGGAGAAGAGACATATGGAGGGGCGCTGAATTGGACGATGCCAACGGTGTTATTCCCATCGCCATTACAGATTACCCAGCTAGTCTACAACTGTACACTAAGGATGGCTACGCTGGCGCTCGGCTAATACTGAAGAAATCCTTCACCGACTGGAGAGAGGAATTTCAAAACTCATGGGTAGGTTTTTATTATTCAAACAGCGTGGAGAGCAGCAGTTATGCCACCTGGCAATGGGTTGTGAGATTCCAGGACACCATACCCTCAGATAACATACCAGAGTTTGTCATCTATGAGTATGTGTCAAGTATGGCCATTGCCCCTGGTGCCCAAGCCCGATTCCTGCTGCTCAACACTTACGATGATATAATACGCACGGCCCCATGGGATGGATAAATGTTTAATGCCAAGTATTCAGGTTATCACACTGTGACGCAAATATATTAAATTCAAAATGACACTGACTTTGTTTTATATTATTAAAAACTGTTCTTGCATTATGGATATTAACCAAAATATAGTTTTACCAATCATTGTCATTACTACTACTACAAATTGTTTTAAACTCATTTACTGGACATGCAGGCAATTTTCATCAAAATAAATTATCTACTTGAGAAAAAATCATTTCACATAAGTAATGTATTGTTTTGGGCACTGTGCATGTATATTTACACATATTTCAATAAAAACGCAAACATTTTGTAACTCGCCATGCATGATCATTAACAATATACTAATAATTTCCTGTGATTTGTATTAACGTCAGTTATATGTTTTATGTACAAGTGTGCTAAAAAATATACTAATAACCTCTGTAAATAAATGACAAGACAACATTAGTATTTTTTATGAATAATTTATTGCCAGTAAGAAAGCGTGAGCTAGTGGCAGTATTCAATAAAAACCTTAACAAGACTGTAGCGTTGCTCACACACACATAGACACCTGAAAAAGTCATGTGTCCATGGATAACTTTTCACTATAAATATATTGGGTCCCATTTTCTTGGTGGAAAAATAAAAAGGTTCCAAAGTCGCAATTTACAAACAAACAAATAAAAAAGAACAACACAAGAATATGCAGTCGCTCATCGAAGACCCTTTTTGAAATGAGCAGGAGACATTACACTTTACGGATACATTGTGTTTGGAAAAGCCACGCTCTTCTCTTTTTTTGAACAAGTTTCAGATATTTTGTGAAGGAACGTACAGTAAGGCTGATAATGTCACACCATTTAACTTGTGTTTTTTTGGGAAAATAAAAGCATAAAATATCTACAAAACCTAGTCAACCTTGAAATCAAAACTGTACATTTAAATTTACAATGAAAATGAATGAAGAATTTTATAAAAATCAGTTTGCATGGTTATATCTAGTATACAATACAGATATCACCTTGAATTGTATCTTTTATGATCATTATTGTTTAGATGTTTACTTTTCTTTTATTATTATTACATTTAAACGTTCAAACATTTCATTTCTTGTGCATGATGACAGTTACTTAAAGCAATAAATCAGCCAACTCAGAAGGTGGTTTTCCAGTACTGCAGGTGTTGGACTGAGGAGTAGACAGAAGAGGCCACAGGATCCAGTCCATGGACACTTTAGTAGACAAATGACCAACACAAAGAGACCAGGCTCAACAACCCCTGTTTTGTGACAGTATATAGTGTGGTTTGTACGTGTGCGTGCGTGTGTGTGTGTATGTGCGTGTCTGTGTTTAATTTGGTGTTGTGTATTGTATGCACGCACATTGCTAAACAAAATGGAGAGGAAGGGGAGGGGGGTTACATAAGGTTACGGTGGGGATTCAGGCACTTTTGTTTGGATCCAGTGTCAGACTTCAGTGTGCTGTTGGGAGTCCAGCGCTGGTATGGACAACCGCTCAAAGTGCCCCTCGTCCCCGCTCTCATAGTCGCTCAGCATCACCTCTGACTCCTCACAGCACGCTGACATGTCCGAGCACGAGGCCGTGGACGTGTACAGCGACATGGACATGTTGTCCAGCGCCGGGGGGTCAAAGTCCCGGCCGTAGCCCATGGGGTAGCCCCCCCGGTAGCCGCTGGTCCCCATGGTGGAGGCCGGGGTGGTGCTGGCCGTGGTGGCCCCACACTGGCCTGTAGCTTCTCCTGCCTCTGCTGGGTAGTGGTGCTGTGGTAGGTACTGGTTAAGGCTGTAGAGCTGGGGCAGGGCCGGCCGCTGGCGGATCCCGGCTTGGCCTCCTGGACAGCCATACTCTGGCAGCGGCGGTGGGGGCAGGTCGTCGTTTGCGGGGAAGTCTTCGGGTGGCGGAGGGAAGTCGCTCTCTATGTCGTAGCCTCCTGGGTAGTAATCTGTGTCGATGGCGCTGGGGTCGCTGTACAGGGGGGCCGCGGACTCCACAACCTCATACTGCGGGATCTCCTGGATTCCAGGAAGTTGAACACTTGGCATCCAATCAGATGTGTCCCAGTGATATCCTGTTAAACCGAGCAAGTCGAGATTAGACAACACGATTTATTTCCGCCCTATTTTTTGTTTCTAAAGTTAGGGTTAAATTAGATGTTTAACGGACACGACACACAATAGCCAAGTTATGTTTAGAACCCACACCATGCACCAGTAATACACCCAAACAAAACATTAAAGTAAGTTTCACAGCACACTTTGTCAAAAATTACTACATTTTCTCTACAGATCTTTGAATGTGCATGCACACACACTCACACACACTAATAAGCAGTGATAAATTCCAAATTGGTTTTCTGGGTATTGTTTAAAATGTCAGTGACTTAGAACCTGAACTTAAATTTTTTGATAAATCCATTTGTAATACTTAAACCTTTAGTTACAAGGGGAGAGGCGCAAAGTTTAGGTTCTGTGAGAAAATCAGTAATAAAATGTATTAATTTAGTGTGTTAAATAAACTATTCAGAGTGTATTCATGTTTGCTCCCATTTTGTCACAGCATCAAGGCCATGCAAAGACATATTAGTAAGGACCACACTGGGTAAAACTAAGTAATCATAAACCCTTTCCTAAGCCACAAGTTCCTTGCCATACTATAAAATTCACACCAAGTTGGCCTCACAAATGATTTATGATTCTTTCTTGACATTGTTTTTGTGTTACACTAAGTTAGTAGTTGATGGTATAGGCAGGGTGGTGGGGGCAGGCGGGGGGGGAGAACACTGGGCTTCAGGCAAACAAATATGAAAAAGTCACCTCTCGGGTTCTTGAGCTCGTGAGCCAGAAAAGACTCTTTACACGACGTAAAGGAGAGAGGAGAGAAAAGAAGTCCAGTTAAGAAACGGAGAGAACAGTATGCCTAGACCGAGGTTGAAAATGGAGAACATAAACTCTACAAGATCTAAACAGTTCAGCTACGATAGACATGCCACTTTCTTAAACAAAAACGTTTTGAGTCAATATTTCATCAAGGTAAGTAAATAATAAGATGCCAAATTCCGGAGAGCTCAATATCGCAGCAAATTCCAAACCAGTGGCAGGAAATAAGATTAGGCGCGCTATTGTTTAAGAAAATGGCATTTCGGAAAGCTACACTTCGTATCGCCACACCACAGACAGGGCCACATAGCAGGGCACAACAGAAAAAAAAACACAGACAGACAGCTCTAATGGAATGAGGTGAAGTAATAAAAGAATACCTTCTCCTTCCACCGAGTCAACAACAGAGTTGACAAGGTGGATTACCGTCACTAGGGAGGCTTGTGAGAGGTAGGGAGGGGGGGAGCAGATGAGAGAAATCTACCGTTAGTACAAATGCTTTTGGGAGAGAATCAAACACAAATGGGAGCATGTGGGAGTGGAAAGAGACTGGGTTGTGTCTCACGCCAACTCCCGTTTCTTGTGGCTTCACAGAGATTTGGGGTTGGGAGGTTGGGTGGGGGTGCTTTTGACTGAAGCTGAAAAACGTGGACTTAAAATGTCTGGGTTTACCGACATGACTGATCACAATACAGTGGTGGAACGGGACAAGGTGAATAGGGCGAAGGGTCTGTTCTCTTTGTGCAGGATAAATATACACACCAACAACATACTGAGATGTTAGGGGGGTGGTGCCATGTACAGTATGGAAGGAAGGATCAATGTAATTCCCCAGGACAAAAATGTGCAGTCCTAACACTGATTACAATCTTGTCTGACTAAACAAATAACGCCAAAAAAAAATTAGAACTCTTTTTTTGTTCACTTTTAATACTGGATTCAGTCGCTATGTTTATCAATATATATATATTTCCAGAATGGGAACAAGGTACAGATGAGGGTTCAGGTGGGTGATGAAAAACACATTCCCCATGATTTCCTTCTAATGAAATAGGGTAGCCAATGGGAGATGAAGTGGGCATGAGCGAACCATCATATGTACTATATACCCTTCCAAAATGTTCCTTGCAGTTTGCTTCAAACATCTGTTTTTGGCTGGATTTTGAAAAACCAAAAAGACAAAAAGAAAAAAGAAAGGAGCATGCAAATGAATTAACAAAACAAATAATAGCTAGTCTTTTTATGATAACACTAAAGCTTACTTCGAATATATACCCAAAATATGACCTGGGATCATTCCAGATTTTTGGCATTGGTTCTAAGTGGATTACAAAGCCATACAAAAAAAAGAAGGCCACAAATAATGTTTTTTGTTCCCAGGGAATCACAAAGACCTCTTGATCCCTTCCTTCAACACCGATGGTGATTGAGAACTTACGGGTCTGGACCCCTAGTTAAAACCTTGTTCTGGACCTGTGGACCGATTTGATCCAAATGGGAGCTGAGGCCCCGCAGCAATGAGGAAGAGAAAAGAACACATGACCCAGAGCCACCGTTGGGACGGCCCCATCACAGCATGCAAAGAGATAGGGTTAGTGTGTACACAGGTCAGCTAAAGGTCGCTATCATAAAGAGCCTTGCGGTCAAAATGAAGTCCCAAATAAACATTATCAGACAAACATTTCATGGCATACATGCACTAATATGTTGTATGTATGGGACGTTTCTGTTTGCTGTCATGTTATAATAACAATACATTTTACTTCAGGGAGCCTTTCAGGACACCTTACCACAGTTCCTATAGTTAACCAAATTAACTAATAAAAACATTTAAACTAAAAAGCTAATATTTGGAACACAGCATTCTATTTATAAATGGGTTGAGCATTATGGAGCATCACCATACCGTTATCATCACAGGACTCTGACTGGAAGGAGCTGAGGGACTGGACCTCAGACATGCTGCCCCTGGTGTTGTAAGGGTGGCAGGCGCTGTCCTCAACGGGCTTCTTGGTTAGGCACGAGTCCAAGTCCACCACTTTAGCTGGAGAGGAGCAAAGAACAGACAGGAGCCGTTAAGTCTGATTCCAGATCAGGCGAACGTGCCGCGTTCCGACGGCCAGCGAGAGGACAAGCTTACCGTCATAGTCGTAGTCCCAGCTCGGCTTCTGAATGGAGTCACTGTCCGAGACGGAATTGGACGGCGGGGGAGGGGGCAGGTTGGGCGCTACGCTACACACGGCCACGGTCTTGCGGTGTCCGTGCACCGAGTCGGGGTTGAAGGTGCTGAACTCGGGGTGCTCGGGGATGGCCGAGCCCTCGAAGGAGTTCCGGTCCAGGTTGTTGCGGGAGTCGCTGGGGATGCTGGGGGTGTAGGAGATGGGCCGCACGGGGACCTGGGGGGGGATGTCCGAGTAGATGTTCTTGCTGAGCTTGGCGTCAAAGTAAGGCCTCTGGAGGAAGGAGTTGTGGCTGTTGGAGCCGCCCAGCCTCTTGACCTCGTCGTCCGTCTTGGACCGGCCGCGGCACACCCTCTTGCGGATGATGACGAAGAGGAGGACCAGGAGGAAGATGCTGGCCACGAACACCACGATGCCGATGACCTCCTCCAGGCCGATGTTCCAGGAGGTGGAGACAAACTCGTTGCGGACCTCGGCGCGGAGCTCGCACATCTTCCCGCTGAAGCCCAGCGAGCAGTTGCATCGGTAGGAGCCGTAGGTGTTGTGGCACTGGGCGCCGTTGGCACAGGGCTTCTTCACGCACTCATCCACATCGCTCAGGCACCTGGCGCGCACCCAAGGGACGGGCAGTGTGGGGGAGAGAAAGGGTCGTTAAAAAAATCTCAACCTCTAGCTGTGGGAGACACAATAACACACAGAATGAGGGGCTTTTTTTTTTGTGAGTGACAACGAATGGAGAACACCTCGGGTGCAGTCGCATACCTGTCTCCCTGGAAGCCAGTCTCACACTCACACACAGGGCCGTCCAGGCTGTCGATGCACGTGCCACTGTTCTTGCAGGGGTTGTCGGTGCAGTACGGCCCAAGCTGGCACCTGCAAAACCACATAAACTCTCAAGTCAGTGAGAGTGTGGAAATAATGGCTTTCTCCCTCCAATCAATTTTCAATTTTGAGGGGTATTAATCACCGCTGAAAAGCAGCTGCCATTTACTACAGATCAATGCGTTTCTTTTTTTTATCTACAGGGGCCCAGACAGATCGCAATTTCAGATTGCAGTAATGGAGTGCTAACAAGTGTTACTTTTGATAAGGCACTGCGCCTGGGTATGAGCAACTGCCATTTCATAAAATTACAGATTAAGAGGCGTAGATAAAGCTCAATCTCTCACTAAAACGTGCATCTCCGCGTGGTACGAAACGTTACTACATCCAGCACGAAAATATCTAAATTCAAACTCATCCAGGTGTGTTGAGAGGGCGCAATATAGTTTGAGACAAAGTGGACCACGCTAAATGGTAGTGAGTGACGACTGGAAGATGTTTCGTGGCCGTACCGTTGCCCATTGTACTGTCCCCTGCACTGGCAGTAGAAGCTCTCTCCACGGGGCACGCAGGTGCCCCCGTACAGACAGGGGTTGGAGGCACAGGAGCTGATGCCCATCTCACAGTGGGTGCCCATGAATAAAGCGGGGCACTTACAGAAGTAACCTGCCAAATGAAGCAGAGAGAGGCGGTGAGGAAATAAAGGAAAGAAGTCAGATAAGAGTGCAGAGGGGAGTGTTGTGCACCCCCCCCCCTAAAAAAAACGATGGAAGACAGAATAGACCAGGAAGGTTTTGATCACAGACAAATGAGACGATGAAGAGATTTGGCCGCCAGACAAACTATTCTACTCCCCCACTAAGTCTATATTAAACACAGTGGGGGAGAGGGGGTTTCCTGTACCTCCGTTGGGTAGGGAGGAGCAGCTCCCTCCGTTGGTGCAGGGGTTACTGGCGCAGCCCTCGGCGGGCGTCAGCGTGCAGCCCGGGCTCACGCCCACCATCTCCTCCAGGGCGGCGTGGGCGCGCCGGGCCTTGGTGTTGAGCGGCAGCTCCAGGCCGTTGAGGCTGATGGCCTCCACGCAGCCGCGCAGCCCGTTGGTCACGGGCAGGCTGCGGCCGTGCCGGGCGGAGGCCAGCTGGCGCACGTGGCCCCCGAAGTAGACGTTGGTGTCCAGGTTGAGGGTGCGCAGCGTGCCGGGCGCCGTGCCAGAGGCGGCATGCACGCGGTCCAGCACCAGCTTGGCGTAGTTGCCGTCCACCTCCAGGGAGACGGTGTGCCACTCGCCGTCGTTCACCTGGGTGCTGTGGACCGACACCACGCCGGGCCCGCTGCCGCAGTCAAACTTGTACTGCAGACGGCCGTTCACAATCTGGAACCGAGACAGAGGGGAAAAGATTGCATTCAGAATACGATAACCGTGCATTATTCGCTACAACAGATTCGGATAATCAATTCTGAGCTTTTTGGGGGGTTTACTACAATTGCACATTATGTACTGTGGGGGAGTTGCACTCTCTACGATGTAAAAGAGAGTATTCGATTGAAACGGTCCAAAGATTGCAATTATTTTTGTATACTGTCAACCGAACAAACAACCAAACAAACCAAATGGCGCTATCTCAAAACAAGGAGTGTGGAGAGCACAATGCCTGAGCTAGACGCGGCTGAATGCTATGCCGTTGACAACGACTCCACTGATAGCACAGCGCAGTAGACAGACGGCAGGGAAAGTGGTTCCCAATCTGATCCCCGCTAGGTGCCCTCTGCAGAGAGTCTGGCACCCACACTCCCACGCCAGACCGTCCCCCGCGAGGAATGTGTGTGAAAGCGCTTTCCGGTTCCCTCCCAGCACTAATAACTCCTGTGAATGTGTGTGTTTTCATTCAGCCCACCGCCACATTCCCACAGCCCCTCACGTGAGAGGCAGCTTGGAGAACGGCAGCCCAGTCAGATCTCCCGCAGCCGTGCCCCTCAGGGGAGGAAAGACTGGCGGTGTGCTTATCAGGCACTTGTGAAATGGGATACAGCATGGGCTAATATGGAGATAAGACACAAATAGGAATTCCCCGCAATGTGGACCTAACTGGGTGTTCGACAAGGATTGATAAGGGGAGCTGAGGGGGAAACTAAATTGAACTTATCAGCTAAACAAACAGCACTGCATAGCACGCCGTCTGGTTTGGGAATTCTTAGAGAGACTTATCAGGCAGCCTGGCTGTCACTCCAACACATTCACCCACACAGAACCTGGCCAACCACGCGCCCACACAAACCACCCACACATACCCTCAATCTCACACACACACACACACACACACACACACACACACACACACACACACACACAGCGAGGATTTGTGAGAGCCCACCTCCAGGATGCTGTAGTCGGTGCCCTTGGCGTACATTACGGTGGCGTGGCTGGAGAAGGTGCGGAGCCGCAGAGACAGCTTCATCTCCTCCTTGTTCTCGTTCTCCATCAAGCGGTATCTCACGTAGCCGCTGCCACTGAACGTCAGGGAGTGGCCGTCTGAGGAGGAGAAAGGACAGTCAGATATGTCAGAAGAGAAACGTTTTTAACTGTCATCTGAAAGGCAAGACAGAATATTAATGCTATCAAATAGAAAACAGTGAAAAATGAATTACCATCAAAAGTAAGACAGAGTAAGTGAATCAAAGAGAGAAGTGGCCAGTGAGAGGAGAGGAGAGGGGGGAGGAGAGGAGAGGAGATGAGAGGAGAGGGTAGGTCAGGTCTGATAGGTGCCTAGTAGGCAGGGTGGGAGTCTTACCGGAGCACTGGTCGTTTCTGCCATCTGGACAAACACAGCTGTACTTGGCCTCCTTCTGGTCAGCAACACACTCCATCCCCTCTGGACAAGGGTTGGTCTCACACAGCTTGTTCAACAAAGGGCACTGGCCACCTGTAAAACAATGCCAACATATGCACGCACGGTCAAAAGGGTAAACCGGGGGGTCAGACTAAGGGCTCCGAGCCTTATGGGACTCCTTGTGGGAATCAGTATGTGTTCACTTGTGTGTGTGTATGTGTGTGTGTGTGTGTGTGTGTGTGTGTGTGTGTGTGTGTGTGTGTGTGTGTGTGTGTGTGTGTGTACGTTTGGTCAAATGAAAATGAATCGCAGGAGTATATTTGGGATCTGTGTGTGTGCAATGCATTACTGGCCATCTGCAATTGCCATCTGGGAAAGTGCAAAGAAAAAAAGTGCTGAGGACAGGACTTGACTAAAGGCTGCGAGTGAGTGTGTGTGTGTGTGTGTGTGTGTGTGTTCTTGGCCCTCCTCCCCCCCCCGCGTATGTTGCAGTGCGCAAGGCTACCTTCGCACTGGCAGGTGGCCGTGCGCTGGTGTCGCGGCGTGACGAAGCTGAGGCGCGCCGTGCTGTAGGTGGACATGGCCGCCCGGTCCAGATTGATGAGCTCGTCGCAGAAGCGCAGCGGGCAGTCCAGCCCGGCGCACAGCTTCATGACCACGCGCACGATCCGCACGCCTGTCATCTCCTCGATCACGGCTGCTGAGGAGTTGAGCTTGCGGAACACCACCTGAGAGGGGCGAAATAGGCAGAGCATTAAATAACTGACTTCAAAAGACTTAGAACCCAAGTCTTAAACACCGATCCTATTCAAGCCTTGTTTACGTTTACACTTCATTCTCCAAAACTATCACTAGTTTGGGTCCCTATCAAAGTAAATGAGATTTGGTTTCCACAGCCAAATTCATCCATCTCCTAGAAGGCTTCACAGCAGCAGTGGTCGTCTCACCTCCTGGGGCTGGTAAGGGCTGCCGGATCTCTCCAGGGCCAGCAGCACGTCCAGGTCGCCCTGCTCCGAGGGCTGCAGGCTCACCAGCTGCACCTCGCTCCGCCGCACCCCGGCGATGTTCCTCAGCGCCCGCTGGAAGTTGCGCCAGTAGTCCCCAATGAACTCCTCGGGCGCGATGCTGGCGAAGCGCACGCCGATGGAGTTGTCCAGCGCCTGGCGGGCCACCTGCCGCACGTGCACGTTGACGTCGGCCGCCGTGGTGAAGCGGCCGTCCGTCACCGTCACGTTGAGAGGGTAGTGGCCCACGTCGAGCGGGCGGCGGGCGATCACTTTGCCGTCGGAGGCCGAGACCGAAAACAGGGCCTCGCCGCCGTCCGCGGAGGAGGGGGCCAGGCTGTAGGTGAGCGTGTCGTAGATGTCTTGGTCCGTGGCGTGGATCTTGCCCAGGACTCCCCCGGGGTACTCGTCGCCCGCGGTGGAGATGAAGATGTCCAGAGGCATGATGGCGGGAGGGTAGACGCTCTCCTCGATGACGCGCACGCTGATGAAAGCGGTGGAGAGGAGCTGGGGTTTGCCACTGTCGGCCACCTGCCAACGAGAAAATGACAGAAGATGCGTGACGGGATGTTTTCACAGGGATAAACCCCGTTTAAAAACCAGACGGCTCATGTGGTTTTCACACAGGACGCAGGCACCATTTCCCACCAGTAGAGGGCACTCGCGCTCCTGTATTTGCTCTTACCTACAGCCCACGAGTCGCAACGGGCATCAACACATCCTAACAAGATATCACCCATAAACCCACTGAAGACAGATAGTGTGCGTTCTGAAGCATCTAGGTGGGTATGTCTGTGGTTACGTCTGAACATTGAAAACTGCTGACTCATAACTGACTGACTGTGCATCTGGTGTGCTGTGGCGAGATCAACAGATTTCACTTCTCTCGTCCCGTCCGCCTACGCGGTCCGTCCTCTATCTCACTCGGCATCTTCCCCGTGGGGACAGTTCACACATGCCATGTATGCAAATCGAGGTAGGCGCCTCTCATGGGGCTTCAGCTAGGCTTGGCTTACGGCATGAGCGGGCAAAGAGTTTAGGAAGGAGGACTTTGAATACAAATGTTTCCCCACTAAATAAGACAGTGTATCTAATGTAACTGGATGGATGGGACTCGAAACATTTGCTACTGAAAAAGAGGTGCTAAGTACTACAGAAATCAGAGCTGACAGAAAAAATAAGGTTGCCACACAAAGGAGGAGCAGGAGCGAACGAGTTCAGAGCGAGGGAGTGAGCGGGACAAAGAGGGGGAAAGCTACAGCGAGATGAGAGGAAGTTAAATAGATCAAGCACCAACTCCCTGGCAGGAAAATCAATACTGCATGCTAACTCTCCGCTGCTCGCTAACAGCGTGACTCACCTGCGCCTGAAGTAGGTAGTGTTCTATATTATTTTTCTTCAGCGGCCCCATTGCCACCAGCGCCCCCTGCTGGTTGACCTGGAAGGCGTCGCCCTCGTTCCCGTCCACGATGGAAAAGGTGAACGGCGGGCCGTTGTGGCTGGCGTCCTTGTCTGTCACGGTCAGCTGGAGAACGCTCGTTCCTGTTGGCCGATTCTCCTGCGAAACCGCCAAACACTGGGTTTAGTTTAAGCGACGAGACAAGGTGCCTCCATTGTAAATACTCTTGAGTTGTGACAATGCGGCAGGTGGGTGTTGATTTAGGGATTTTGAGGAGGTAAGCGGATGGTCATGTGCTTTGGGTACGTGGCCCCCTTATCCTCCTGCATTCAGGCGTGTCATCACGCCTTGCTTCCAGGATTATTTTCAAAACTCGGCAAACACCGGGCTCTAAGCTTTTGCAATGCGCGAAAATGGGACCATTCAAGGAGATTTTCCGCGGAAAGCAATCTGTTTCATCCTTGAATGCTTAGTCATTCGAGCTGTGTGCCCTCTGCACGGCGACAGTCGCTATTTCACGCTATCGCTGAAATTACTTTTGCTGTTTTCCTCAAACACAGCCCCCGCCCCCCAAAAAACTTGGAAGGCGCCCATCTGACCGCCCTTCCCTCCTTCTCAACTCTCTTTTTCTTTCTCTCCGTCTATGGCTCTGATGGAGGTGCAACTCTTCCTCCTTCTTCTCACCTCATTGTGCATTCCCATCATTCTCAGCTCATCCCTTCCGCTGCGCCTAACCTCTCTCTTTCTCTCCTCTTTACATTTCTCCCTCATTTGCATTCTAAAACCTCAGGTGCAGCCTCCTTCTTTAATTCCCCCTCCCATTCTTCCTCTTTTCTCCTTTGCATTCCTGGTGCATTGTCTCTTTTTCATCCCGCCTGCCTTAATCCTCCCCCTCTCTTTATCCAGAAGTCTCTCTCTCAACACCTCCTCTTTTCTCTCTTCACATCCACTTCCCTCGATGAGCCACCACCCTCCTCCTCCCTCCACCTCCCCCTCCCCCTCCTCCCGCAGCGCCTGACCTGGATGATGAGGCTGTAGTTGGCTTTGGAGAAGAGCGGCGGGTTGTCGTTGATGTCCGACACGTCGATGTTGACCGTGGCGCTGCTGGAGCGCGGTGGAGAGCCGTTGTCTGCGGCCGCCACCGTCAGAGTGTAGCCCGACGTCTGATCCACACGAGACAGACACAAGCAGGGCGAGAGGGGGGAGGGAGGCAGAGAAAGACAATTAGTGTCTCCCTGTCAAAGCCGCTTTGGTAAGTGATAATGCAGGGGGATTGGGAGAGGGGCTTTGCTATCAAGCCCGACTCCACTACGATCGGAGTCTGCAGAGAGTTGGCAAGTAAGGTTACTTAAAGGACAGCAATATATTGACTAACAGGTTCAGAGTCTCTCTCTCTCTCTCTCTCTCTCTCTCTCTCTCTCTCTCTCTCTCTCTCTCTCTCTCTCTCTCTCTCTCTCTCTCTCTCTCTCTCTCTCTCTCTCTCTCTCTCTCTCTCTCTCTCTCTCTCTCTCTCTCTCTCTCTCTCTCTCTCTCTCTCTCTCTCTCTCTCTCTCTCTCTCTCTCTCTCTCTCTCTCTCTCTCTCTCTCTCTCTCTCTCTCTCTCTCTCTCTCTCTCTCTCTCTCTCTCTCTCTCTCTCTCTCTCTCTCTCTCTCTCTCTCTCTCTCTCTCTCTCTCTCTCTCTCTCTCTCTCTCTCTCTCTCTCTCTCTCTCTCCTGGCCGCCAACATCAAACATGCCGGGTATGTCCTACTAATAAATCCTCCTCGTTAAGCAGCGGGAGTCCAACGGGGGAGCGGTACCTTCTCTCGGTCCAGCTGGCGGGCCACTTTGACCTGTCCCCCGACGGGATCGATGGTGAAGGGGCTGCCCTGGTTGCCGTCCACGATGGAGTAGCGGACCTGGTTGTAGGACGGCCCATCGACATCCTCTGCCACGACCTTTGACACGGAGTGCAAAATGGTTCCGTTAGGATTCGATGTGCACGGAGGCAGCCAGACACACTCAACCACCGCACAGAGCACACATGCGGTTAGACGCGGGGCCCCGCATCTCTCTCTCACACACACACACACACACACACACAACACATTGGGCGCGTTCCCAGGGGAACTCAGGACCTAGGAGAAGATTCACGAGCATGTGACAGCAGCTTGTGTTAAAAGCGTGACTTTCAAGCAGATAAATTACATCCCGGGTGACAGGACGGGCGGTACAGAAATGTTGTGTGTGAGGGTGGCGAGGAATCACGATCAGGCCGTTTAACGGGGCATTATACGTGCAGTTAGAAAGCGGAAATGTCACGGGGGAGAGTGGGAGTGATGAAGAGAAAAGCCCTAATCTGTGCAAGGGCCTAACAAGTCACCTGGAATGAATTTAGTGCTGTGTGTGTGTGTGTGTGCGTGTGTGTGTGTGTGTGTCAGTGTTGGGGGGGGAAGGCGCTGGGAATATCACTCATCTATATAGACAGGCCAACGAAGTGTGACACAAACACCCACAGCACGCTTCTCGATACGCATGCTAAACATGCCATTCCTCGACGGGCGCTCCCCCTCACCGTCACCACCGTCTTGCCCGGCTCGGCGTCCTCGCTGATCACGGCGGCGTAGGTGGCCTGGCTGAAGGAGGGGCTGTTGTCGTTGACGTCCGTCAGGTTGATGTTGACCGTGGCCATGTCGCTGAGGGGCGGGGAGCCACCGTCCGTGGCCTCCACCGTCAGGTAGTACTCGTGGGACGCCTCGTAGTCCAGGGGCTCGATGACAAACACGTCGCCTAGCGAGAGGGGGAGAGACAACATAGGAGAGGGGGCCGAGGCTTGATGTGAGTGAGGAAACCGAGAGAGAGAGAGAGAGAGCGAGAGAGCGAGAGAGCGAGCGCGAGAGAGAGAGAGCGAGAGAGAGAGAGAGAGAGAGAGAGAGCTTAGAGATTTGAGGAAATAAGGAAACAGGCATAGAAAGGGAGACAGAAAGAAGGAGTAATGGAGAGCAAGACAAATAGGGAGGGGGAGAGGAGAAAGAGAAAGAGGGGGAGAATAAAAAGCCAGAGAGAGAGAGAGGAGAAAGAGAGAGGGAGAGAGAGAGAGGAGAAAGAGAGAGAGATACATGAACACAGAACACGACCCCCCCCATCCTGAGCCAGCGTACCGGTAGTCGGGTCCACGCGGAACATGCCGTGCTCGTTGCCGCTGACGATGGCGTAGGTGATCTCGCCGTTGGCCTCGATGTCCCGGCTGGCGGCGCGCACCCGCAGCACCTGCGTCCCGGCGCCCAGGTCCTCCGACACGGTGGCCACGTACTCGCGGTGCTCGAACACGGGCGGGTTGTCGTTGATGTCCAGCACGGAGACCAGCACCTGGCAGAGGGAGGAGAGGCGGCGCGGCGAGCCCTGGTCCGTGGCCCGCGCCTTCAGCTCATACACAGCCTGGGCCTCGCGGTCCAGCGGCCGCTCCAGGCTCACCACGCCCGTGCGCTCGTCCACCGAGAAGTAGCCGTCGGCGGAGTCGGCCAGCGAGTAGAGGATGGCACCGTTCAGACCTGGGGGGGACATAGCAAGCACAGGGGAGGGGGGTTGGAAACCCAAATGGCTCGGCGAAATGGAGAGCGTAGGGTTAAATGAAAAAAAAAGACTATCTACAACAGCATAACACTAATAACCAATGTTACTTATGGCACGCTGAACCAGAATTGACGACCGCCCCCGAGCTCCACATGTTTTCTATTTTATCTATTAACCGGTCCAAAGGCGGAGCCGCTAACAACCCACATCATGTTCATAACTCATCCCCCTTCCCCGCGGCATCCCGGCCCCCCAAACAACTAGACAGAGACGGGTGGCAGTAATAAGCATTATGCATCCTCGCAGGTGTCCCCCATTTGGAATGTGACATTACTTAGCCATTCATCAAAACGCCCCCTCCCTGCGGAGCATCTCATTACCTGGCAGGTGGCCTGCTCGCTCGCTCTCCAACTCCACGTGCTGTTATATCACCCCTGATCACTCCCCGCCCCAAAATGGCCTAATGGTGGTGACGCGAATAGCTCGGTACCATTTAGTGAGACTCACTCCCGTCACTGAGCATGGCACGCTTTGCAGCCTACGCTGAGACCTCGTGCAGCTCCCACACTGGGGGAAGCAGGTCAACACGGGGCCAGGGCAATCAATACGGGCCCAAGCCACGGGGCCGTGGTATTTGCACAGTAGTTATTAAAAGTTCAATAAAGGTATGGAAGTTGTACAATGTTGTGAAGGAATACCTCGGGGGGAGGGGTGAGCCACGTGAATCTAGAATGCAGTGACCCACACTCTGGGTAGCTGTTCATATGGAATGGTTTTATTAAGGGATGTTTCTTTTGTCCCTACGCTGTGCTATGCAGACATCCTTTCCTGCCACCGCGGCTAAGGTCTACCAGGGAGCTTGAGTGATCCACCGAGTGGAATCCGAAGTGCGTTTATAAATCAGAGGAGACAAGAAGTCTCAAAAAGAGGAAACCACTTCCGTGAATAACAACTTGAGAGCAGGAGACGGAGAGAGAGACTGCCGACGGGGAGGGAGAGAAAGGGGGATGGAGTCCGACGGACGGGTGTCTAGAAAGAAACCGATGCAAGGTGCCAGAGAACCCCTGAAAAGAAAGACAGGGGGTGGAGACCAGGGAAACGGATAAGAAGGACAAAGCAGGAACAGAAAGGAATGCATCTGTAGCCCTCCTTTATGCCAGATCAAGGCACAGTCTGTCCTTCCGTCTGGCACTGGGGCTCAGGCACACTGATAAGGATAGAGTACGGGAGGCTGCTCCACAAGGCCTTAGCAGGGACCAGTGACGCGAGTAGAACACGTCTCAAGCCAAAACGGAGCTACAGACCAAGGACGATTCAAGAAAGAGACTGACGCCTGCGCTGCATTGCAAACCATGCAACAATCCGACACAGTAAGGCATTGCAGTGGACGCACGCGGACGATAGGGTCTTCATGACGCGATTTGTGCGTCGACTATATGTACGGGCCTAAATCAAAAGATATCAAGGTGATTTCCCTTGCGTGTTATTGTTGAAACGGTAGTCTGCGAACGTGGAGGCCAGGTTACATACTGTACGTGCGTGAACAAAATATTGCAAATAAAGTTCCTCTCCCCACCTTTCCACTCCGTCCAACTCTGAATAATCATTGCCTCTGGCTAAACCAGGGGAAAACACCTCCCCTCTAAGATCCTTATCCTTGATGTTCAAAAAAAAAGGAGGCGAAATTCGGTGTAGCGCCGCTACGCCTGAGGGAAGAAATGTCTAAACTTCCTCTGTGCGTTCCTCCAATGCTCGAGATTTCACTCAGAGCGACCCAATTCTAACATCACATTCCATTTGTCAAGCTGTCAGTCCACCTGATGGAGAGAAAACCATGTGGGGAAAAAAGAGATGGTGCGAGAGAGTGAGACTAACGGAGAAAAAGAGAGGAAGAGATTGAGTGGGTCTGGCCGAGAAAAAGAAAGGGGTGGAATTAGCGAGTGAGATTAACAGGGTGAAAGAGAGAGGAGGGTTTACGGTCGTGAACAAGCTGTTCTCCGGGCTCAGAACACCATGCGATGCTAAACTGACGGAGTCAAGTCCAAGAGTGGCAGCCACTTCATTAAATACAAAAGTAAATGAAAAGCGCACTCAAGTCTGCTCTGAAGAGGTTGAACTGTGTGTTATACAATTGCTGGGTTTCAATGTTTTTCTGCATCTGAAGGAGTTTCTGCCCGGTTGCTATTTCATGGCTGCTGCGCCTGCTAAGGTGTGTGTACCAAGGGGCGATCGACTCGAGAAGTGAAGACGTGGGTTGTGCCCTTCCACTGTGAGCAGGAGGGACACATTTGCGGTCGGCCCATTTGTGGCTCCAGTGCTTGAAGAGAAAGGAATTTCATTAGAGGGAAATGGAGCTTTTAATTTGAAGGGTTAATCGTTCATGAAATACCGCTCCACCTCCCACCCTTCTCTCCTCGTCTAGTGCACCGACAGTCAAGTAAAAGGGTGAACAAAACAGCCTGGCTTTAGTTATCGGAAAGGACACGACGCAATGTTTATTGGTGTAGCATCAGCCGTCTACAAACAAAAGGCATTCCAAAGTCAAACATAAGATAAGGTGAAACGGTTTCTCACCCGTGTCAATATCAGTTGCCAGGAGCTTGGCAACGAAGGTGCCTGTCTCCGTGTTCTCAAAGACAGTGATGGTGTAGGGGTCGGAGTTGAACTGCGGCGCGTTGTCGTTCACGTCCTCCACGGTGATGCGGACGTCGGCCTCGCAGTAGCGCCCGCCGCCGTCCAGAGCTCGCACCTTGAACCGGTGCTCCTCCTGCTCCTCGCGGTCCAAAGGCTGCAGAGTCTTCAGCTCACCTATGGGGGTGGAAAAGGACACCGGTGAGGCGTTCTAACTAAAACACACACACGCACGCACATGCACACTGTCCTCTGGTTTCAACCTTCCAATCCAGTACACACACACATCTTCATTGCTTTTGGTTGTCCTTTAAAGGGCTTTGTAATACAACAAAAGGATGCGTGGATGCCATCTGCCACCTACCCTGTGTCCCTTGTAAGAGCACAACAAGTCATCGACTGAGCATCTCCAGCTTTCAAAAAGCTGTGCCAACAGATAGGACATTCAACACACCTCTATTTTAAGGTGATATTACATGCTCCAGCACTCTGACAAGTAGCACTCACTTTGAGATCACAAGCCATGTGCTGGTGTACGTATGTATGTATGTGTGTGTGTGTGTGTGTGTGTGTGTGTGTGAGTGTGTGTGTGTGTCATCTGAAACAGAAAGACCGAGAATAACCCTCATGTGTTCCAGTTTACCTTTAACTCCACTGCATGCATCCCGACTAAAAACATCCACACCACTAATGGCTTTCAGGAACGCAGAGGGAGGGTGGATAAATAAGTCATTGAAGAGAAACGGGATGTGGAAGGGCCGAGAGAGGAAGAGCACCGGAGGAGGGCTGAGCGGCTGGCGGCTGGCGGCTAAGAGCAGATTGGAGGCGTCCTGGGACCCGAGGTGGCCAACATTATCACAGCCTCGCTGGAAAAACTCCCCGGCCCAGCTTGCGTGCAATAATCCTGCTTGTCGGCACGGATCACAAAATCTCCCAATCCCACTCCGCAGCAGTAGCACTCGGCTCCCTCCCACCAGGAGCTCAATATGCAGGCCGGCAAAGCAGAGATACAGCTGGGAGGGGGGCTTCTATGCCTCATCTCTGTCACATGCTATAAGGGCCTCGGAGAAAGTCGGTGAGATCTGTAATGCAGCTGCGGCAGTCGGAAGCTACGGTCTTGTCTGCCGCCTTTTCTATTTAAATAAAAAAACAACGTGTAAGCTGTTTTCAACCAAGGTTAATGTAGGTTAATTGGCATTGTGTCAGTGATGGCTTTGTGGGTCACTTCAAGCAGGCAGGGCAAAGCCCAGCAGATCATGTTGATGGAACTCGGGAACGTGTCTGGACAACAAAACGGCTTTGCAGGACACCTTCGGGGAGGCGGTCCGGGTCAAATTAGAAGGTACACATAATAACAAGTTGGCAGAAGAAATCTCCCCTGGCCTGCCTCCAAACTTAATAAGAGTATCCGCCATACACCAGAAGTGCACACACTCTTCCAGAATGAGCAGACAAACAATTGTGGCAAGGTATTATCGTTTCATCAAAAAGGGGGCAGAATGCATGGCTGCTGCGATTCCATGCTCAGGATTAAACCGCTGTTTGTGGTTTTAAGTCTGAGAGCTCACAGGGTTCCCTGAGGGACAAGATTAAGCGCAAAAGACAATTCCAGACAGGGAAGCGTGTGCTGGTGTGGCAACTGAATATAGCGGCACTGGACAACCAGTTTGTGATGGCGTGTGTCTGTACGTGGATAACTGATGCCAGTGATTAGCAAAACACCACCCACACACTCCCTTCTTATACTCGGTGTAACCTTGAACAGATAGCGAATCCAGACTGAATGCGCCTCCAGCCTTCAGGATTTGGCTCGGAGAGAAAAGGGATTGCGGATGTCGCCTTAACTTTCGATTGTGACAGTGACGACCCTATAGCTTTAAATCAACAATGCAGGGTCAGGAGAGCAGCTGTGGGAACACGTGAAGCAATGTCTGTTGTGTAACACACTCCCCACCGACACAACCCCTCACGCATCCCAACACCAACAGTAACAGTAAACAACAGAAACACACACCTGTATCCGAGTCAATGGTAAAGAGCTCAGCGCCGGCTCCCTGGAGCTCGTAGGAGATTTGGGCGTTGGAGCGGATATCAGCATCTGTGGCGGAGACCTGCAGGATGAGCCTGCCGGAGGGGGAGTCCTCTGGGACGCTCTCACTGTACAAAGACTGGGGTGACAGGCGCAGGAAGAGAGGGAGAAGTAAGGAAGAAGTGAGGGTGGGAAGCGATCAGAACACATGAACAACAGGCAGAATATTTTGAACAAGAAGTAAGGTACGTGTTATAAACCAATTACTCCTATTAAATGCACTTTCACAGCATGAAGCATAAAATAGAAATGCATTAACGGATTGAAATAAGGGCACTTTCAACAGAAAATCACCTAAGACCAGGTGTCATTCAGACAGCAACCTTTGAAAACCTCCCATTACCCTCCATTATTCCACCCACCTTTCTACCCCCTCAATTCCATTCGCTCTCCCTTCTTTCTTTTGCACGCATACTTTGCTGCCTCCTCACCCTCCTCCTCCTCCTCCTCCTCCTCCTCAGAAGCCCACAAACAACATGACATTTTTGCTGTGCCGCAGACGGCTGCTGTTACCTTCTCGCACGCGGGGCTATTGTCATTAGCATCCAGCACCTTGACCTCCACAGTGGCCTTGGCCGTGAAGGTGCCGTCAGTGGCAGTAATGTTGAGGAGGTAATTGTCCCTCTCCTCACGGTCCAAGGGCTTCCGTACAGAGACCTTCCACTCGTTCTGCACGTGCTCAATGGCAAATTGTCCCAGTGGATCCCCTCCTGCAGGAATGGAGGGAGAGGCATTTTAGAATACGGAACTTGGCAGCTTCGGGGGGGCTTGAAGTGTTGATTGTGTTTTGTTAAAAAAAATCTACTTAAAAAAATGGTCGGCAACTCACAAATCAATTACTTTTGTTTAAATGTAATCCCTTCCAACAAAAAGCAAATGTCAGTTATTCAAATTGTAGCTGAACCCCTGGCCTTTAAAGTATTTGAATAAATACACCTCCAGCAATATCATTCATTGTTATTATAGATATCAAATTCATATTTCTGAACCAAGTATGATATTATTTTTTTATGACAATGTAATTCTGTGAAGCAGCAGAAACATTTGAAGGAAAGTTAACCGGAAAGCTCATGTTCGATTTCTCCGGACATTACACTTCGAGCAGAAATTCACACTAGCTAATTAACACCAGAGGAACAGTTTTTCCAAAGTCGATTTCAAAGCGTTTATTGGAATAATTCTACATTTCCGTTTATTTACTTCATGACCTATATATTTTGCTTTTGCTCTGGCAGATTAACCGAGGATTCAAGGACTGTTTACAGATAAAGACGGCGGATACTGTTTCAAAGAGCAGATATTATCTTCATAATGAGTGGTCTGAACGGCTAATCCCATTTAAGCTCTGTTTATTGAACCGTGTCACAAAGTGAGAGAGGGTAAACGCTTTGAGGCAAGTCATTATCTCGGTCAGCAGTGGAGGAATACGCACCTGTGATGAAGTAGCTGACTTGCTTGTTGATGTCCTCCGAGTCTGCATCTGTGGTGCTCAGGATGGCGATGACACCGCTCGGTGGTGGGTCGTCCTCGCTGACTGTGCCTTTGTAGATCTCCGCTGTGAAGCGGGGCGGGTTGTCGTTGACGTCAGCAACTGTCACTTCCACTTTGGTGCCGGCCGTCAATTGGACTTTGTCCCCGCGGTCTGTCGCCATGACGGCGACGGTATACTTGCTGACCTTCTCCCGGTCGAGCTCTTTCAGAGTGGTGACCCATCCGGTTTCACTGTTGACAGCCCACAGCTCGAATATCTCCGCGGACGTCTGCTTGGGGTCAAGGCTGTAAACCACTTGGCCGTTAGAGCCAGAGTCCAGGTCAGTGGCCTTGACCTGGATCACCGAGGTGCCGCCTGGCATGTTCTCCACCACTACCGCCTCGTAGGGGTCTGACTCAAAGATGGGCGCGTTGTCGTTGAGGTCCTTCACCTGGATGTTGATGTCGACAGCTGCCACAATCTCAATGTTTTCATGTTCACTCTGGGCCTGCAGTGTGAGCTGGTACCATTTTGTAGTCTCATGGTCAAGGGTTTTTTCCAGCTTTAAGGCGCCGGTGTCACGGTCTACTACAAACACCTCATCCTGATTGCTTTCTGGGGTGTTACCTTTCACGAGAGTATAGAACATCGGCTGCTCACTCTGAGCCTGGAGAACATCGATTTCTGAGCCAATGGGCAGGTCCTCTGCGATAGTAAAGCGGTAATGTGGCTCCATAAACTTGGGCACTGGGACCTCGGGGGCCACAACTCTGATGTAAACCTGGACCACAGACTGTTTGGGTGGGTTCCCAGCATCCTTTGCTCTGACATAGAATGCGTAGCGCTCATTTTCGAGTCCAATCAGGCTCTCTTTTGAGACAATGACCCCAGTGAGCGGGTGAATTTCAAAGTTCTCCTCCACATTTTCACCCTCTGCTTCGATGGCAAACGTGATGTCAGCATTGCTTCCCTCGTCGACGTCTGAGGCAGCGACTTTAACCACTGTGGTTCCCCTGGGGACGTCGGATGCCACGTTGGCTTTATATTCCACGGCTCTAAACTGGGGGGCATTATCGTTGACATCTGTCAGGATCACGTTAATAATGATGAAACCTACTTTACCGCCGCCATCCTTCACCATGAGAGAAATAGGAATGACTTTCTCAACCGAATTCTCCCTGTCAAGGACCTCCAAGGTGAAAATCTCCCCGTTTTCGTTGACAGAGAACTTGTCCTTCGCAAAGTCATTAACGATGTGGTAGGTCAGCTGCCCATACGTGCCTGCGTCTTCATCTGTGGCTGGGGCCTCGGCCACCAGAGTGCCAGCAGGGGAGTTCTCCAGCAGTTCAACCACATAGTCTACCTGAGGGAAGGTGGGACTGTGGAAGTTGGCTCCAATGACGGTCACATTAACGAGGGCCGAGCTTCTGAACACGCCGTCTGACACGGACACGTTGAGGTGGTAAAGGGGCGCCATATGTAGCCTACGGTGGTTGGAGATGACTATGGCACCGGTGTTTTTATCCATGGCAAAGTTCTGATCTTCGTTCCCCGTGAGGATGAAGAACTCTAGCTTCCCCGTGTCAGAGCTATCGGCATCCGAGGCCTGTACCTGGGTAATGAAGTGGCCGCGAGGGGCCAACTCACTCACTGTTGCCACGTAAACTGTCTCCGTGAACACTGGGGCATTGTCATTCAGGTCAGTGACATCAATGACCACGGTGATGTCACTGGAGAGGGCTGGAACCCCTCCATCTACAGCTCGAATCCTCAGTTTATGCCGAGGGGTCTCATCGTGGTCAAGCATTTGAGCGGTGGAGATTATACCTGTGTCACGGTCAATAGAGAAAAAGTCAGAGCTCTTGCCCTTTTCTTCAACTATTTGATAAAATAGTTTGTTGTTGTTACCAGTATCAGCGTCTTTAGCAGCGACTTGCAGTACAAAACTCCCAATAACAGAGGCCTCAGAAATGTTGGCATAGTATAATTTGGACGGGAACATAGGGGGGTTATCATTGACGTCCTCGAGGACAATGTCAACAAAGACTTCAGAGTGTGCTCCAGTGAGAGAATCTGTGGCTCTTACGCTTAGCTTATATGCTGGGTGTGTTTCAAAGTCCAGAGGCTGAATAACGTGAATAACACCTGTGTTGAAGTTGATAGAAAACTGGTTGAAAGGGTCTCCCTCAGAAATGGTGTATACAATACGAGGGCCTTCAGAGTAATTAGCCTGAACATGTACTACCGGCGTGTGCAACTGGATGTTTTCAGGGATTTCAACACTATAAAATGGCCTCTCAAAAACTGGCATGGCCTTGTTCACCACAGTAATAGGAACCTCTGCTTCCGCTGAGAGAGCTGGATCTCCACTATCTTTGGCCACGACAGTGATGAGAAACTCTGTATTCAGTGACTCTTTTTCAAATGGCTTTTTGAGGGAAATCTCTCCTAAGGGGCTAATTTGGAAGTGCTCGCTGAGCTCTTTCAGACTGTAGTGGATGTCTGAATTGGGTCCCATGTCCTTGTCCACTGCCGTGACTCGTCTGATGACGTGGCCCTCCGCAGCATCCACCTGCACCATGGCATGGTAAGGCAGGTTCACAAACAGGGGCTGGTTGTCGTTCTCGTCCTCGACGATTACCGTTACGAGCACGTGGGACACTTCTGAAGGTTCGTGCTCCCTGGTGACCTCGACAACCAGGTCAAACGTGTCCTGTTCCTCGCGGTCAAATGTGATTCCCGTGGTTGAGAGCACCCCAGAGGTGCGGCTGACTTGGAACCGCTTGTCAGGGTTTAAAATGGTGTAGAAAAGTGGCTCATTAACCTGGTTACCCACAGCGGCTATGACTGCCAGTGTTTTCCTTTCATGGTAGTTCTCTTGAATGTAGGCCTTGTAGGAGTCCCTTGTGAATTTTAGACTGCTCTCCTTGTTCTCTCGGACATTTATCTTCACAGAGGCAGTGTTGGAAAACCTGCCATCAGAAACCCTCACCCTTAGCTCATACCTGCTTCTCAGTTGAGTGACATTTTGGATGGAGATGACGCCTGTGATAGGATCCATTTTGAATTTGTCTCCAATATTACCTTCCGAAATGGAGTAAAAGAGTTTGGAATTTGGCCCTGAATCCGAGTCCGAAGCGCTGAGCTTAATGACTTCCACACCTTTGTACGTTGGCACTATGACAGTTGTTTCATAAACTTCCTGGCTGAATAGTGGTGGGCAGTCATTGACATCGACGACTTCGACCGTCACGTTAGCAGCCCTGTCAGCAAACTGACGTGGCATTCCTAGGTCATGGACTTGCACAGTGAAACGGAAAACACTCCTCTGTTCATAATCTAGGGCGGCTGTGGATCTGATAGCTCCCGTGCTCGAGTCTATGGCAAAGTAATTATGGGCAAACGGCTCCACAATCTGATACACCAGCAAAGCGTTTCGGTCCCGATCGTTGTCAGAAGCGCGGATGACCAAGGGGGTGTTCTCTCTGGTCAAGACTATACTATTTATAGGGGCTGATTCACTGATCATTCCTGTGAACTCTTCCAGGAGGAAGATGGGTGGATTGTCATTCTCGTCTTTAATATGGACCAGCAGTGTGGTGTTGCTTGCCTGACCAGCCATGTTAGTGCCCTGTACGGTGAGCTTGTACTCTGGGGTCGTCTCATAGTCCAAAGCTCTCTGCGTCACAACCACTCCAGAGTTGGGGTTAATGTCAAAGGCTCCGTTGGTGTTGCCACCTTTAATCTGGTAGAAGACAGATGACTGGCTGGTAGCGGTGACCAGGCTTACAAAGCTCCCAGGAAGAATGGATTCGCTGACCTCGGCAGAAAACTCCTTTTCTAAGAACCTGGGGGTGGCGTTATCAGAGATGGTCACCAGGATGTGGACCATGGCCGTGGCTGACATCGGAGGGCTTCCTTTGTCAGAGGCCTTCACGACCAGCTCAAACTGAGTCTTACTACTTCGGTCGAGCTCCTTGGCCAAAGTAATCATTCCTAGAACTGGGTCGATGGCAAAGGAATTTGCAACATTTCCTGCAATAAAAAAGACAAAACATGTATTATGTATTATGAAATGTTATGCAATGACTCTGCAGTACTCCCTGTGATAAGTGCTTTACTTAATTATGTGGTTAGGCCATCCTGAAGAATGCATAATATATTTATATTGACGTTAATTTATTTTTCTCTATGTCTCTATATTCCCACAATCATTAGTTTGAGAAGATAATGCAACTTTGCAGTTATCCAAAAAGAATTAAATTGTTCATTAAACTTTGAAACTAAAGCTAATCATGCACCAACAGATTTCCCGCCTCTGTACTCGGAGCCGATCAAGCCTAAAGTTAAATATGACTCATTCTCAAGCGTGTTACATTTCAATTACCGAAAGTAATTTAAAAAATCTTAAAAATGCACATCCTCAAACAAAAGGCTCAGCTAATAGCGGCATGTCTCACCCTCCCATAACACAGCTTATTTGCAGAGAAAACAATGGTGGGAAATGCAGCAGAGGCTTCAGCTAAACTCCTACATATTTAGAGACCCACTGGCAAAATTGTCAGAGTCTTCCTACTGTGTGGAAAGTATTCCATTCATGAAAAAGGCCTAGTGGGCAGGAGACCTCTGGATGACTCCCATACATTTCTAACAGTTTGCTTTGCATTGGTGTGTCATCTAAGGTGCAGCTATGCGTGCCTCTGCACCGAGACCACCAGGGCTGACATTAAGTAACCATCTAAGAATGAGTGGCGCAGCCTCTGTACCTGATTCAATGCTGTATATAATCTCCGCGTTCTGGCCCTTGTCTTTGTCCAGTGCGGTGACCTGGATCACGCCGGAACCCACACTGGCGGACTCAAACACCCGGCCAGAGTAGGGCGAGCCCACAAACCAGGGAGCGTTGTCGTTGGTGTCCTCCACATTGACGATGACACGCACCAGGTTCCGTTTGACCGGGATGTCCTGATCACGAACCTAGCAGACAGAAGAGGATGGCAGAGAGGGAGAACAGGGTGCGGATAACAGATGCACCAGGAAGGGAGGAGGAGGAGGGGGGGTAATGGATAAGAAGGGAGAAGAGTTAATACAAGTATAATTATTTCCCACCCAGCGATAACTCAATTAAAACAACAAACTCAAGTCTTAAAAAGTAACAGCACGTCATCATTTGTTTGGGGCATGCTTCAATTCTCCGTAAATCAAGAGACTAAACAATTAATGGGGATGGGAATCAATTGCGATGGGCACCGCATGGCTGAATCTAAATGACAAATGCGTGCCAAGAAACCAACAAAAAACAAACAACCAATGCTTGTAGAATGCCCATCTGTGTGGGCGAGGGACTCCCATAATGCATTCAACTGTGATCCGATGCCTCTTAATACAAATAAACTACATTGGCTACATTAGGGCAGTGGTACACACTTGTTCTAGCCACATTAATACCCAAATGAAAGGTTAATCATACCAAAGGCTAACACCAAATCTGAGTTCCAGATGCATATTCAGGGGACCTATAACTTTGTAAAGAGCGTTTAAAGATCAATGTACCATGACAGTGAGGGTGTGCTGGCGCATGGTCTCGTGGTCCAGCCTCTCGGCCGTGTAGAGGACCCCGGTGCCTGGGTCCAGACGGAACTTTCGCAGGCTGAACGGGTCGGTGCTGCTCAGGAGGGTGAAGGTCAGCTTGTTCTTCTCGTCCTCGTCAGTGGCGCTGATGCGCAGCACCTCCGTCTCGGCCTCGGTGTCCTCGGCCACGGCGACCTCGTACAGGGGCTGGGAAAACCTCGGCCGATGGTTGTTGGTGTCGATGACACGTATGAGCACCTGTGCGGTTGGCGGGAGAGGGAGCCGTTGGTTCAATGGAACTTCTCCCCAAATCAAAGTCATGCAAACAAGGCCTAGTTAACTGTACGTGGAAAAAAGACAAACTTACGAGCTCAAAGTATTGTTGTGCAAAAAAAAAAAATAAGAGGAATAATTGAATACAGCCAAAAAAAGGAATAATTTAATACAGCATATTTTAGTTTTACTGCTTTAATTGATCAAACCTCTCCCTACTCATTGAACACGCCATATTCTTTCCACTGGCTTCACCCTACATTCCCTCCCTGCCTATCCCGCTCTATTTACTTTAGACCTCCCCCCCGCTAACCCGTCTACAATCCTTTTTTTGTGTGTCTCTCTCTCTCTCTCTCTCCCTCTCGAGTAATGAGCACTGCTGTGGAGATACAGACCAGATCAATACATATAATGGTAAAAGCAATATTTTAACCGCATGGTCACTTTCCAGCACCAGCAAAGAAAACAAGAAATCAATGCTGGCTAACTCATGCATTCAGATGACTTGAAACCGGTGAGAGAAGGAGAGTGTTGAGAGGGTGATAAACATACAGGTACGTGCTTCACAAATAATATGGAATTAGACCGTCAGTGGAGGGTGAAAATGGCCCCTTGAGAAATATAAAACCAAGCTATCCTTCGAACTGTTACATAGCCCACTGTGACAGTAATTGCTTTGCACACACCATATCCAAACGTATATTCTGGAAAACCTTATTATATTAACCTTTCCTGCGCATTCCCAGATAAAGACGATCTCTTATTGCATTGCGCACCGTTCCAAAATATATCCATCTCGCTAAATTATTTGGCCCGCAGAGAGAACCACAGAGATAACGGTGGATTTGCCGTTTTTCCATTGCAAAGCCTGTCACGTCCCCGAACTGTAACATTCCAACGGGGGCTTGTTTTATCAACACCAGCCACTCGTCTGGTGGACTTCCTACAGGGGATTATGAAGGGCTGCTGGAATGCCGTGTCTGTGTCCCAGACTGGAGAGGCCGGAGCCTCTACCATGGCCAAACATGGGGAACAAAGGGATAACGGCAGATTAGACACCTGCATACCACACGCCAGGGGGCGACATCCCACATGGGAATTCTCCGGGGGAGAAGCATGGGCTACTGTGATACAGCGGGCCAGAGGAGACCTGGAAGTAGGCAACTCTGGCGACCAGAGCCTTGATGACATCAGGAGCGGCTGTTGGAGTGTTCTGGCGGCAGCGATAGCCCTGCCAGCAGAGCTAAGTAACAAATATAGATCAAATCTGACAGGAGCGATAACATTCCCAATCTGTCGTGCGCTGTGATTTTGGCAAGGCTACCAAAACGCACAGATGCTACCAAGCAGTGGGGGCTGCAGCTATGTGCTAGCGGCTAGCGGGTGGTGCTAAAAGCTGGCAGTATGTTTTGCTGTTCTATTCACCCGTGATACAGGGTTGTAAGATAGTTGTTGTACGTGTAACTAGTAAATGTGTTAGCAAGACACTTTAAGAAACTTTGAGATTTTAAAATCTTTAAGAGGTGTGAGAATCCAGGGCTCCCGAGTGTATGGATGCCTGTGTGTGTGCGTGTGCGTATTGGGAGCAAATCTCTCTGCAGTCAACCAGTCTATCTCTTTCCAAGCATCTTGTCTCATGCCATGCCAGAAGTCATGGTGCAGGATGGTCTCTCAGGCCTTGCAATCCAGTTCCCACATACACATACAAACACGCAAACAACCCAAACACCCACCCTCCTTCCCTACAGAGGCAGCACAATGAGTCTCAATCTGGCTTGCTACAGATAGTGCGTCTCGTGAAAGGAGAGCCATTCACCAGGCAGCTGGGGCTGATAACGCTGTCATAAAAAGAGCGCGGACATGGACAGGAGAATTCATTGCCATCCACCATTCTGGGGTGATTGCAAAACACACAAAAGTTTGTCATCCCGGATACCCAAATTCCCTCCGCCCTCAACTGCACCAGTCGATTCCCAAACAGGATGCTTTGCATTACTTCAAAAGAGCTGGCCCACCACGGCACCCTCAACAAATCTCCATGATACAGTCTGAGTGCCGTTGAAACAACGATATAAAAGAAGACGCCGGGCCTTTGTAGATCCCTTCCTAAGGGAGCCGAGATGGCGAATGGCAAAAGGGACTACTACTGATAGCTGGATGTGACACATGGAGACGGTGAAAGAAAAAATGGCTGGGAGGGTGAAAAGAAGGTAAGTGCGAAAGCAAAGGGAAAGATAAATTGAGGAAAAGACGGCGGGCCACATTAAGAGCGAAAAGGGGCTGGGGGGGGGGAAAGACAGGTACAAAAGGAGAAAAAACATGCAGAAAAAAAAAGACAGCAGATAGTGGAATGAGTGTTGGAGAGATGGAGAGAAAAAAGGACGGAGCATTGTGCGTGTTTGCGGGTGAGCGTAAGTGTGACCGATTATACGAGAGTGAGGAAGAAGCCGGCAGAGAGGTGGACGGAGATAAAAGGAAAAACCGGAGAGCTGGAGCAGATTGTTCTCGGAGCAGCTGGAGGTGTCCCCTGCGAGGCCGACAGGCAAGGCAACATGGTTACGGAGGGGAGAGGAGAGGAAGGCCGCATGGCCAAGCTGCCTGGCTGTCTGGCACAATCCCCGACTGTGATGTGCCCACAGTGGAATGCTCTGCCCCTTGGCTGATCAAGCTGCTCCTTCAAAGAGGCACCTCTCTGGAGTCACAGCAGTCTTGCGAGCGGTAGACAGAGCAGCACTGCGCCACAGTATCACCAAGTCATCTCTACTGCGCTGTCCTGAGGACACCAGAAAATGTTTTTGGACTCTCCATTTTCCCTCCGCTCATCATAGCTGGGGAGAGGCGCTCGCTGCTTTGAGCGCGACCATCGACTGTCCTTTCCTTAAGGGGCACCGGAATTGCCACTTTGACAGACAAGCGCAAAAAAATAAAACAAAAAACATGCCAGAAGGGTGGACTATTCTGTCCTGACATCACCGGGGACCATGCTGCCTCGCCCTGTGTGAGGCGTCCAATGGAGGAGGTGTGAGAGCACGCGAGGCAGCGAGCCACCAGGGCCATGTGGCATCCAGGAAGCCCCCCTGCCAGGTGGCAGCTTTCAGGCACAGGCAGGACGTGGCCGCCTCTTAAGTACTTGTACATGTTCCCAAAATAGGATTAAAAACAGCCCACTACCAACAGAGGTCCAGTGTTCTTGTTTGGACTTTATTCTGTTCAAACAGAATAATCATAATCCTTGCATGCCTTGCCAAAAATGTTAGGCTTTTGCAAAATTAAAAGGTGGGGTAGGGGGGGGGGGAGAGAAGAGAGAGAGAGAAGTAGGAGAGGGTACGAAGGATATGGGAGAAAAACTAAAAATCAAACAAAGGCATTCCAGAAAGAGAGAGAGAAAAAAAAATAACAGGCCAGCGTGTTTGGCAGCAATGCTTCCACATGACTGTTATTTCAGAAAAAAGACAAGTACAACTTTGTGCTACTCATGAGATGCCCTGCAAGTGTGATGCTGTAGATCAGATCACTAATACAGATCTAATTCAGGGAAGGCACATACTGGTTACAAGGGCAAAGGAGGGGGGAATCTTAAAGAGAAAGCATTTTCTAATATGTGCAACATACAACACAGCATGAATGTTGATAAGATTTAGTGTGAGTGAGGGTAAGTCAAAAACGTCATAATTAAAACCTCATTCCCTTAAAGGCAAAAAAGGTGGTGCACATGCAACTCAGTCTTGGTTAATGAACTTTACCCACTTTGTTTGAGTGGAGCTCACTTCTGTCGCTAGTTGTCTGTTTGTCTGATGTGCCACATGAAGCAACTATTGACAGGAACAGCCTGTGTGCTCAATACCAATTTGAGCTTACGCTGAAAAGCACTTTCAGGAAGGCGCGCCTTAATGAGACAGAAAAAAGTGTGCCTTCAGCCGGCCTGATTCAATCCCTCCCTTTCGACCGATGATGAGTTGCACTTCATCTACAGAATGGAAACGTGGGCTAATTATGGTGGCAGGCCATCTGCTGCTGTGACCAATCATTTCATAATTAAACCAATGACGTAAAGGTGTTTTCAGAAAAATATGTTCAACAGGAACTGTTCCAAAACATGCAGAAGAGTAATACACCGTGCACCCTTTAAACCATCCTCAGACCCCTAGAAAACCGATATTTGCATAAACACTAGATGAGCACAGTTTACCTAAAACACAAGCGCGCGCACGCGCACGCACACGCACACGCACGCACGCACACACACACACACGAAAGGTGAGTGCAACACGTATTGTCTGTAAGTGTGCTTTCAGGCTGTGACTGATTCACTGTGATAGCTGAGGGGACCACAAAAGCCTTCATCATAACGAGGACCGACTTGAAAAAAGGGGTGCGCCTTTGAACCCATGTCAGCGCCAATACTAATTGTGTTATGGTATTTTCTCTTGTGGGCTCAGCTTTTGTGTTCAAAACATACAGATGGAAAGAACTAATCAGTGTTCTTTACCATTACTTCCCCTGTCCAGACTTGGCCCGACTTTTGAACGTCTCTTATTTAGACATGATGTGCCCTCTCGTGCTGTGTGGTTCAGCGGCTCTCAAAACCCTCCTCCAAACTGTTCTCATCTCAGGGCGGTGGAGAGGTTAGGGAAGTGCGGGCCTGACAACAGTGACGCTCGCACAGGTTCACAGGACAGAGGGGACGCAGGGCTCGGTGGGAAGGGCTGTAAAACGGTGCTTCAGGTGGCACTCAGCCGAGCAAGGCAGCCAGATGATGAAAGGCCTTATTCACACAAAGTGACAACAAATAGATTCTTTTCCGGCTCCAGTTCTCCAAGGAGCCCCCTCTCCCCCTTTTTTTTGTGTAAAGCACAAAACCTTTTCAATAGTGGCGTCCCGTATGACCCAGACTGCTATTATGGATGGGGACGTCTAAGCTGCTGTATTAAACGTCCAGAATCTCCCTGACAAGCCATGACACACCAGACAATGACTAAAGATAGAGCCAAAATACTTAATACCACTGCTGTCTACAGCAGCTGTTTGACATGGACGCAGAAATCTACACCGCACACGTAAAAGGAATAGGCCGGCGGGGCATTTTGAACGACACTGTTAAATTGCTCTCCTATGCACTTCGAAAGGGCACTTATCAGCAGATGAGAAGAATCCCTCATGTAATGGAAATTACTCCGTGATGATGTATTAAAAAGTCTGACATTTCCCGTTTTACATTCAAGTCTGCCAATCAACTTGTGGATGACAAGATGTGATGTGGAGGTGCGTGAAGGTTTATTGAGCCATCTCTATTCCATACACCCGGGCACAGAGAACGAGGAGCAAAGGAGGAGTGGAGGCAGAGGCAGCTGTGGAATGCACGCTTCTGTACGATTTCGGGCCAGACAGCGCCCTTCGCCATTCTCACTCAGCTTCAGGAATGAGACAATGGAAGATTCCTGGAGCTCCCCGCCTGCCAGAAAAATAAAGGTTCCACGGCTCCAAGGCGGTAGACAAGGGGAGAGAAGGAATGTCCAGTGCCAAGCACATGCTATGGCGTGATACTCTGTTTGGAGAGATGTCTCGCTCTCCACACTCCCTGACCCACAGGCGGGTCCTATCAAAACAGTCGGAGGAACGACTACAGAATATAAGATAAACCTTCAGCTTGCCTTGACTTTCTCCTCATCTGTGTGCCCATCTGCCAGACTGACTCATGGCTTCTTCTTCAATGACGTTAGATATACACACATGGACAGCAGGCTTTGTGAGCCCAACTGCAACTTTCGCCCTCATACTATTTATACGACCATATCATTTCGTAACGTTTGCATTTCTTCTCTCCAATAGAAAAGTCAAACATGGATTTGTTTCCCTAGCAACAGGCGTCCATTTCTTGCTGATAAGCTGGCATGGTTTTTGGGCCTCTCGTAGGCTTGCCCCCGCTAACATTAATCAACAAAACGTTGCCATAGCACTACTTCTGAGCTATGACCAGATACTACTTCTCCATTTTTGAAAGAACACACAGTATCATTTTCATACAAGTCAGAAGCATCCCGCTTTTCCTCTGCCCTCCATTCTTCCCTCGTTTGTCACGCCAGCACACAAATCCACAATATTCCATGTGAAAACACCCACCCACACACACATACACACACACACACACACACACACACACACATCTCTGACAATCCCCTCTGTCAGTTGCCAACCATTTCATTAGCGATTCAATTACCTGGGTGCTGACGGAGCGCGTCCCATCTGTGGCCTCCACCGTCAGGTTGTAATTAGATTTCTGCTCGGCGTCCAGTGGCCGCGCCACAATCAGGGTCCCACTGGCCTTGCCCACGTCAAAGCGGCTGTCGTAGTTGCCACCTGTGGATTTTTCCCCCCAGGTGGAACACAATGAGGAGGGACAGGAGATCAGTGACACGTCATCGCCTGGTGAACATAATGCAGTGCTATAGACTAAGCACACACTGGATGGAGGCAACACCTGGGGTAGGGTGGGGTGGGGTGGGGGGGCTAGCATGTTCTTTAGGTTATGGTTTTCGGAATGATATTTAGGTTTCCACTTAATATGCAAGATAGAGATGTGTGGTAAACGAGCCATTTAAACAGAGTAGTGGAGATACAGAGAAACGTATCATAGAACCAAACTATTGATACATTTACATCATCTGTGTGCATGAGTGAGGGAGTCACGTGGGTCTACTTATGTGTACATATATAATTAAATTTTTTTGTAATTTTTTTAAGTCAAGAGCCTACACAGTTGGTATTAATACAGCTCACAAGACAGCAGGACAAAATTAGGTACACAATGGAGCGGACGGTAAAGGGCACAGCAGTTTTTCCTGGTCAGAAAGGCACTGACCCAATGTTCCTAATCAGGAAAAACTTTACAGCCAACACCTTGAAAAAATCACGAATGTATTCCAACGGCACAGCATGAGTTCAATCACAAGCCACAAACAGACAGGCACCAACATTTAAAGATCCCTTAAAAAGGGCAATTAGGAAATCCCAGCAGCTACCTTCTGCTGTACAGTTCAGGTCACAAGCCATCTGAAGGATGTAAAACATCTCAGTAGCCTCTATGTCGCCTTGCAAAAATCCAACCCAACAGAACATTCCACAAATAAAGAAGAGGAAAGCAGAGAAGAAAAACACACAGAAAAAGAAGACAAGAGAAGAAAAGGTGTCAGTAACACATTGATTAGACTTAGAAGGCAGTGAGGGAGGGAGAAAGTAAAGTTAAGAAATAGAGAGTTAATTCAGTGTTAGGAGCTTTTTCATGCAGAAAGATTTATCAGAACTCTATTAGCACAATATAACTAACTCATTAACTCCCATTAATATTTAAAAGAACAATTGTATGTCCATTAAGTTAAAATACTGTGCAGAAAGTAAGAATATATTTTGAACGGATTAATAAAGAAATTCAAACGAGTTCGCTCTCACATTCACGCTCTCTCACCAACAGACACACTTTCTCACACAAGCAGACAAAACACTACACGATCAGTCCTTAAATTAGCTACATCTGCACAGAGTCCACAGAGATCTCCTACCTGTAATCTCAAACCACACAGGAATGTCAGAGGTTTCAGTGGTGATGACCCCCACCATGTGAGCCACGGGGTCGCTCTCCATGACAGAGAAGGAGAGCGGCGGCTCCTCAAAGGCCAGCGGAGCGGCGTCCGCCGGCACCACAGGCTTGGGGATCCACTCGATGTGCAGGCGACAGGTGGACGACTTCTGGGGGCGGCCGTTGTCCACCGCTTTAATCTGGGAGAGAAAGAGAGGCAGAGAGAGTGGTCAACACTTCTACAATCATACTATACAATGCCATGTCCATTATATTTCCTGGAGCAAGAGGAAGGAAGAGGGTGGGGGAGGCGAGAGGGTTCAGACTCTGGTCAGAAAACACAGTCAGCGTGACAGCGTGGGATAACACAGCGTGGCATTCCCCCGCCAACAGGTGTCTAATGGCGACAAATCAACAGCTGGTCTAAGGGAGCTAATGCAATCCACAGCCTCATTGTCTCAACACAAAAGGCCAATTGTCACTTTGTGGAAATACAGACTTTAGAAATGGAGTACCACCTCCAGCTAATTCTCTTTAAAGTAAATTTAGCTATTGCATTTTTCGAATAAATCGGACAAAACTGGCCAACCTCTTTTCCCGCACAATCCCAGTGCTACGGCTAAGAGGTACTCACAGTCAGGATGTCATACTCCCCGGCTGAGGAAAACTTCTTGGAGGACACCAGTCCCGTCTTTGGCTCGATGAAGAATTTGCCATGCTCGTCTCCCCCCTCGATGCTGTAGGAGATCTCGGCGTTTGGGCCCTGGTCGCGGTCCGAGGCGATGACGCGGTACACGGGGTCTCTCTTCAGAGCGCGCTCCTTCTCCGGCTTCTCCCGCTCCGGAAGCTTGATCTTGTAGATCTTCTCCAGGAACAGAGGCCTGTTGTCGTTCTCGTCCAGGACTTTAACGATGACCCGGACTGTGGTGGATTTGGCGGGCATGCCATGGTCGGTGACAGTGATCTGGTATGATGGAAAATCATAAGGGACGGGTGTTAAGAGTGTTTGACAGTTCATATGAGCAGCGAGTCGGTGTGGACCTCTTAACAAGCCACGTCACCACGTCACTTTCCAACTCATGACGACATGAATTATTGACTAGGCAACAACTTGAAGGTCTCACTGATTAAATACTGAGAATGCCGTGCTGCAGGACTATAACATGCATTTGTATGACATTATGTAATAATTAATAATAAAAAAAACGTTGAGCCTAGACTATGAACAAGTTTGTGTCCCAAAATGTAACAATTTCAAAGACACATGATTTGCAATGGAGAGGGACAATGCTTTTATAATACTTTTTAAGACGCTGAACTAGGTACTTATTGTCTCTGGACCCGGCAGCTAAGATGCACAAGTGGGTGGTACGCGACTACATCTCATCATGAATACCATTGACTGAGGACTTTCATTACGACAAGGCCTTGGATTAATCAAAGAACCATGACAAAAGTAAAAATTTATTTCTTTACACTTCTGATGTTCAACCATCTTTCCATTCCTAGCTCACCAGCATTTTAAAGCAAGTGAAATAGTTACAAAATTACAAAACGCAATTCTCACTGGGACTTGGGTATCAAGTCATCTTTTCATTGACACAGGCACCCTACTGGAAACAAATATGTTAAAATAACAGGTTGTTGATAATACATTGTTTAAGATACATGCATTTGGTTTCTTTCTCTTATATTGTTCACTTTGAATACATTCAGTGTGCACGTAACACTGTAGTTTCTAAAACAACTAAACAGACCAGTGGTTGGAGAAAGGGGACAAAACAAACTCAAATATTCTGCAATGAACACAGAACAGCATTTACAAAGATTTATTTTTTTCATAAAAAATATTTATGACAACATTAAGGCTCTTGGTGAATAGATAAGCTGACTATATACTTCACCCGTTAAGAGTCAAAACAGATTGTTTGCCCATAAAATGTGTAGCATTGCATTAATTTGGGCCTTCTTATATGAATGTGTCTAAGCTTTGGAGTGCACAGTTGAGGGGGCTTGAACACCAAGAGTAAGAATCTGACCAACACAAACACAGCACTTCATTTTCTGCTAAATCAATTCATTAGTTTGTTTACTATCACCTGAGCACAGAAAATCAAAGGGGTGCACAACTATACAAAAATAGTTTGGGCAGGTCTTTAGCCTTGTTATTATTAAAAATAAATTGTAAATCTTAGTGTTTCTTTGCATGTGCCCTAACCGAGTGAGTGTATTGGCCTTTCGAGATTTACTTAACCGTTGTGAAAGATACAAACCATCCCGGGCTTAAATGCGGCAAAGTAAAAGACTAGAAAAAATTTTGGGGTCATTAAAAACCATCTGCTCAGCACTTTAATAAAAACACTTTGGAGGCTGGGGCCAGACACACGCCATTTGGTACCATAGCCACGATTACAGACATAATGTGTTTTGGTTTTTCTGAACCTGTCCACTGCCGCCCATGCTATTTACACCAAGTAGAATTAATTAAATGGGATGAAAAAGACCCCTCGAGTTGCTAGAATGGCCCCCTCTTGGGAGCGGTCTGTTAGTTCATCTCATGCTATGTAATGAACATTTCCATTATAGCCAGATGAGTTAATTTGGCCCTTGGTCCAATGATACTGTCTGCTATTCTTTCATGCAGCCAAAACAGTGAACAGAATAACTTGAAACAAGGAGGCTCTGTTAATGGGAATGGTGAACTGGGGTGGCCGAGTAATTATATAGAAATGGGAGAAGATATAGAGCATTGAATGTAAAACCGCACTTTGTAAGCACAAAGAGCTCTGGGCTTAGTCAAAGGTGGTGGAAGTGTGTGTGTGTGTGTGTGTGTGTGTCTGTGTGAAGCTAGACAGATTTTAATCAACGGCAAACGTCTGATTGTCCGACACTATACAAAGAAAATTTGAAATCGTTCAGAAGTTTCTTTATCAAAGCATAGAATTGAGTACAATCGTTGCACTTCCGCATACAATTGGCTTTAAAAGATCTTATAGCAGTATAACGTAGCACTTAAACACTGAAAAGGTTCCGGGCATAGTTAAGTGGCTGGAGGAGAATAAGAGCTAATGATCAGAACGTTCACTTCTTTTCTTCCTGGGTGTAAGCCAAAGTGCTTCTCTTCAGATCTGGAAGAGACTGGCTAGCCAACGTGTCCGGACATGTTTCACCTTTGTCGTTTATACTGCCGTTATGCTGCTAGAGCCCACCGTCAGACTGCCACCAGGGACCTGTCGTTTGCTCAGGCTCCCCCACTGCCTGTGGTTCCGACAAGCCACGGATAAGCTACCAACCCCCCCAATCCTCCCTATCCTACCATAAAAAAGTCCCCCATGGCCCCCTCCACTGCCTCTCGGCATCTGGTGCAAACAAGGCTGACACAGCCCCCGCCCTAATAACTCTCAATGCTACACACACACACACACACACACACACACACACACACACACACACACACACACACACACACACACACACACACACACACACACACACACACACACACACACACAAAGATGCATACTCAAACCAACAATGACACACTTGCGCGCGCGCACGCGCTCACACACACACACACACACGCGTGCACACACACACACACACACACACACACACACACACACACACACTCCCGTGGCCAGCAATTCTCTTGTTCTAACCTGCACAGCCATGGTGCAGCATTGAGGCTAGGTGTGCATGTGTGATTGGTGAAAGCAGGTCGAGGGGTTTAGCAGTCCTTTCCTCTCCAGGAAGAGATCTGGCCCAATAAAGAGCTTCCTGTGGGATTCCCACCAAACACTGACCAGTGCTGCAAAAACTTCTAAAGTCGCCATGGTTACGGGGCTCCGCTACGGCGAGTGGCTCTGTTCTCACTTACCCACATCCAAGGTATTTAGGTCAAAAGTTACTTGCTTCATATTACTTTCTTCTCTCCCTCACTGCTCTTCTTAAACAAGTCTAGTGCTCAAACACATGTGGACTGGGATATTCTTAGAAAGTCGTTAAGGGCCACATTCATTTTAATTTATCTTATTTTGCTCCAATTCCTAATTCTTAGTTGGAGATTTGCGTTATTGGACAATGCAAGTAGGAGGTGCAAATTAGTATAAGAGTGATGGGCTGCATTGCAATTTAGCAAAATATTAAATGACTTTCTGTGCTTTGCGTGTTTAATGCGGTTATTAAATGTCTGTCTGTTGCCATTTCATTAACAGGGCAAATTAACAGCATTTAAGAAAAAAATGGCATCAAATTATTAGGGAATTTTGTTTTCGTAGATGCTACAATTGGCAATCTGTTGAACAGTGAATGTTTTAGTCACTCACTAGCTTGGGAAATTGTACAACAAGCTCCTGTAACTCACTGGAGTCTGGTCTGTGAGCCTTGCCTTATGCTGACCCTGGTCACAGGTACAAATGGAAAGGCTAGGTGCTAAGAGGTTCAATTAGGATATTCTGAGTGACTCAGTACTAACGTGTGCAGAGGACCATTTCATTTATCACAGAGGGACATAAATGGAGGGATGAAGGAGAATAGAGAAAAAGGGCGGGCGGTAAAATGTCTCCAAACATCTTCCTTTAGGGAACACAGACCTCCCTCCTCCCCTCCTTCTCAATCATTTACTCAAAGTCCCAGAATGCAATTAGTTCAGATAGCTGTGCAGATTTGGGATGAAAACACAGGAGTGACCTGGCACCAGAGATTATTAATCCTCTTCCAGTGAACCTCACATTCTGCAACCTAAAATGATCATTAAAAGCCGCCCAATCGGCTCCTATTCAAACCCTGGCACACAGTTAAAAGTGCTACATCAACGGTCCCTTTGGTAAGCACAGAGCAAAAGGGAGTGAGCGAGGGAGGAAAGCACAGAGGGAGGAAATACAGGAGCTCAATTAAAATCCACAAGTTTAAACATTGGCCCCTCCGTCGATGCCAGCTTCCTGTCCCGGCTTGCTTCATCCCCGGGACGGAACAGTGGGAAAGAACAAAAGAACAGTCACCCAGATTCCCCCAGCGGAAATCAGAATGAGGCGGAATGATTCCAAAAATTCCCTCTGTATCTACAGTGCACTTTGTCTCTTGGGCTGACTTTTGGATGGGAACATCTGGCTTTCAGCCAAAGTGAACTGAAAAGGCTTTAGACATTTTTTTTTTTTTTTTTACTCTTCTGCGGTTGAGGAGGTTGACCTTCAAGTCTCCTTATTAGCATGTTGCTAATGCGTCTTCAAATATATACAGAGGTTTAACCTTTGTTGACAGTTTGCCTTTCCTTTTTCCTGCTAGACAAAATAAAGTGCTCACCTCAAGAATGTGCTCGTCCTGCTGCTCTCTGTCCAATTTTCTTGAGGTAGTTGTGACCAGGCCTGTTGAAACAAAGACCTTTATTAATAATAACCTTTAAAAGTAAGTTGATGCTTTTTGTATGTCTTTGTGAAGAAAATAATAAAAAACAATCATAAAACCACTGGGTGCAAAAGAGCAATTCATACCCAGCAGGGAACATAGAAAAATTCCACACTAACTTGATTACAGGCACATGATGTGCTCTGCAGTTTAAAATAGCACTATTAGCCCGGAGGATTCTTTCAAACCAACACCAAAGCATGAAGGAACCATGTAAATACTGATGCTGTTGGTGAAACCCAATCCCACCACTCCACAGTTACACACTGTAGGCTCACTCAGTCTTCTCTCTTCCAAGCTATCTGAGAGTGTTAAAGAGAGGGCCACTTTCGGGTTGACCCCGCTAAAGGTCTCAGTCTTTGGTCAAGCAACATGCCCAGACAGTCCGGTGTGACGAGACCTTGTCTTCCACGTGTGAAATATCACAGAGGGCTGCCAACAGCACCGAAACAGCCTAGCAGCCTCCCCGGCAAGCTGAACAAATATGCAGCAAGTCAGACACCGCCTCTGCTCCAAACGCCGTCTCAAGGCCTCTGACCGGAATGGAAGGAGGAGGATTTGGGAGGAGAAATCCCAGTTTGTTTTAAGGATTTCCAGGGATTGACAGACTCCGTGTCATGCGTGAGCTCCTCGACAGTTGGAACTGGGCTCGCTCAGACCACAGTAGAAATAAAGCGGGGCTCGGGTCTCGAGGTCTAATTCAATTTGGGATCAGATTCAACAACAAAGGGGAGAGAAGGCAGAGGAAAAGAGGGGGGAGATAGTACGGCTACATGGCTAGCTACATTAGGAGTGGTCTCTGCTCCAAATAATAAGCATATAGCGTTCTCACTCCGAGCATAATTGCAACCTTGCGTAGACGCTGAATGTAGAGTAGACTTGCCAACTCGGACCGCACCAGAGCTGTCTGGCTGCCACACTGTGTCTGATTAGCATACAGAGGAGGATTTCCGAAACCCAAACCCATCAATGGCACATACGCTTGGAACCAGAATAGCAAGCCACAGCTTATTGCTTACTCTGAAAAATACTTCAATTTCTACACTCAAACGAAGGAGTGTCTAACTTTCTCCACTTCTTTCAGTCCTTCTCTCTACCTCTCTGTCCGTCTAGGGCTTTAAACGCATTGCACAATGTTTGACTCTCTACTACCACAAAACACTTTTTAGATTTCTCAATAGAACGTTATCCGTGCAGGAGACGGAAGCCTGCTTTTCCCTTGATAGCAGCATTTAGACATTAGGACGCTGAACAAAACTAATTAGAGCAAAATGAATAGGATAACGAGGGTGCTCAGAGAAGCAGGGGAATTTCTCAAGTCAGCCAAAAGCAAATGCGTCTGTACTCTAGGGATGTAATGATATGAAAGGGACTAGACGTAAACGGGGCTATTAATATGGATTTTTAAACAGTCACAGGGTTGAGCATATAACATGGCCTCTGTGGCTGTCCAGAGAGGTTGCCAATTTGCCAGGCATCTCAATGGAGGTAAACAGAAAGATCAAATTACTCCCATCTCCTAAACTGTGGCAATGAGTGGGGGTTAACATACAATCTCGGTCCTTGTACAATATCTGTCCTTGTAACACTGTTAAGTGTGTCTCCACAAGTCCACAGGTTTTAAAATCTCCAGAGCTTTAAAGCAAAGGGCTGGACTCCCCCGAACCGGACTCCACTGAGAAGCTAAAATGAACCGGAGAGACCTCTTAATGGTGGCTCTAAATTGATAGTGACGGTTGCTTTGATGTACAGCAAAGCCTTTACGTTAGACACGTTTCCCTCACAAACCTTCTGCCTCTCTACCTGAGCTGGCAGTAGCAATACTATAAAGCATATGGAAATTGTAAGCCACCAACCAAATCCAAACTGAGTGTACCGAAAAGGCTGCGGTTCCAAATAACAGCCCAACTCTCACAAAAAACGTGCGCGAACACACACACACACACACACACACACACACACACACACACACACACACACACACACACTCACACAAAAAGACATCCTCGGGCGTGGGTTGAGCCAGGCCGATAGTAATTATAGCTGTGCTGTTTTGAGGGAGGAAGAAAAACAACACTGAAGCAGCAGTAGTGCTTGAGCCCAAGTCCTTCAGCTGTAACCACTGATCCAAAATGGAGGCCCATTGGGGAAGAGGTGGGGGGCAGGGAGCCCAGGACATTGTTGGGGCTGCCTCCTCCCCAGGCATTACAACTCTGATTAGCAGTCTCGAGGCTAACACACATTTTCAGGTGACAGATATTTAGCCAAGACTGCAGTCAAAGGAAAACGATACACCCGTCCGTACTATCCTTACAGTAGGTCGACCATTGCAGACCATTGTTGAAGAACGGATAAATCAAATGACGCAATTATTTAGTTTTTTGTGCCTTCTAAGAGGGAAAAGATATCACCCATGGCAACTGATTTCTCATCAAGAACATAACCAAGTTTCGTCCAATATTCTAACACTTCATTACAAATCTTGAGTATGAACTACTCCAAGCTAGTCTCTCTAGGGATGTCTTTATATTATCCAAGTGTTTTCCATATTCATGGTGCTAACTACCAATATGCAAAAGGATCCAAAAACTGTCTTGGCAAACATTTTAACCATTTATCTTCCTTCTTAAGAGGCAAAATTTCAATATGACCCTGAACTCAAATCCCATGAACATCAACAGAAAATAATTTAGCAGGGATAGAATGACACACTGACTCACACACAGCTCAAATCCAATTTGCAAAACCACTGATTTAAAGAAATTAAAGAAACTACAAAACAAGAAACTTAAAGGTGAGCCCTGTCATGCACCTATGATAGACAATTAAAACAATGTACAGATGCAACCTGTGTGGGTTTTAATTTTTAAATTGATTCTGTAAACATTCCTCTATTCCCCATGTCCACCAACTAAGCACGGGTCCCTGTTTAAAACAACACAAATAGCATTTGGCATTATTTTCAAGGACAGTGGCAGCTACACCACTTCACAACTGAAACGTCTTGTTTACCCTTTGTACCCTCCACAAACACAATGCCTCAAGGGAACAAAGGGCTTCGTGTGCTTTTTGAGAATGCACAGTTGTGTGTCAAAGACTCAATTCTCCCTACTTCATAAGCCCCCTACAATGCTACTAATAAAGCTCAACTAATGGACACTCATGAAAGGGGATACAAATAAACAGCATCACTTAAAAAAGACCTCTAACAGCTACGACAGATTACTTTATAAAGCTCTCTCACTCCAAGATCCAGATGAATCCAGAGTGGATGTGGGAAAAACATCAATAATCAACCATATAAACACATACGAAATGAGAGGAATTTTCAAAAGAGGACAGAGGGGGGTGGTTGCCTGAAAGAGGCGTTGTGCTTAAGAGATAGCCGTGAAAAATATTGGCATCAAACAAGCATTTTGGACAGATTTATAAGGTCAATGTCATCGACAGTCACCATGGAAGTGTATCCGGCCTGCCCATGCGTGGCCGATTCCCATTGCTAGATGGCTGTTAAAAGCATGTGACTGATGTGTGGGCTGGTGTGATAGGATGGGTAATTGGAAGCTGTGGAGCTGTTTAGATTACCAGCTGGGTATCATACTGGTTACATTCTCATGCCTGCACACTACACTACCCTCTGTCATATTATTTAGTGGGATGGAGGGAAGTGGTTTCACAAGAGTGGGCAGAAGAGGAATGAGAACCTTCGAAGGATCAAAAAAAGAAAGTAAGACAACAGGAAAGAGAGAGCACCAAAAAAAAAAAAAACGACAGACAGCATTGGACAGAACGGTAGGACAGAATGGGTCTGAGTGACACAACACTGGGATAACAATTCCCTAGTGGATTACATGTTTTTAATACACCCTAAAGCTAGCTGATGTGTACATTCCCATGCTCGCCCATGCGAGCAGGACAGCCTGATGTGAAAACGCTGTGTTCTGTCTCCCAGACAGGGAGCGTCGGAGGATATGTAGCTTCAGCTGTTTCTAGGCGGCCAACCCCACTGAGAAACTAAACGCTGGGCCTTCTTAAGGTCGGGGGAGGGTGAAGGAAGGGAGGAACAGGTGTGCTCAGACACGTTAAATGAACCTTGAAGTCTCGCAATACTATATGCCATTCTCCCACTTTCCTTGAACAAAACCACCACATAAAATCCCAGAAGCTAGTGCCTTAGGGGGGGGGGGATATTTTCTTTCCCCTTGTCTTTTTGTTTCGCTCTCGCTGTCTACCTTAATAACCCTTTGTGCCTCGTGCCAATTGTTCAGACTCATAATCATAGGAAATGTCAGGAAGTTGTTGAAGGTGGTATCCATTTCCTATCTGGTTTTCCCTGCGATTTGATTGGGCCTTTTGAAAAAGGCGTCTGACTGTGTGTGTGTGTGTGTGTGTGTGTGTGTGTGTGTGTGTGCTTTTTTTTTTCAATGTCAAATAGAGAAGGCGTTGTTGGAAGCTGATACGAGCACCCCAGGAGTAGATGATTTGCCACTCAGGACTCTAACAGCTACGAACCTTTCTATTTCCCCCTCCTTCTTTCTAAAGGCTTTTCATACAACTCAAGGGATTAGAAATGCATATAAAACCCGTCAGAGGTAGCCAGGCTTGCCAAAGTATTACCCAAGATATTCCTTTTCAATTGACTACAATGAGAATCTCTGTGCTTCAGGCTTGGGGGTAGAGGGGAAGAAGTCTTCAGCTTAATAGCATCTTAGCAAATCACCTGGGTTTATCTTTCTTCGTTTCAATTCAGTTTCAGGATTAAACGCTCCCATTAAAAAAGGAAAACACTGAGCTGTACAAATCTTTTACTTAAGAGGAGTAAATACTAAGTTAATTCATTATCATAATCACAACTATACACAGGCCGGCATATAAATATCGGACACCACAGGGGAAAGATTCACTGTCATAAGACATAAATAGCCTTGTGATCTTTGCTCTAGTTTTCCCTTCCTATCACCCTTATTTTAGGTAGTTTCCAGAGTCTGTGTGTGTATTTCTGACGAGATGTCAGGCTTCGCTACTTGCCCTCATGCTCCTGTCCCTGCCGAACAGCCTTTTCAAAGTTCAGTCAATCATGGCCGGTTAGGTGCACTTAAAACACAAACAAAGTTTCCCTTGCTAGCTAGAGCGTCCTGTGCTTTTTAGATGTGATATATTATGAGAACGCTTCAGAAATCTCTTTTAACTGGAAGAGGAGGCTGCAGGGTGACAAGAGCGAGTTGAAAGCTCAGCCATGGGCAGGGCAGAGGTGGTCTGCTCCAATTCCAACACCCACGCAGTCTTGCTTAGGGTCAGGTAAGTAACAGTGGGAAGAGCGGAAACAAGCCTACAAGAGCTTTGAAAGGAAAGAGAGACCACCGAGCATGAAAAAAAGAAAAGGAAAGGATGGTTGTGAAGCTTGTGGTATAGTTTTCTATGTGTCTCGTTTGGATTTCAACCACCTGTGGGATGGTCTTCACAGTAGCAGATATTGAGAGGGTGTTTGTCTTGTTAGGGTCACGAATCAAACGTGGACGGAACAAATTGATTTACACATGGACAAAAGCAAAAGTCTCTCCCAACCCTCCGTATTTTCCATGTCTTGAAAAAGTGTGGGTCAGCCATTGAGTTCCAAGCTCTCAGAGAATAGGATTGCCATGGTGTCGACAAGAGAGGGGAGCTGGTCTTGCACTTTAATGACACACACCGTCAGAGAGAAGCAAACAGCGCGACTTGTTTACTCTGCAGAAATAAAGTAAGCCTTTCATCCTAGGCTTTAAGAGAGCCCATGTGGGGCATCGTAAGGAAAAGTGCAACGAAGGAAGCCACTCAAAACGCCGGAAGAAAAACCTTCAGCTGGTTATGAACCTTGCCAGACTGTCATGGCAAGTAGCTGTGGGCAAAAAGCCCATGTTAGCAAACGAGCTGGATTGCTACCAACATATGATTCCAAATATAAATTCAAAAAACACACAAAACATAGGCCCAGGCCTAAGTTACTTTTTCCCCACCCCTTTATAAAGCTTTGCAGATATGCCAAAACATGCATTTGCTCCCATTGCCATTTTGGATCATGTAATTACAGAGGTTAGCCTGTTCTAATTTAGAGGATTGAAGAAAATGGGAGAAAAAGAACCAAAGGGTGTGGGAAAATGACATTGATTTTATATTGTGACCCAATATCTAATATATTTCTATTCACTTTAAAGGTTGGGCATAGAAAATCAAATATAATTGGCTATTTCTTAAAAAAAAGAAAAAATGCATTTCTCATGGTTTGAGGCTGCTCAGCTTTTCTCTAAAGCACTAGGCATTGTTCCAGACTGACCATCTCTTTTTCGATCCATTGCTTTCTACCTCTGCTATGCTCGCCTATTACATACTTTTTTTTCTCTTTTCCTTCAGACTTTCCCTCTTTTCCCTCCCTTAGTTGCTATCTCCCAATACCCTCCATGAAAATGTTCAAATGCAATAAAGCAGTGATTTAGCAAAGTTCTCCTTACACAAACCCCTCTTTGTTGATCCCAACACGAGAGGCTCTGAAGTTCCACTGATAAAAGTTTTAACATGCTTTGATATGCATGAACGGCTCTCATCCCAACTCCTGACTGTCCCCCATCTCACCCTTTTTCAAAGCTTTCCTCCGGTGCTTTTAAAAGAGGTCTGGGAAGAACCATAACTAAGTAAACAGGTTCTGTCCTCCCTAGACCAGCCCATATGTGTTAGTTTCATAAATACCCTCAATACCAAACATGGGAGAAATATTGATTACTAATACATAGATTACGAAGAGTTTGTTCAAAAAGAGCAAATAAAAAGCAGTTATGTACTGCATGGCTTAAATAATGCTTCAACATACTAGTCACTTAGCCGGTAAAATACATCAACCTACTGAACAGCGGCCTAGAGTTTACTGAGACTATATCTGGAAGCTAACCCTAAAATAGATAGCAATTCCACTTCCTAAGACGCTCCTTGGTTTCCAATGAGAGGCACCACACTTTCCATCAGAGAGGTTAAATGAAAATCATTGAAGGTCAGTTTAGATCAATCATAAGGCCTCCCACTGATCAATTTATTGATCACCATCGCTTTTAGGAAAACTGTGGATAATAGAATCTCATACAGCCTCGTGTGAGGGTTTGGTGAAATGACACCTCCTGTGAGGCTAGTAAAATCCTCTGGGAGATGGAAGTAATTGCTGGGAAATGATTCATCTATGTGGTGGATATCACATCTATTACAGGCTAGCAGCGCTGCTCCTATGTACATATCACCGGTATCTGTAAAGGGGGAATAGCATCTTAAATGTTGTAGTAAACCTGTTCTCTGCATAGTGAGTGAGCCTATTTACCACTAGGTTTAGTTCATTTTGGGGTGACAGATATAATGGTACTTTCTTGGATTCTTATCTCTTAGTGTGTTCTTGGCATACATACAAACAAAGCTTCTTTATCAAGACCTAATCTACTGCTGCCTATTTTAGCAATAAAGCCAAACACACTAAATACAGGGCCACACCCAAGTTTTCCCATTCTTTCTACCTTCTCTTTTCTTTCCTTCAATCCTTGGAGAGAAGCCAAGATTAGTCTAGGGCTTGTTCAGGGAACATACTGCATGGCCAACCCTTATTTGGTCAGAAAATTCACATTGGCCACTGCTAACAAAAATAACCCCAGTTTGTTGATGAGACTGCCTTGGAATATAGGACCACACAAGTCAATGAGGGAAAATTGGAGAGTGATTGCTACTGCCCGTTCCTTATTTCTGTTTGAATAAGCGCTTGCATTTAAAGCAATAAGAAGCCAGTCAGACTCGGAGGTAGGAAAAACGAGCTTGGCAATTAGCAGCTCCTGGGAGACGTACAAGGTTGAACAACGCAATCTAAACACAGGTTAGTTTGGCCTTTAATGTTCAGTGTTAATCAAAGTACTTTTTTTAACTAAACCACAAACAATTAAGCCTTACTAGTGTTACTGATGTGTCTAGAGGGTTATTTGACTTGTTGAAGATGAAGCCAAAGCATTATAAGACTATTAATGTTCAAGTTTTGCTGTACAAGTCACTGTCAAGCCACTGTCAGGCCACTGAAGTAACACTGAACCCACAAAGTGAAACACAAAGCCTAGACAGCACAGAAAAACACATAATATAAGCAGAAGTCCTCTTCATGCTTTACACACTTTAAGCGGTGTTCCTGATCTGGGTAAAACGCACACTTCTGTGCCAAGCTAAAAGTGATTAAATATTCAGCATTTGTCTGTTTCCAGAGGACCATATGCAAGAGGACTGGGGAAAGCCTCAGTAAACTCAATGCACTGATGTGCTCCACGAGTCATGTGGGCCTACTAGAGGCTTTTTTTAGCAAGAAAAAGAAAACAAGGGCCTCTTGCAACAGATGCTGCTCTTCCAACAATAAACATCTCCATAACTGCCTTGAGTCTCCAAGGGTTATCTTAGAGTAGGCCTGTGTTTTGGTTATCTATGTCCGTGAATACCTTATAGCGGTCTTTGAAGAGAGGTGATGCATGCAATTGATGGGAGTCTTGTGACATTCCATACCACCTCACACACATATACATATATATACATATATATACATATATATATATATATATATATATATATAGATAGATAGATAGTACTGTGAAAAAGGCAGGTGTGAAAGAATGCAGGTTGTTCATTCACTTTGCATTTAGTTCATTTATAAAAAAAAACTATTAACACTTAGATTTTTGAAAGCATTCTTACTTTACACGCCTGCCTAAAACTTTTGCACCATAGTGTATAGGCCTATATGTATGTGTGTATGTGTGTGTCGAAGAATGTATAATCTACAGTAAATAACATAGCAATCGAAATAGACAATTCTGAATACCTTCTGAATTTGCTAAATTGTAGTTTATCTAGTTTTCCTTGGCAGAGAGGAAGCTGAATTTGTGACTTATGACAGAATATACTATAACTTGGCAACAGATAAAGGTTTTCAACTCAAAGATCCATGGAACCACCCTCATGTCAATGCAGGTTTGCCATCCTACCTGTCTTGGGGCTGATGGTGAAGAAGCCCTGGGGGTTGCCGCTGGTGATCTTGTAGGACAGCTTGTCACTGGCCTTGGCGTCCGGGTCAACTGCTTCAATCTGGATGATGGACACATCTTTGGGCGAGTTCTCAATGACAGATGGGTAGTAGACGGGCTCAGAGGTTTGCGGCGCATTGTCATTGACATCTTGAACCTCAATGAAGATGTCCACAAAGGCAGAGAGAGGCACCACTCCACGGTCACTAGCGTATACAGTCAGCCAATAGTGGCGCGTAGTCTCGTGATCCAACAGCTCTTGTGTTCGAATGACCCCTGGGAGATAAAATAAAAGAAGGCAAATAAATCAGAAGCATTAAACTCAAATGCCAAATCTTCACATTACATTTTAAAGGGCGTTTCAGTTTAAAACATAAGGAGATCACAGGTGGCCCACACCATTACTAGCTGGTGGGGTTGAACTGCACTTTCTTTCGGGACAAGAAAAACTCATTAAGGAATCAGGCTTCGGGGGTTAATGAAGGGAGCTGGAGTGATATATGGCAGGGTGGTGTATTCACATCACATCAGCAGTCCTCCTGTGTTTACCCTCACTGGCAGGGGCAGGTTTTTTACTGCTGGCCATATGCCATGTCGAGGCTATTGCCTTCAGCTGAGCAAACAGAACAGCTTTCAGAGACACCTAAGGCCCAACATACAACAGTGTTCCACAGACTGAGGATGCACGGGCAGGAGGAACCAATTGAAAAAAATTAGTAAAGGTCGAGTCACCACAGGAAACCAAAGCGTTTCTTCAAACACTTTGCCAAACAACAATGCAGAGAAAAGCCTTTCAACACAACTCTACTGTTGAGACCAATAAAAGTGACCTCATAGTTCAGCCTATCTTTAATGATAATAAAAGCATGGGTGTTGTCCAATTTCTACAGAAGGGAAATAGGTAACCACACACCCACAGCTACAGCTAACCGTTGGCCCCATATACACCATTTAACAGTGATAAGGATCTGTCCTGGTTGTTTCACAAAAATACATCACACCATGGCACCGGTCTCCACTGCTGCTTTTAAAAGCCCTTTTTTTGTGGTTGTAATTCAATGACCTTTACTACAGGAAACTAAGAAATAGAACAGCCATACCTTTGGTCTAAGGTAGGAAAAACTAAGAAAGAGGTGAGACTAGTAAGGGTTCCAAAAGACTTGGCATATCACTTTTTAGAGGGCTTCTATTTTTTTCCTGTATTGTATAACTGAGGTGTTTTTGTCATTTTTCATCATTACAGCTCAATGAACTTAGCTTGGGGCATGTAATAACGGAGGTAACAAGGAAGGGGTGAAAAAGATAGCTCCCCAATGTGTCCTACAGGCAGGGATGCCAGGGCTTACAATCGCCAATATATCTTCAATGTAATAAGGTCATTGTTATGAAGGGAAAGTGACTGCCAAGGCTTGCAAGTGAGAAACAAAAAATGTGACCCATCTTTTTGGGGGCATTTGTGAAAAAGCTATAAAAAGTGAATATATGTGACAAAATTCTTTATCAAATGCCAAGTTTTAGCTGCCTGAAGGCTGCTGCATAGCAACAGAATAGGGAAAAATATTTTCCATCAGTTGGAAACTGGCAATGGCTATAAAGCCTACATATAGGACTTTGAACCTTGGCCGCAATGCACCACCGGAACAACAGTTCCTTAGACAAACTAATGGATAACACAAAATGGGGCAATTAAATACGAATGATCATGCACTTTAGCTTTGCCAATCCGAGACGATACCACCTCTACGATATTCAACTTATTGTACTAAGGCCTATATGTACGGAATGTCATGCTTGAAGCATTAAAAAAATAGGCTGAATTTGCTCTCTGTTCTTTATAGACCATAAGATTGATACCGATTCACAGAGCACATAAAAAAGGTGAATCAGAGGTATTGAGCTTCCACACCTTTCCGCTATAGACTATGAACACACCTCAGCTAGGCATAGAGGAAGTGGAAAAACCTGCCCTGGGAGTAATAAAAAGATGACTAGGCAACAAACCAGATATGCTCCCACTCGTTTTACACTGTTCTTTTCACTGCCCTCTGGCTATGACTTCCAAAGCTAAGCTACTTAGCATAGTATTCTAACAGTAAACATTGCTCAAGGAGCCCAATGCAACACAATAATCCTTCAGTCCCATACACAGAGTTAAATCCATTGACTGTTCTTTTTGGTATGTACTTATGGATAAAATGTGAGCCGTAATAGTTTTTAAACGGTGTGAAGCACTGATTTAAAGTGCGTTGTTTTGTGCTTGAGTGTTGTATTGCGAGCCTCCTGGCTTTCGAAAAGAAAAAGGGAATTGCTGTGTGGGCTGCCATTTCAGTAAACGCTAAGTGGATTGTACAAAGATGGTTGATCTTTGCCAGGTGCCCAAAATGTCAGTACCTTTTATTGTTTAATACTTTCATGATGCGTTGACTGCCTGTCATGGTGAGGATGTGTCAAGTGGAGTTAAGCTACAGGTTTGAACCTGAAGTAGGGCCTAGTTGTAGGCCTACAGTTACCACCTATAGCATAGTATGATAATAAATAAAAACTGGATGGAAAAAATGGATATCAAAAGTTGGCCATTGAAATAAATTAGTGCGCCAAGAGATTACCAGTTGTCAGTAGAGGATTAGAGGATTACAGAATCCTGTTTATCCCCTTGCTCATTTTTTGCTCCTTCTTCAAATAGCTTTACTGACAACAAAACATGTAATGAGCCATCAGGTTGTAGTTACATAGATTAGAAATAAAGTTAGTTCATCAACGGATGGGGAATAACAGAAATCTAACATTTTAAACAGACTGAAAGAAAATGTTGCGCCAAGAATATCAAAATAGGAGAACATATTAGTTGTTTGACTATTATAATAGTCAATATGAATTAAATACGCTTAAACATATATTCAGCAGAAATAAAAGGTAATCAAATATTGCGCTTTTAAAGGCATACAACATTGTCTTTCCATGTCTTAGATGTGTCCCATTTCTGTTTGTTACTGAGCATTAATAAAACAGAAGGTAAAATGGAAAGCCCAAACCATAAATTACTACGTGTAAATCCAAAGTTGCTCTTAGTTGATAAAACATTGTACTGATGAATGATGATTTTTTTAGGGCAAAGCAGTTTCCAAATAAACTGATACGAGCCAATTACTTTTCTACAGGAAAAATTAACAATTTTGAAATACACTTTCCTTTTACCCAAAACATTTAATAAGCAAAACAAAAAAAGCGCCCAAAAAGACGGTTTAGGAAATAATTAAATGGCCAAGAAAATGGTCTAGATTTTTCACCCTGACCGGAATAAGACAAACCAGAGGTGTGACTCTTCAGAACAAGAGCAGCTTATTCAGCTAAATTCCCCTGGTCTACAGTTGAAAAGTAAGAAGCTGCTTTGAACTGGGCAACGTCCGTTAATACTCATCTACCCTTCCCCACATTCCTCAGCCTTCTTAGGCCTCTAGCTCACATGCTTACATAAACTTTCTCAGCGCTTTCCCCCCTTCTCTCTTTCCACAGCCCAAGCAAAATGCTTCAAATTCCATCGCCACGTCAAGGCTGGTGTATTAGAAATAGTCCCGAGGCAAGCTACCCGTCCCACAGAAACTGAAAATCATACAATATAGAGTTCCCAGAGTTTGTTTTGCAGTATTAATACCCTAAAGAAATGCAGTACCATTGTGCCAGGATCAACTAAGTACTTTAAAGAATGCCAGTACAGCTTTTTGGTGAAACTGATCTTCATAGCATGTACCTCTGGACTGTTCAAGTACTCATACCGAGGTCACAGTCACATTCTTTGAATTATGTCCAATACTCAAGAGGGGTTTTCGATATATAGGTGTTGCCCCGGGAAACACAGAACAAGATCGGTTAAAACCATTTCATACAAAAGCTACCATCTCATTTCCTACAGTATAAAGGTCCAGCAATTATGAAAAAGCAAGGCAACGCTCCCTACTACTTACGCTTGATGCATCAGTGTGTTTTGTATACAAGAAGCACAGGCAGAAGCGGCACTATCAACATCTGGCTTATGGGGGAATGTCACTTTAGACAAACAGAATAATTTCAGAAGCTTAACAATGTAGAGCACTGTGCCTCACTCTGCATGTAAGCGTAATCTTATAGTCTTAAAAGGGGGGGATGAAAATGAAGCAAGATCAGCTAGCCTACAATTTAGTCTCACTGAAATTGCACTGAATCAGTTGACATTAGAACTTGTCAAAGATACATCAAAAGTAGAACGGACAATTCAATGTTTTCTTTCTCTCAAATGAGGTTATGGGTGATCATTTTTAATGGTAACGTTTTTTTGTGGTAGCCTAATTCTCAAGGCGAGTTAAAAAGTGGAAGAATGGCAGCCTTCAATGCAAGGCTGCAGGTGAGGGGAAATAGAGAGGAAAAATGCATTGAATGAGGGGAAAAGGATTCAATTAGAACATGCCAGATGGGATAGTTTTTTTTTGGGGGGGGGGGGGGGGGCCTGAATTTAGCACATTCATTCCAGTTGAGGAAACTTATTGAGACATGCCCAGACAGATTCCCATGTCATCCTTCCTGACCAGCGTTATCGCAGGAGTGTTAGAGTAAGCCAGTTAGCTTGCCAAGTTTAATATCACATCCATATTTAACACCTGATACACGCTGGACAGCCCTGCTTTTCCACATAATCTGATAATCATGAGGGTGAGACATGGTCTTCATCAAAGCTCGATGACACACCCACAGCAAAGTTCCCAGTTATCACACTGGGTAGGTCTTCACAGACAAAACCATAAAAAAGGCACTGCAAAAGAAAATGGCTCTTACATCAAATTGGAATAGTGACGTTGACGTATTTTTACCTCTACCGAATGGCGAATGCTTTGCCAATCAACAATTGCAATCCTTGTAAAAGCGAACAACTTCCTGCTCTCAATGGAACTTTAATCCTAAATTCTGTTATTAGGCCCAGATACCAATCCACCAGCACACCATCACTCACTAGTCTTAACATGGCATGGCGGCAAAGACTTAAAATGTTCTCTCTTACTGAAGGTTGCATTGTCTATGTTTTGAATAAAACAAAACCTGTCTCAACTTGTAAGTCGTGAAGTTGTTTAATTCACCTCTACAGAGGAAGGGCAGAGTCACAAGCATTAGGCTACCATGACAAGAGTTAACATGTGATTAAACACACCGTCTGTGTAAAGCACCTATATAACTTTTTTTTAAAAGACCTAATGAGCTGAAAGAGCAACAAACTTTTAACTAGAGGAAAGTGTGCTTTTTATTTAGGACCCTATAATCAACTTTGGTCGACTGCACATTCCTGGTCCGGTCACCCCAGCAACAGCTCTCAAGCAAAAACTATTTGGGATCATGTGCTTCTCTGGAGTCATACTTCTGGTTGGAGTTCAATCAATTAGGGTCAAGGTAATCGGAATTGCACTGTTTCAATGCCGTATGAGGGCGAGGCAAAGACACGGAGACTAGCTCCCGCCGGCCCACCTGCCTCAAACGGAATACTAAAGGCAGCGAAGTATGCAAAGACAAACCATTCAGCACATACCTCCCTTATCTGGCATCACTTAGGGCCTGCCCACAACCCTCTCCACAGGAAGGGCAGTAGAGTGGGGGTCACTTTGGCACAGCGTATAGCATATTTTCAAGAGGTTGTCGAACAAACACCCTCAGAGAATTCTGTCATTACGCATTCAACTTTTTCATTTGCCTTCACAAAGACCGTGTTCACTGCACTGGATGCTAACAACTTGAAGTGAAAGGGCAACGCATACATTATCCAAAGAGCAAAGGGCAGTGCATACATTATCCAAAGAGCATCTAGATAGAAGATACCAGTCCATTGCAATGTCATTCAAGGATATATGTTTAGTTTTTCTGCCCAGAAGTAGATTTTCAGCATGAAAGAAATTTTAATTTCAATTAGGCTATACACATTTTCAGAATTCATTCATATCTCTGAATATGAATTAGAGCCCAAGATATATCGGTATCGGTGTATATTTTTGCAGTTTTTTTGTTTGTTTCATCCTTTATTTAACCAGGAGGGTCCAGTTATCTCTTTTACAAAGAAGCCCTGGCCAAGAGAAAAACATCAGCATAAAACATTTGAACAGACGTAAAACAAGCAACATAAACATTAAAACGATATGCGATTAGGCCTACATTTCTTTGTCAAGTGTTTGATAACCATGTTTGAAAAAGATCATTGCAAAAATGTGTGTTTACGTATATATATATATATATATATATATATATATATATATATATATATATATATATAAGAATATTGGCCGAAATATCAATGTCAGAAATGTTTTACTCCCTAATATCGGTATTGGCATCTAGCCCATAAGTCTAGTATCGGTTGGTCTCTAATAGTTACAAATTAATTTGAAATAAGCTTGCGTGTAAAGTAGCCTTAAAAACTTTTACTTTTTACTTTACTATTTACTTTATAATAATGCCAAGAACTAGATAAAGGCAACAGCCAAAACTACTTAAATGGCAAAAAAAATTACATACAAAACTAATAATTGAGTATAACTTCATGCTAAGGGAAGGGGAACTGTCATATGATTATGCAATTGTAAGCTTGTTACTTTTCTACAAGAGGTTTATTGAAAAGCAACAGCTATCCAATTAGGCTCAAGTAAAAAAACAGCTTTAAGTACTCACAAATTGTTAGTTGTTATTTCAACAAAAAATGTAGGCCAGGCTATATTTGTTTACTTTAAACGAGAGGTAATGAGGTTAAGAGTATATCAAAAATAATTTAATATACACATTCCAGGGATATTTCTCTCCACTAACCCTTAGTTTCAGAAACATTTTTTAAGTGAATGAATGAAACAGGCAACATGTGATTCTAATATGCATTTAGTCTAAGTAAATCGGCCACATGTGGTCTCTGTATTTTATTCACCAGTTCAAAAATTCTTGAGCAGAATGTGTGTGGCTTGTACATTTACCGCTTTTCATTATAATGTTTTGGGTTTTAACCTTTTTTAGTAAATTTTGGTTACAATTCATGACATGCAGCTGCACCACGGCTACGCTACTTAGATGAAATGCCATATGTCTATAGTTTCCTTTTAGCAACATAATCTTGGTATGTGGTAACCTCACACCGCTACCCTCTCCTCCTCCTCACTACTCTTCCTCCTCCTCCCCTTTTCAGGGAGTGAAATCCCATGAGGTGCATCATCGCTTAGGGGCATATTTGCTTTGCTACTGACCCTGGCTGTGATCCCTAACAATGGAGCTACGTTAAGGAGAATCCCATCATGGCTACTACTGATAAATCACTTTGAAGGCCATGGAGGTGGAGAGCTGGACAGGAAGAGCAGGTCAGGACCTCTCTGACCTGAGCCCTAGACATCCAGGACTGGATTTCAAATAAGATGTATATCAGTCATTTCTAGAAGAACATTACACCTACAGTTCTTTTTCAAAGAAAATGTTTCACACAATTCCTAACACACACTGCCTCGGGCAAAACAACATCTTTAACTGGAATTTATTTTGGCTAAATCCCAAGGCAGTGTTCTGTAATGAGACTTTCACCAGCACTGTGAGTTGTAGTGAAAGAAAAAAAATTATATTTTGTAAAGTTGTCTTAAAACAGGACTCTAGTGTGACATTTGCATTTTAATCTTTGAACATCTCTATTTAAAAGATAAGAAAAAGGCTAAACCAACAATTCACTTATTTCAGAGAGAACAATCAAAGTAAGACTGGACAGAGACAATGGTTGACAGATGGTTGAGTAGAGATGCCTCATGCCGGCTCTTCCCTTCATGCTAACCTTACCAATCAACCAAACAACTGTGATTTACCCACAGGTTTAAATAAGGGACGAACTCTCTGATAAAAAAGTAAAAATAGTGCTTGTTACTAAACTTATTATATGTATTTGGCACTACTACACATCTGTAAATTAGTTTTCCAAAGATTTTAAATGGAGATTTCAGTCTTAGAGGATATGCTCAAGGAAACTGATGTTTTATTCATCATGTTTCACAGGCTCTTTGGTACATTAAATATGTATACCGTCATGCAGGACACTAAACCACCCAGATTGTGGTTACTAATATAAGGAGTAGGCAGAATTCCAGATTTTACTAATAAGAGATATGACCACTGGGTTTTTATGTCAATTCTAGTGAAGTAGGCTATTTAACAAAAGTGTTAATGGGATTGATGGTCCATCTTTCTCTGAGACCATTGAAAGCCAACCAGTGCATATTTATCACATACAACAATGGAAGTAGGCTAAACCTTTTAAAGAGAATTTCAAAGACAAACATCGTGGAATTTCTGAGCCTGAGTCTGTCTTGAAACTATAAAAAACGTGTTAAAGTATTTTTAATGTGCAATGCGTCCTAGAGAACGTTTTAATGTGGCCAGATTTTCCACAAAGTAGCAAACAGGCTGCAGCCATACACAGAAAGTGTGGGTAGGGGGAGTGGAACGGACATCACTCAGAAATCCTCTTAAATCCACGGCAACTAGCTTGGAATGTCTACTGCAGGTCTAAGAGACAGCTGGCCCATCTGTTCCTCACGTCAATTCTCTCCACAGAGAAAAATGAAAAGAATCAGGAAGGTAAAGTGTTCTCCAGGAAGCCACACTCACCTAAATTATCCACGTGTCCCACACTGAAATATTTGGATGGAAATGGAATAGAATAGACAGCACATATGCATTCATGCACATTGGTTTTATTGTATACATCATTAAAAACGAATACCATTTCACGTTGAAGCTATATATGGTAGAAAAAGGGGAAGAAACTCACCAGTTTCCTCATCGATGGAGAAAACCCCTAGACCAGAGCCATCCCGTATGGAGTATCGGATTTCTCCATCTTGACCTTTGTCTTCATCTTGAGCGGTAACTTTCATCACAGAAGTACCAATGAGTGCGTCCTCTTTGATTAATCCCTTATCCACAAACGATGGAAAGTACGGCCTATAAAGATTCTCGTTGACATCCACAATATCCACTTCAATGAAACAGGTTGATGACAAAGACATTGGCTTGCCTTTGTCTTTGGCCTTAGCTGTAAGATTGTAAACCTGCCTTTTCTCATAATCCAGGCTCTGCACAATGCGCACAGCGCCGCTGAGTTTGTCGACCTCAAAGCTCCCGTCTCCATTGTCGATGAGGCTGTAACGCACCTGACTTGATGGTCCGATATCAGGGTCATGAGCCTCCAGCCACATGATAACTGTGCCAACAGGGAGATCCTCCCTCACTTTGACACGGTAATTGGGAGGAATGAATTTTGGTGGATTATCATTGACATCTTCCAAGATCACTTTTAACAACACAGTGGACACTAGTTGAGGTTCATCAATGGCCTGGTCGCGTGCTGCAATCTTCAGAATGTAAACCGGATGCACCTCCCGATCCAATGGCTTTTTAACAGTCACCACACCGGTCTCCTCATTAATAGCAAACTGGTCTGTGTCTGCAAAAATAGAATACCTAATGATTCCATTGTCACCCTGGTCCTTATCGGTGGAGTCCACCTGGATGACTTCCGTACCCACAGGTGTGCTCTCACTTATTTCCACTGAATAGGACTCTTGCAGGAATTGGGGACGATTGTCATTTGCATCCAAGATCTTAACATCTAAGAGGCGTGACGAGGATTTCTGTGGTATGCCGAGATCATAGACGGTGATGTTGAGTATGTAGTGGTCTGCTACTTCCCTGTCAAGAGGAGCATAGACCAGAAGCCAGCCACTATCCATATCAATGATAAAGCGACTCTCTGTGTCCCCTCCTGATATTACATAAACCAGTTTCCCATTGAAACCACTATCTGTATCTGATGCAATTAAATGGACAATCCTGGCTCCAACAGGAAGGTCCTCTTTAACCTCAATGACACTGGGAAAAGACTCAGCAAACTGAGGGGAATAGCGGTTTACTGAATGAATGTCCATAAAATTATCATCGGGTTCTGTTTGGGTGTTGATCCTGCTGCCATGAAGTAGCTTTTCTGCCAGCATTGTAGCCACACCAGTGTCTACGCATTTCACTTGGACTGGCTTACGAGCGGTCATAACGGTGACGTTCATTATCATAGGTTGAGTTTCATGCTCGCCATCGCTGGCGATAATCTGTAAACTTTGAGACGACACTTTGGCTGCCTCTCCCTCTGTCAGTGTCTGCTTCAGAGAGAGTACACCAGAGTTCTGGTTCAATTCAAAAAGACCATGGTCATTTCCAGCTTTAATGTCGTACCGCACCAGCTGCAATTCATCCGCATCAATAGCAGACACCGTGGTCACCTGCTCTTCCACCCCATGGTCTCTTGGGACAGTGACCTCACAATCCACACTCTCAAAAAGAGGCTTATTGTCATTCAGATTATTCAGTGTGATGGTGACTGGCGCCTCCACCTCTCGCCGGAAAGGGGTGCCCCAGTCTGACGCTCTGACTTTGAGATTGTAAATCCTTGGCATAAGCTCGTAATCTAGGACCTCAGAGGTACTGATGACACCGGAGAAGTAGTCGATGACAAATGGCTGTGGGCTCACATTGGCAATGCTGTAGGTCACATAGCCGTTCTCACCGCTGTCCAGATCGGTAGCTTTAACAGCCAGCACACTAGTCCCTGCAGGTACATTCTCATCAACACTGGCCTTGTAAGAGGTCTGCTGGAACTCAGGGGCATTGTTGTTCACATCAATAACATCAATGATGACTTTAGTAGCTGCCTTTTTGTCACTGATGGTAACTTCCAGGTCATATCGTGGGGCATTGTCAGCATAAATTGGTCCAGTTGTGGTGATTAGGCCAGTATCTGGATTAATAGCAAATTTGTTCTTTTCGGTCTTATGCCTGAAAGCATACTTCAGCTGTGGGTGTTTGGGCAATGCCGTTACCATAACAACAGGAGTATGGAGAGGGGCAAATTCACTCAGATTTACCCTGTAAACGGTTCTCTCAAATTTAGGGGGTCCCACTTTAAACTGTGGGGATGTAACATGCACCACATTGGCAGAGGAAAACTGAGGGGGGCTTCCTTTGTCCTTGGCCTGTAAAGTGAGGTTGTATCCAAACGGCTGGCTATCCCAATCGACATCCTTCACTGCTTTGATTTTATACTCCTTGCTGCCTGGACTGGTTCTCATGGCCTTGAACTGCTGGAGGGGGTCACCCGCTACGATACTCAATGAGGCTATCTCCCCGTTGGGTCCCTGGTCGTTGTCCTCAACCGTGACAATAGCATACGTGGGGTCCTGGTCGGAGTCTGAAGGAGCTAGGGAGACAGCCGTGATGACAGGTGCGTGCTCGTTTGCCTGCTCCACCCTAACAGTCAGCTTGGCCATGCTGCTGAACCCACTGCTCCCATACAGCTTCATACCTCGATCCACAGCTAGGATCTCCAATTCGTACAGCTTGGTCTCTGAATAATCCAGCTTCCCTGTTAAAGTCACCACTCCACTCGTAGGGTGGACAGTGAACATGTCCGTCCATTCTCTGAAGCTGTAGTAGTACTCCCCGTTAGTACCGATGTCTGCGTCAGTCGCTGTAACCTTAGCCACACTGGCCCGTATGGCTGTGTTCTCAGGCAGAGAGATGCTGTAGGAGGTTGGAGAGAATAGAGGCCTCAAGTCATTGGTGTCCAGGACTTGAACTTTGACCCTGGTGCGAGCCTCTAAATCGGTGCCTCTCTCCACAGCTTTGACAGTAAGCATGTAATGGTCTTTGACCTCCCGATTCAGAATGGCAGTGCTGCCTCCTTTGGTCCTTATCCGCAGAAAACTGAAATCTCCCAGCAGGTAGTCCTCTGCTTTGAACAGGTTCTCATTGTCTCCCGATATTATTTTGTACCGTATCTCCCAGGTTGGGTCTGTGACGTAGATGCCCATTTTGACGTGACTCTCTAGATATGTCTTAGCAGCAGAGTTTTCATATATGGTGGCATTGTAAACAGTGTGAGTGAACTGCATGGGTGGTGCTCTCTCCAGACTCTGGTTCCCGGCACAGCCACAGAAGAGTTGCAGGAGCAGTATGAGCAGTGAAGTCAAGTGTTTCCCCATTTTCGTACCGTGATCTTCACCAAACCACCTATGAACACATACACAAGAAATGGTTACATGCTTAATAGGCATACTGTAATTTATTTTTGAGAATCCCAAAACTGCATATTCTTCAGTCTTACAAATTCAATAGTAAGTTCACCTTTATCTTAATCCAAATGTACTATTATGCAAACATTTTCTTTTCTAAATGACTCAATAGACACTACAGTCACATGGTGCCATATATTGGTTTACTAATGAAATTAACAATAAGTTGAAACAAAACTGTTAACCTTCTAAATACTTCCCCTTTCACAAAAATAAATGTTGAACTCTCTTGAATTTTGAAAGAACTGAAACTATCAAAACCAACAATTTCGTTAAAATAGGACTGTTTTTATTCAACTCTACGATGCCAACAGCTCTTGACACAGGCTTCTCTTAAGATATTAGTCAAATAGCTCAGCATAAATTTGAGCGCAAGACAAAGCCATTAAAGTTTCCTTATTAGGTTTTCCATTAGCTTAGCCTGCCATTTATTGAATTGCATATGTCTAATATGAAAACATTTCACTATTGCTGTGAGTACATAACAGTATTGGCTAATTTGGGCATGACTACTTAAAAGCCGAAAGAGCCGTACTCGTTTAACAAGGCATCACTAGTGGTAGTCTAAAAGTGCATTGGGGAAGAAACAGTCCAGTCCATTTACTGGCATTTGCCTACAGACGAATGGAATGGAGACAGTATGTGGTAATTGCAATTAAATGTACAACCGACATGCCCTATCTCTGTCACTCATTGAGCCATGCATGCTAGCGAAATTGAAAGAGCCCACACAGCACACAAATTAATGAACACATTTTACTTACAACCAACAAGCTTATTATTTGTGATTAAATAACGACGCGAGCATGATTATCAGAATGAAACTGCAAGTGACCAAAGTGAAATCGCCCTCAAAGCTTAATCATAAGTTAACAAGACATTATTTTGTTTAAATAGTTGACTGCAAAATGCACCTAAAGAACACAAAGGAGGCTTAAAACAACAGTCAAATAGCTTTCCAACGACTATTATTCGTATTCGACTATGCAAGTTATTTTAGTTGCATATTAATTAATACATTCACAATGCAAGAAAGTAATGGCAAATCTTGTATTTTCTAAAGACAAAAAAGTATAACCCATCCCCCAACAGACCCATTCCTTTCACTCACTTCACGAAGCCAATGCACCCGTGTTTCAGCCAGATGCCGATTGTTCAATATGTACAACACTCAAACGCTGAACATTTCATAAAGCTGTCTCAAACCAATGTTAACCACGAAAAACGGTGGTTTGTTTTCCTTTCGATTCAAAGTCAGGCTAGTCTTATAAAACTCCCATCAAGCAGCTACATTGAAAACTTAAGGGCGCTAAACTTCCATGCCGTGGGAGAAAGAACGGACTCTTCATGCCATGGAGCACCACTCAGCGAGCGTTCGGTTACTCAGATCTCAACTCAACTTTTCACATGTTTACAATGGTAAAGATTTCTTGCAATTGTACCAGAAAGCGAACAAATACATATTGCATTTCACATACCTATTCCTTCATTAGCGTCTTGGATTAGGAGGTTTTTCATGAAGTTTACAGGTTCCAAATCTCTGCATGGTATGCCGTGTACCTCACTCCGCTACTCTCCACCTAGCACTATTCTCTTCCCTCCGTGTTCCATCGCTCTCCAACACTCAAAACCCTTCGTATCTTTCCGCGGTGCGGACAACCGGATCTACTTACTGCTGGCATGAAAATAAAACTCCCCCGCTTATAAGAAACACAAGAAAGGATAAGAAAGGATCACAGAAGTTTAATAAAACAAATAAAGTATTAGTAAAGTTTGATTATCTTTAGGTTGCAGAATTGTTTCAACATTCTATCAAATTCCCTTATTATTAAACCTAGTTGATGGAAATTGAAGCCTTAATAGCTTTTTTTTTTACCAGAGTTATACAGTCCATGCAGTCTACTTGAATTGACTTGTTACGTTAGCGTGTAGGCTAACATGCCTATTTTTATTAGAGAGGATTGCCAGGCTTATTGGTTATCAACCATACCCTACGTGGCCGGGTGCTGTAGAAGACTAGAACACCACGTCAAGTATACTGGGCTGTTCAGCTCAAAGTATCAACTAAATGCAAATATGCATGCAAAATTATGAACACAATCTTATGAAACTTAGTCCTGCAATAGTGTAGCCTACTTTAATTGAGGCTCGTGGCATCTTATAGTTTTAAGGAGAGCTAGAGTGCGTTTGATGGCGCCCTATCACAAAGATTTACCCGGACTACACTGGTTGTTTAAGGTGCTTCGAAGACAAGCGACTTGAGAAAGATATATTTTTGTGCGTGCGTATACGAGTGCAGGCGTTTGTATGCGCCTTGCTGTGTGACTGCTTGACCATTACGCAAAAGGCTTTAAGGAGAATAACTGTTATTTACTAAAATTTAAAATAACCAATTTTAGGCAATGTTTTTCCCAAATTGCACTGTGTAAACCTTGCATTGACAGTATGACATTTCCTCACCGGACCAGATGCATGAGCGTCGCTTCTCCGAAGTTCTTTTCAGATAAATCTCCAACAGTAGTCTATTTGGAAATGTACATTTCGCAGATTTGAAAACTCATACACCGAAACTAATCGGTAGGCTTAATCCACATTTTTCACATTTGTAATGTAGTAGATGCGAAAACCAAATTTTCACAACACAAGATTCCTATCTTTCATTTGCGCTCCGCCACCTGGTTCAGCAGCATAATAAAATCGTTGCAAACCTTCGCTTGTTGAGGGAACCTGACGTCAGACGTGATCAATAGTTTAGGTTACTTTGTTTGTTGTCCTTTGCTTGTAATCAAAGTCCTATAATAGGTCTAGTCTATAATGAAAGAGCGTTTTTTAAATTCTTATTGTTCATGCTGTATTGTGATTGATGTTGTCCCTACTCTTTTTGCTTAGAATATTTTTTTTTCAATTCAACACTTAAAACATTGAATATTAATAGTTTTTATTATTATTATGATTAAGTATTGTTTTTGCTAATTTGGTTTTGGTTATCACCAGACTACCAGTGTTCACCAGTGATTGCTTCAGACCAACTATTAGGAAACCCTGTTCTGTTTCGTTAGCATGTGGTTAACCATTATTCTCGATATCATACTAGGGGCTGTTTGACAACTGTGAGGGTAAGCATGATCCAGACCAGTCATCCGGTGTAAGAATCCCTAGCTAAATGTCCATGCATCATGGAGTGATTTAAGTCTAATTTGCCCAAATGCCCAGAGGCATTAGTTATTTGTAGGTGTACGTGTTTCTGTGTGTCAGAGTGTGTGGGTGTCAGCTAGTTTGTGTGACTTTTTTCCCTTCCTGTTGAAGTTAGTCATCAGGAGTTGTTTTTTTTTTCTTTCCCGGGAGTCCCTCCCCTCTGATCCACCCATAAAGGTTTAATTGGATTCAGGTCAGGTGATCCCTAGGGCTAGTCCCAATCCTTTGATCCTGCTACTGTTTGGTCATTCCATTGTCGGGGCCTCCCCAATACTGCAAGCCCTGGATTTTTGCATAGCGAAAAGCAAGTGTGTCATTTTCCTAACGCATTGCACAATCACTATGGAAGGCCCGTCCGAGTTACAGATATGTTGTAAATTTGTTTTAGAGTTTCGAGTTTAAACTCAGCCCTTTCTTGGCAATTAAGCCCTGAAGATCAACCTCATTCTAAATTGGAATTCTGTCATGTTTTAACTGTCATATATTTACAGCAGAACTTTTATCAAATATATCTTATATGATTTGTTGTCAATGTTTGGTGTAACAGAGACAGTTCTCTATTTTTCTCTATTGTTATCCAAGGAACCTGTCCTGGGTTGGTCTGTTACGAACATATTAACCGCAAGCACCTTCCAGCTGGAAAGTGGATAGAAATCAGTACAAGATTTAGAAGATTACTTCTATGCCGAAAGCCATGTGCCATACAGCTATTTGTCCTTCCTTGAACTCAATCCTCTTGAATTTGAATTTGACAATGCTATGATACAATAACGGGGAGGGGATGATTGAGAGAAAGGCCCATTCTCTGAAAGACATGCTTTGAAATAACAAATTGCCCTTACTTGTCCCAGTCAGACATTTTATGGGCTGAAAAGCTTGGACTCTGTGCATTTCCCTAATCACAGGCCACATGTGTTAGTTTAAATATTTTTTGTTGGAGGGGGAAATGTTCATATAATAATGCAGGCGTAATGCGTCATAATAAAGGAGCAACATTTTCCCTACGGCTTCAGAGGCAGGCTGTGTTCCGAATATAAATTATTTTCCTCCCTCAAGCAAAGCAAAAGATTATCTTACCAAATCCTCGTGAAAGGAGATGCTCTTGTAATTACGCCTGAAAATGATCGTATCGAAAATGGTCTCTAAATATTCAGAGGAGACAACTGAGAGAATTGACATGAAATACATTATTCATTTACATTTTGTTTCTAAATTCCCAAAGTTAAATGGGGTTCATTCAAATTGCCTTCACTTGTCTCTCTTGTCAGAAACTGTAAAGTTTGAAATTCTATTTTATTCTGTACACTAGACTCTCTTGAACACTTATACTCGATATTGCCTGTCACTGCATATATACAATTTATTTGCATGTTTGACTTAAACAGTGTTTTATTTTGAATCGATGTGCTGTTCAATGGCTCATACCACATACTGTAAGGCAGATTTCCCCTGAGACATCCCCAGGTGGGATGGTACATTCCATCTAAGCCATTAGCATAATAAACAGTCTCCCTCGCCTCTTAGCCCAGGGAACAAAGTCCATTTATATCCAAAGAGAGTGTGTGTATGTGTGGGGGGGGGGTGTCTGAGGTCTGACTGAATTTTAGAGTGAGAAGGTCAGCAGTGGCAGGTTCTCAAAAAGGCAGAGAGGTCTGTGCAAGTGACAGCACTTAGATAGGTGAGGAGAGCTCAACTTTGTGAGCAAAGAAAAAGCACGTAGACATAGACGTAATAGAAATAGACTTAAAGAACGGGAATGTAAGCAATCACACTGCTCTAATAAGGTATCAGTTTTCTACCTGGTACTTAGGCTGTGTGTAAAGTTATGAAGCCATGCCAACCTTTTAGAATGTTTCTAATAGTGATAATAATAATACATGGGATTTATAAGCACCTTTGTGATAACTAAAGGAGACTGTACAAAGGGAACATGGAGTTGAATTGCAGTAGATGTATGGTTGAGTAACTAATGCACATACCATTGTTTAAACCTTCTCGTTAGTGAAAGGCAAAACTCTTAATTAGCCAATGATTAATCTTGAGCAGTTTTCTGCCAGTGAGCACTATTTATCCAAGCTGTGGAATTATAGAACTGTCCGTAACAACATTTAAATCTATTAGAGATGTACCTCAGAAAGCTTTTCCTTTTCTTTATTGGCAAAAAAAAAACACTTTTTCACTTATCTTATAATGCACTCTGATAGAAATACATTTACCATGAAGAGAACATTTTATTTGTTTGTACAAGAGCACATGCAATCCGAAGAGAGAAAAAAAGAGAAAGAGATGTTAAGACAAGGACATGGCTTGTGCTATCTACACATGTAAAGGGACTCCTTCAACAGTCCATCTATCTATCCCTGCTCAGCACGCCATAGTCCATAACCGCATTTGACAGACAAGAGGCATCTTGTGCTGCACACCTGTAGGACTGACTGCTATGGGGTTTTGTATGAGACGGACTATATGTGGATTGTAAAGCATTTTTCAAATTTGTTTATTTTAAATGTTTTCTTTTCTTTTTGTGTTGTTTTTTTCTTTTATTTGATTGTTCATTATGTGTCTTCTAATAAGGGCACTGTCTTTTTCTCAGTCACTCACCCTGGATAATAATAAATAATAATCAAATAGCTTTGCAGAAAATGAAAGCTTTAATAGACACAGGATTGGTCATCAAGAATCCAACACATTAAGACGTTAGTGTAACTGTGTAGGTAGAAAAGAAACCCGTGTCATAAACCATCTTTGAAGTTATGACGCTGTAAATGGTATTTTAAATACGTAAACACTGATGTCTGTGGACAGGGTAATATTGGCCATGTACTGGGTTTCTCTAGTGCCTTTTCTGTCTCCCAATCCTTATCCCATGAAAATTGTGTTGGGATTATACACAAAAGGCGCATTTAGGACATGGATTTGCATGTTTGGATTAGTGATACTATGTAATGGAGGCTCGTGTTTGTAGTAAAGACTCCATCTTGTTCTGTTCCGACACATTAAAACGATGCATGGCACCAATTTTTACTCAAAGCAGTCATCTCTGACTTTGAGAGCTCAGATAATTTCTTTACTGCTGTCTGTATCAGGAAGAAACAGATGCCCAAGTCGAAATGCTCTGCCATGCAAGTAAAGCCTTGCGTTTCAACAAGCCACTCCAAACAACAGGCACTCAATCCTCTCTATTCCCCTGCATGTAGGGGTTTAAGAAATGAGCGAGAGATACAAAAGGATTGTCTATGCTTTGAATCCTTCAGAACCATTTTCCCAGTTATTCTCATCCAGCCCAGATTTTCCCTTGAACAAATTAGTGATTACAAAACAGCACATTGTGAATAGCAGGGGCCCTTAAATACTGTACACTCACTTCATTGCTCCAACATATCTGCATCGTTTTCTTACCAGCTCTTTGTGCACAAAAACAACCTAATCGTGTTCCTGTGGCGATCATGTATTATGTATTACACACACATTTGCTTATCTAATAGAAGCCATATCGCCTCTCAGAATTAGGCAGCTTAGGGAGTGCCCTAAGGCCGTCCTGCATGCCTCTTAATCCTCTGATCTGGGGGATGCCGCATTGCTCTTGGGAGAGTGAATAAAGGGGCTCAAGGCTCAATACTGCTCCTCTCCGTGTGTCTCTTTTCTTTTTGGAGTTCCAAGAGGAAAAGCTTTTGTTTTGCTTCAGGCTTGCTGAGACTCTGAATGGCTTGGGCAAAGACACTCCACATTATGGGTGCTTAGACCTCGCCTGGAGACTGAACTTGCAATAATAACATCTGCGGAAGAAAGACACCAACCATATTGCCTGATGACATTTCCTTTTTTGCTGTAAGTACAGGTCAAACTGTTTGTAATTGCAGCTATGGGTGCTGAACCGTTTGAATTGCAGGTGGCACCCACAGCTTTAATCAGCGGCAACTATTGACCTGCATTGCCATTAGTCTATCTGTGTAGGTGGGTTCTGTATACTGTATGTGTGTTTGTGTGTCTGCGTGTGACCATGTTTTTTTTTTCCTACACACTGTCCTGGTGTAAAGCATGTGTGATCTGCATTGTTTGTCTTGCACAGCACAAGAGAGGCAATGTCTTCAATCTGAGTGTACTGGAGGGGAAAAGTCTCAGCATATGACCCAGAGCTAGAAATCTCGGGGCCAGGACAGAGACACAAATCAGTGGAGCAGCATGAAACCTGTAGTATTCATTAATGATGGATGGACCTCCCCCAGGCAGGGGGCTGCACGGGGGAACTCAGTCACTACAGCACGGAGAGAGGACGTTTCTTTCTCATCCAACGACTATGACACACATCTTATATTTATATAAAAAAGTAATCATCATGTTTCAGTTGTTATATGGAATATAGACTACTATCCCAACATGTCTGATATCCAAAGCAATTTCCAAAGAACACGCATTCCTCATTCATTGTTATAAATTGCCATGTTCTTGCAAGACGTAATGCCCAATTTTACTTTTAAATTCATTGGAAAACCTACAAAGCGAACCCCACGGTTTTAAATCAAATGGAATGTACTGGTGTTGATAGAATGTGCGCCAGGTTTATGGTAATACCAGTCTAGATCCAAGCCACAGTTGTTGATTAGATTCAGTAATGGGCAGGGGGAGCCAATCAGTACTCTGCACAGTTTTTGTAAGATCCGTTGTAACCAAACAAAAGAACACACTCAACAGTTTTAGAGTCAGCTCAGTTCTTGTTAAACACTCCAGTAGCATAAAGAAAGTTATAACGGCTTCATATCAACATCAATGTACAACTTTACTTTGATATGCCATCTGTAAACTTGTAGGTTTATAAGGGGCACCAAATACAAAATCAATGTGACAACACACTTTAAACTAGAGAGTGCCAGAGAAACTAATGAATAAATAGGGCCTTTGCAAGGAAAGGATGATATTTCAGGAGGGACAGAGAAAGAGAAATATAGGATTGAGACTAAGAAGCAGAAATACAGGAACACTTATGATCTGACTCGACCCCAATTTATGGAGTTCCATTCACTGCTGCAAGTCGGCAGCTGATGACGTTTGTAAGTTAATGATGACCCAACATCCTACACTCCAACGCAGAGGTCAAGGCTGAACCGTTCTAATGAGAAGTGATAGTAAAACATCCAGTCTTATTCACTGAGAATAACGTAATGCCTATGGAAACCAATGGAAGTGCTTTACGTATTCTCACAAAGGACTACGGTTTGTTGTCTCTCGTCCTTGGTGATGGAGTTGGCCACCTGACCTGCCAAGTATATGACCTTCTCCAAGAGTTGGGATCAATACATAGCTGCCGTGACGCTGCAAACAAACCACTGTTTACTTTAGCTCCCATATCTCTCACTCATTTAAAAAAGGTCAACAGACTCTGTGTTACACTGATAGGACAAGCGAGCAGCCCTGCCCTTTCCACTCTGGTTTGATCTCGGGGATGGTGCGAAGTGGACTATATTCTCTCCTTTTGATGCTCTCTCCTTCTGTGTTCTACGGTCCACAGTGTTGTCCTCTCTGTTAGATCTGTGTGTGTGTGTGCGTGATTATGGGTGTGAAAATGACTGTGAAAGTAAGGAAAGAAAATTACAACCGAATGACAGAGAGAGATAGAGTATACAGGCAAGTCCTTCATGCAGTTTGAGTGCAGTCCTTTCTCTCTGGACAGTTCAAGTTGTATAGTATACCTGTTCAAAGAGACAGGTCCAAATATTAGTTTATCACCCAACGACTTTGAAGGGGCTCCTCTTTGAAGGCTAACCGGCCTGCCTGCTCAAAGCAAACGCACAGCTTTCACCCTCTGCGGGTTTGTGTGCAAAACACAGTTAATCTGGTGACTGTGGGGGATGTGGCAACAGCGGCAGCCATTGAAGTGGTAGCCGAATGAAGACCGAAGATTAGCCGGCTAAAACATGGCTGCCCTGAGGATGACTTGACACGACCGCACCTGGGAACACAGGCTCCTGTTGCTCCTCTTCAGGGACTAGGAGCTGCTCTGAGCATGTGATGTGGTGCAGTGTGTGGTAAGGAGCAAGAGAGAAAAGTTGTGGATATTGGAATGAGAGTGGCTTAGTAGAGAGAAACGTACTGTCTCTTGATATGATTTGTACTGACTCTGCATAATCAAATAATTTTTTTGACACCGGGGACCTCAGCTCTATCCAAAATCTATATTTTTTATGGACCTAATATTCCTGAGCAAGGAGAATCCCAGCTGAGAGGGGGAAATTAGGAGATGACATACTGTTAAGTAGAACTGTGGTGAAAGGCTGTGACAGATTTCATGATAAATGAACCCCCAGGGAAAAAATGTATACGAGCCACATTCTAAAAATGTTTTTAAACATTTCGTTGAGAACAGTTAGACCCGTCCTGTGCTGCTTACCCAGTGGCTGCGAAATAACGCATTCACAGGCATTTGGGCAAAGGTGCCATCTATCATGTATAATAACAATAGCTTGATCTGTATAAATGTTTTTGCTTTACAGAAATGGAAATGTATTCCAATGTTTTTGCAATTGAGTAAGGAATGTTGTCACTTTAGAACAGCACTCCAATTATATTTAATATAGCCAACCACCACCAATGGGGAATGAGATTCATCAACTGTTGTATCATGGTTACAGTTTTCCTTTATCTCATCTCACATTTAACATCAAGATTTTGCAGTTGGGAATACAATTATAGTTTGCAGACTACAGTGGATTGAAGCACATGCAAGCATGTACACTAGCTCGAGCATACGCACTAAATGTACAGGCAACTGTCTGTTGTCAAGTGGAACCTATACTGTTATTCAAAAAAGGCAAGTCCAAACCTTTTAAAAAGCTTTTTCAAAATATTGCAAGTGCCAGCTCCCCTTTGTAACAACTCCACAGATTCCCCTGCTTCTAATTCTATGTACATATATATATATATATATATATATATATATATATATATATATATATATATATATATATATATATATATATATATATATATATATATATATATATATATATATATATACACACATATATTCTAAACTGTAATAAAAATGTATATGTATATATTATAAACTTTGACCTAATCGAACAGGACTGGCTAGTACCATGAGCACTCCCACAAGAGTCCATAAGCCTCTCCATATTTGATGTTTGAACCAAGGCTCCATAGCTGGATATGGAGATGCTACATATGAGCTATCTTATCTGCATAATGCTCTGTTCCAACACTGCCTGCAGAAATGTGTTGTGACACTTACTTGTTTTCACCTATCTGGCTGCTAGAAATAACAATGTGAATATTTCCTAGTTTGTTTATTTTTTACCTCACCTCCTTTGCTCTATCAAGGGAAGGAAATGTCAATAAGATAATACTGAACGGCACTATACACAATGACAGGGTTGGTTCATTGAGATACCTGTGACATTAGAGAAGAGGAAAGTTCCCTAAAGGGCAGAATCCAATGGTACATCCTCCAGAGTACCAGGCCAGGTCTTGTCAATGCTGCTGCTCTGCTGTTAAAGAAGAAACCAGAATGGTCTAAAGCAAAGAAGCTTCTCACATATTTCAGGTGACGTTGTTCACACGGACGAATAATGTATCTTACAATTGAATTATTTGTGTTGGTAATAGGCTAATTATTGCGGAAACAGGGTAGATGTGACCAGGAGACTAAATACATTTACCTTCCTCTGGGAGTGTATCTACTTTAAAACCCTCTCAGATCCACCATCAGAATATGAGTAATACATTACGTTGGAGAGGCACCTGTCAGAGGGCTCTATTGACCCAGGAAGTTATCATCATTATTCATGTAGGTTCACCCTGAAAATACCCTTGGTCAGTGACACGTGCAATGCAATCTCCAGCCTTCTAAATCTCTGGCATGTTTACATCTCTAGCCTTTACAATGTGAGGGGAAACAAGGGCCGGGGCATCTATAGGTAGAACGTCAAACGACCAAGGGTGTGTGACAGAGGTGCGCCAGTGCACACGTACTCACGGGGAAATATCGCTTATACATTTATTCATGTCACAGATGCTCACATTGCTTTTGACCCACGAGTCAAGGTGAGGGCAGTGTCTACACAAGTCACGGGGAGGGGACATGTCTATGTTTTGAAGTCATTGCATAATGCAATGCCATATGTTGTGTTACAGGCCTGAGAATTAATTTAAATATTTAAAACGCATTTTTATGTTCGGAGAAAAAAAATGTCAATGTAAATATTACGCTTTTTTGATAACTTGAAGGACTTGCGCCTGACCATAAAAGCTGTGTCAGACAGCTAAAACAAGTAGCAAGCGGCTACGGTAAAAAGAAAAAAAAAAGGATCCCGTCTTAGCTCCTAAATAAAGAATTTGATATCTATGAACGCATGGTACGTTTCCTGTTGAGCGGGCTGTAACAAGCCAGCAGGAATAGAGTAGGGAAAGATTGAACACCTCAAGATAAAAGGTAAGTTTCCTGCTAAGCAGACTGTTCCAAGCCAGCTGGACTGGAGTAGAGAAGGATAGTGCACAGCTAAATTGAGGATTTTCACTCTGAGTTATCTGGCTGTGCTGAAAGCAGACAGAGGGGGTGGCTCTGAGACGTCAGCCATTAAGTCTTATGGAGAGCTCCTCAGCTTATTTTAACAAAACATTCAGCAAGGAAGGTGACCACTTTGGTGACCAAAAACAAAATGACACACAGTATCAGCTTTAAAAGGATCTACTCTAATGGATGGATTTGTACCCTGTGTATTTAGACATTCAGGGCCAATTTAGGACGTAAAAGGTCTCAGGGCTGCAGTAAAACCTTCAAACCTTTTTGTGACGCATTTCATTTATTAGATGATTGGAAGTATTCTGTGAGGGAACCTATTTTTGGATCATTATTCCATGTTGCTCATCCATCTCTCAGGGCGACTTGTTGAGTCCAACTAAAAATCTATCTGAGATACCTGAATAACCTTCAACACTACGCAATCTGCTATCTCATCAATGATACATCAGACCACTGACCACTAAACAAACTGCTACTCTAAACTCGGTAGGATACTATCATCCCCGATCCATTGGGATACCCTAATAAAATCCCATCCACGCAAGGCAGCTTTTACACAGACTTTGATTACTTGTTTCGAAAAAGTGGATTTACAGGTCAGGGTTTATCGAGATTTATTTCCTTAAATGGTGCCAAGACTCTACCTACAGAGCTAAAAGATTTTGCTATTAGAGTTTCCAACCAAGAGTATCTCAGATAAGGATCTAAAATTAAACCAGCAAGGGAGAGCGATAGTGAATTGTTCCATTTCAGGGAAGACAGCAAGATTGGTGTTGTTTGCTCTGCCACACAAAAGCTCAGAGTGATGCAATTAAACCGTAAAAAAAAAATAGATAAATTGTCTATGTTTTCCATGTAACTAATGTGGCCTATACAACCAAAATGCTTCCTTTTTACATGCTCACTTTCCCTCTGAGACCTTTTTCCATAAATCTATTTTTAATCACCATCAATTATTTGCCATTGATCAGTTCTGTTGTTAATTGCAACAACCATTTGAGCACAGCAACCATTTAGACATTTGAAGGACATAAATTAAATTAATCGAGTTTGCCAACTACCGTTAGTCTCCAGCATCTGCATCTACTTCTCCAGCCTTCAGAATGGTTCTGTGGTGTCAGCTTTTTACAATGACCCTTATGGCTCATGTTGTAGCTGTTTGGTGTGCCTTTGGGGCAATTCTGAGGAAAGATACATCAAGGTTGAATACCCATAAACACAGGTATTTTTTAAGTAACCCCAAACAAACCAAATAAAAAATCCAGTCAAAGTGGGATTAAGATACTGTACATAAAAAACAAACAAACAAACAAAAAAAGACATGTATATAGATCTGTATCTTATATTTATCCTTAACTTTGTGTTTACCCTAGTAGTGCACCAAGAAAGTCATTTAGACTTTCTATTTTAAGTGGACGGAGGTTAAATACTGGGACCTGTAGTTTGACGGAGTAGACCACCCACACAGGCCCCGGACTGCCCACAGAGTCTAGCACAGCTTCCTCCTGCAACCCTTCAAACAGTTGTCCCTGTTCTCTGGAGGTGACAGGCGGCGACACGATTATTTAGCTGCGTAACCACCCTCCGCAGGACCCCTCTCATACAGTGACGGACTCAAAGGTCATGCACTGTCTGGCTGCACCCTGGGGGCTGAGCCCTCGCGAGATGTTTGAGAGATCTGAAACCACCACAGCTGCAACTGCAATCATCAAAACGTCCATCTTCTACTGATTCACTTCTAAACATCCCCAACCAGCGTCTGGTGTGTTTCCTTCCTAATGGATCGGCATTCCGTCTGACACAAAACAGCAGCCCTATTTGAAATGAATGTTTTTTTTTAATTCTTTGTTCAAAGGGTTGGATGAAATTCTCACAAGCCAGTAGGTAGTATTACTTCAAACTGCTTTTTTTTGCGAAGAATGGATGGATGTGGACACAGAAGATATCTCTGCTGATGCATAGAAAGATACATAAATAGATATTGAAAGACAGCTTTGCTTAAATTCACAGACCACCTGCCAAACCCTTAGGCAGGGACAGTAATATGTCTTTAGAGATAAGACAACATCACAATTTGAGCCGTTTAGAAGATAAAAGCTCAGTTTATAAGTGAGAAACGCACTAAGTGTGTCAGTTTCTTTCAAAAAGCACAGAGGAAGGGTTGGACCTTGAGGAATCTGCTAACATGCATGTAAGAAAGAGATCACACAAAAAAAAAAGACACAGTAAGAGAAAGAGAAAAGAAAGAGAAAAGAAAGGGAAAGAGCGTGATGTACATGGCACATGCTGGCCAGTGCAGTCAGTGGTTTCCAAGCGGTCAAATCCACCTGGCGTGCCAACTATTTCAGCCACGTAAAGGTGAGCACCATGACTTAGCGCCTACCCCTTATAAAAGACTTGACGAGGGCAACAAAGAGGACATAAAGAGTACTGCTTCCTGTTACAACGGAACAACATTATCTAGAGCCCTGACTTGTGTCCATGAGAACTATAGGGCACCACATGGCACAACCTTACACTGGTAGCATACACTGATAGAATAGCTATTTCAATAACTGACACATGGAATTCCTTGGAGAGCCAGCTTGAGGTGCTGGGAAGGTGAACGGAACTGTACCACGGACACTTATGGTCCATTACTGGTTCGGAGGTGGTGTGTGGCACTGATTTCGAGGAACAGTGGAAGCTACTGTGCAGTGTGTGCGCAGGGATGAGGCGGTTTCCAAACGGAGTTCTTTTCATGCCATTTGCTGTGGGGCTGTAAAGGAGACGGAGAATGGCACCTGCCTAGGTGAATGTAACCACACACACGCAAAAACACACACACACACACACACACACACACACACACACACACACACACACACACACACACACACACACACACACACAATCCTCAGAGGCAGTAAAGGGAAAAAGCAGCGGGATTAGCTTTGTGCATGCAGCAATTGAGAGTGAAAAACGAGCCGAGGACATGGCTGAGGACCTCTGTGCACCTTCAGTCCTGCTGGGGCATTTGATCAACGGCTTTTATACAAGTATATTATTCACAGACACAAACCCCCTCACACGCGCAGTCTTTCAGGATCAGCTTCACGGGGGGGGGGGGGGGGGGGGGGGGTCTTTTTTATTCGTGTAAACAATATAAATGGCATCAAAGCACATTGTACAATGTACATTGTTACAATACTGATTCTGTGTGTTTCAATGTTGCTGTGTGCATGCAAGCAAAAAACGAAAGACTGTACCTGTGTGTGTGTGTGTGTGTGTGTGTGTGTGTGTGTGTGTGTGTGTGTGTGTGTGTGTGTGTGTGTGTGTTTTGATTGCGAGCACACGTTTGTGTGTGCGTGAAAGAGAGAGAGAGGCAAAGTCATCATGCCGTGAGATGAGAAATGCAATGGGCTTCCTCAGAGACCATTGCTCATCTTCCCTTAAAGATTAGTTAGCTCTGTAATCACTTGTTTGCCTCTTAACAGAGATGCCTGTTAGAATACAATGGGTCTTGTGGGAAAGCATTCAGATTCACATAAAAGCAATACAGCCCCTGTATTGTCTTTCACCTGCCACACTGTCAATAAGGACTCATAATTAATGCTCACCTTTTGCGGGGGCAGTAAGATAGGATTATTGCCCATGTAATCGTGTAGTGTTGGAACTGCGTTCTCAGGAGGGAAGCTAAATGGATCGGATCCGCGTTCAACCGCGCAACACCCACTTACAGTAGGAATCGGAAGCTTTTCAATTCTAAGACCAAATATGTTTTGTTATTTTCTTCTAAATGAAGCAGGCAAGCAAGCCAAACAGTTTCGCCTTGTCACCACTTATTATCAGACCTCACATACCAATATTTGCCATGTCAGGCTACATGTCACAGGCGCATGTTCATACATGTTTCAATACATTGAATTGTGAAACTATCAGCAAAACTGTGAGTGTGACTGAAGTGAATGTCAAGTTTGTGTTAAGACATTGACTATTTATTAGTGGTGATAGTGATACACAATAGCACTGGCATTGGCTCATTTCTAAATCGAATCACCGTTCAAATTTGTCATTTTTTTTGCATGCATTTATTGTTCCTCTGTATGTGCCTGAGGAATCCTTTTTACTGGGCAGATGAGAGAACAGCGAGGGCCATTCTTTATCTACGTGACATTAGCCCAATCTCCCTCCTCAGAGATTCATTTCCTTATAGCCGAGTAGTGGCAGTTATTAACCAAACACACCAACACACCAACACACACAAACACACACACACACACACACACACACAGATTTGTGGCCCCTGCTGACACTGTTCACACTTACTCATCTCTGACTCCAGAACGCATGAGGCAAAAACACACTCGAGCACAGACCCACACACAGTGCAAACAAACAGAAACATGCACGTCGCTGGAAATTCACCTACACTCAGTTTTCAAACCCCTCGCCTGCCTTGATTACACTGCACAGTCTAATTAAAAGGGAAGCCTGTCAAATGCGATAAAGCCAATAACTCCAGCCTCATTGTGTGGTGGCTAATAAGGTACCTGTGTGTTTGTGTAACTTAACTTATGTTGGCAGGCAGATAGTATAAACATTATTACTCCGTATGATAACAAACATTTGAAGTGTTAGTGGTGAAGTGTGTAAGAAATCAGATGCAAACTGGGAACGTTGGAGATACAGCCCTTTGTCAGTTTAAGTGAGCTATTTTGGCTATAGGCTACTTTTTAGAGGTTGATGTCACATCATTCTGGGCAGATTTTTTAGCTGGGAAGGAAAGATGAGGCTTCAATAAAATATAAAGTACAATATTGACATATTTCTCATATTAAAGCAGCCGACTCAGGTTCTTTTTTCACACAGGTTATTTTGCGACTGCGAGATGTGCCGCAGTGTGCCGAATCATAGACAGGATTTAACAGTTCCTCTCCTACTGGGACCGATTTGCTGAAAACAACGTTGAGGCAGCAGTATCCCAGAGCAGCACTGCTGTTTCACCTGCCAAACACCTGTCAACAGCATGCTGCTACTGGCGAAAGAGATTGACGAAGACAAGGGGAGGGCTTGGACACACGCACACACACACACACACACACACACACACACACACACACACACACACACACACACACACACACACACACACACACACACACACACACTTTCATGTAGAGGTTTATGTTGTGCAATTAAATACATAAACGATTATCTTACCAATAAAAATTATTCATTTAACTGCCTCCTCGGAGCAGTTTCCACTCACTTAATGATGCCACGTTGAAATAAGAACTCTACTTGCCTTTCTGGGGTCTTTTATTGGAATATACTGTACGTGATAATTATTTGATACAACTTCTAGAGCTCCCTTACCTAACCAATACAGGGCCGGATTAAATAGCTGACATTTAGTTTTTTAAGCAAAACAATGTCGTCAGTCCATCTCAGTCGTCAGAAAGGACTCTACCCCCCCTTCTTTCTGCTCAAGACAAAAAAAACATCTCTGTTGGAGAACAATGAGTACATTTGTGGGGGGGGGCATCTACGTGTGGCGTGGGTGTGTGAGTGTAAGTGTGTTTCTGCATGTGTGTGTGTGTGTGTGTGTGTGTGTGCGTTCATATAGGGGTGGAAGGGTCTCTCAGCTGCCAACCCAATAAGAAGGTTAGGTGTAAATATTGCTTGAGGGTAAGAAAAAGAATCTCAGTCAGTGTCAAGCTTTGACCTCACAGTTCACTTGCTCTTTTTGTAAAGGAAACAAAAGTTTGAACATATGTGCAAATGGTTAGATGGCTTGGCCACCAAACATGGCAAACAATTTATATATGTAACTGTAAATGTTTAAGGTAGGTGTTGTTTTTAATCATGACATAACTTAAAGTGAAGTCCCTTTGCAACTTCCCCTGCCAGTGTCCCACCCCCTCCAACCACAAAAGAAGTGGGTGGCAGCCCTATAAATGCAACAACTAAAAAGGCCCAGCCATGCATCCAGTCATCCATGACTCAGTCCAATGCAGGTCAGATTAATATTAAAGACTTAAAATAGTCTCAATTGCTCCTCTATCCAGATCGACCATGTTATAATCGTCTATGTGCGCTGCTGATCCTCTCATACATACTTAGGAAAGAAGCATTAAGTAAACAATGCCACCAGTAGTTTCTCAATGACATGTCGGAACATTTACCAACGCACTGTTTTGCAAGGTAAAGATGAACAACTTGATGCAAAGATGTTTCAATCTCATGGTACACATTTTCTGGAACAACAAAGGCTCTTAAAGTACCTTGAAGTAAAAATGTCACCCATGCAGTGACAATGTTTTTCAATTCCAAATTTGTTGGCCGTCTCTACACTCGTTAATTTTTCCTCACAGCAATGTGGCTTCAATGGCTGCCTTGTAGAGTGGTATAAATTAACAGTGGCCAATCTACAACGTTTACATAGTTTGTCCGGGCTGTCCATCTCCATCTATTTTGATTGGTGCCCACGACCCTCTCTGTCTGGCACACGGACTACTCAGATTCATATCTGACAAATAAATCTCACACTGTAATGATGGACTCCAACTACGGCATGACTTACAGCCCGCCCCCACCACTCATCTGCTACCAACTGGCCCATCTGTCAATCAATCACCCCTTCTTCCCTTCCACTCTCCTACTATCACTTGTCATTCGTCATCTTACGCCATCCATTCTTCTTCAGCTGTCCACTATCAAGTGGGATAGATTACCTCAGCAACTAGCCCGTGTCCCCTGTCTGTCCTTCTAAACGTGGATCCTCTCTCAGTTTAACGTTCCACCTTTCTTTCTTCGTCTTCACCTCTTCATTCTATTCCTTTACTGCTTTTTGCTGGTTCCAAAGGTAAGGCGGAACAGGTCGGAGGGAATGCTGTGAGGCTGGGAGTCTTTTTTTTAACCAGCCTCCCATTACCCTCGAAGACCCTCATCCTCCTTCCATGAGTCTATCTTTCCAGTCCCCCGTTGCATATTTAAGGAGAGATTCACTTCAGTCCTTGCTGCTCCTTATTCCTGCTTGGCTTTGAAACACACACACACACACACACACACACACACACACACACACACACACACACACACACACACACACACACACACACACACACACACACACACACACACACACACACACTTCTGTTACCCAGCAGTAACGTCTGGAACTGTCTCGTAGTCCTCCTCACACTCACATCTGACAAGGGTCATTCCTAATGAGTCCCTCCTTACATTTTACCTTCTCCCTCCATTAGCATTAGAAGCTGTTTCACCTCCTAAATGAGAGATCAAATGTAGAACTTAAGAGCTGCCTCTCAGGGGAACGTCTGCTCCAAAATATGGTATCTTACGTCTGGTCACAGTACGCATTCAAGTAGTAGTAACCCTAGTCATTCGAATGAAATTCACCATGTATTTTCCACATTCTAATCATATTTCTTTTTTCTCTCCATTTCCTTTCTCCTCTCCTCTCCTCTCCTCTCCTCTCCTCTCCTCTCCTCTCCTCTCCTCTCCTCTCCTCTCCTCTCCTCTCCTCTCCTCTCCTCTCCTCTCCTCTTCTCTCCTCTCCTCTCTTCTCCTCTCCTCTCCTCTCCTCTCCTCTCCTCTCCTCTCCTCTCCTCTCCTCTCCTCTCCTCTCCACTCCACTCCTCTCCTCCCTTAAGCTCCTATACAGCCTGTCATCAGTGATGAGGGAGTGATCTGAAATGACGGACCTGATTACTGAAAACACGAGAACCAGACCAAGACTGGCCCTTCCTTGGCACAAACCCAGCATTCAAGCCTCTCTCCCGGCCAACCACTGTTCAGCTACTGGGCCGTGGGAAAAACGTGGAGGAAACAGCATCGGAGATCAAGCTCACACAGGGGACGCAGTGGAGTAGAGATGCACTGCTTGTATGTGATTGTTCAATGCCATGGGGAAGACAAGGATATATGCCTCTGTGTGGGTGTGTTTGTGTGTGTTTGCATGTGTGTGCGTTTTTACTCCATCTATGGGCATTGATGGTGTCCCCGGTGCATGTCTTGTACTAGCAGGGTGTGTGTGTGTGCTTGCGTTGTCATTTACTCTCTCCAGACAGCATGATCTTCAATCTATTGTGGTACTGATAATGAGTCAAACGAAGATCGTTGACTGTGTCAACGTTACGCTCTCTGGCTTTGGAACAGAGCGCAACTCAGTCCACGGCAGAACGGGCGTCTCCAGCAGTGTTAATGAAATAAAGGCCGACAATTTTGTAATTTTCCCGACACCCCCCCCCCCCCCCACACACCCCTCCTCACAGTAAGATCTACACTAAGGATAATTTCTTGCACACAAGCTCGGGTATACCAATCCGCAGCTGCAGCTTAAAGTCCATCATAGCCACCACAGACTCAAAGGCAGGACGCACATCACAGCAGATCAATAAATCCATTTGAATTTCATCCTGCTGTAATTTTGGGGAAACTGCAAGGTCAGTTTTGCTGTGAATAGGCAAAGGTTTCAACAAAGTGTGATTTATGAAAACCTTTCCTTACTTTATTTTGAGGGATTTTGAGATGCAGTTTGACACAATTTGACAGAAGCTTTGTAACAAAGGGTAACCAGGCAAACACAAAGTCATCCCATCACTCAGCAGTATCCTCCTGTCGCCGGCCCACAGCTTTGTTCAAAGCTTAAGGACCAAACAATCAAAGTTGTTGACTGGGAGTGTTGACCACTCAGTAGAAGAAAAAAAAAGACTATAGTGTGTTTTTTTCTACCTACTGTTGTCCTCGCATTCTAAAGATTTGCTTGTATTCTGTTAAACAAACACCATCGCTGTAATTACAGAGTTTATATTTGATATGAATCGTGTTACCACAGGAGTAGAGTGAGCACTGAGCCATTCGTCACTAATTTACCATGAAACCATAAGTGCTTGTTTTTAACCAAGAGGGACCAACAACAGAACAATGTGCAAAACGTACCTCACCAAAAGAGTGAGTTCTAATTCTCCTGATCAGCTACTTTTCTCTTCAAGTGGTCTTTTTTTCATGCATTAGGCTTTTAATGCCATCATAGGGTGCGTTATGATTATGAGATGTGTAGTTTAAAGTTCTCCTCTGTATGACATACTAGGTTTCACTGCCTTAATCTGTTCATAGCCACTGCTTGGTTGATTGCAAGGGAAATCAATATGATTGACTGGTCCTCCAGGACAATATTAAGGCCAGTCTTGATCCCTGAGAGGCAAACCTTACTGCGCACCATTAACTTTCAGAATCAACTATAAAAAATTGCATATAAATGGGAACATGGCCAGAAGAAGCGGTCATCACTTTTTCAATGAAGGGAACCCAAAATGGGCCTTGTTATTAGACTTGACATCAATTCTTAATAATTTAGGAATGTGGGGAACGGAAGGTGAGAACATCAGATTAAATTAATTTGGAGAATGTTTTTCATTAATTCTGCTAAACAGGCATGGTAAAGATAAATAGGGTTCTTTAAGAAGCACTTTTGTTTTGATTGACTGTATGACAATTTAATTAAAAGTGTCTGACTTTTTAAATTATTAAATAACATGACTATTAGGTAAAGTGAAGAAGTCAAATTTTGAAACTTAATGAATTGCCCTCATCAAAATGTTTTAAACTCTTTGAGCTATTGAGTAATCCAGTTCTTTAGAATTGAATGTTTTATATTCAAATTGTATTCTAGTAAAAAAGCAGCCCAATGTCATTCCTCATCATGTGTTATCACTCAAATACAGCTGCCAAAAAGGCAAGTTTGAATTTGGTTACAATAAGCAATGAATAGCCAGTTACTATTACAATTCACAAAAGATTTGTTCCAGTGAATTAGCCATTGTGCATACCACAAAATGAAAACTACATTGACATATTTAAACAAGACTACACTACATTCACAGCATCTGATACACACAGACAATGATTTTATGAATTTGCTGTTAGTATATATTGAAATAGGTGTGAAATGATTCTTTCCCGCATAAATTGTAATTTTTTTTACCTTACTGAAATAACTGAAGTGTGACAATACAGGTGAAAATATATAGTTTAGATTTGAATAGACATGATACGTTACTAAAGAGTCGTTTTGTTAAGGCTGGACAAAACTGTGAGGGATGCAGATAAGGAAACTGCTTACATATTATATACAACTACAGCCTTATCTTTTGAGCAGCCATCAATGCGCATTTTTTCTTAAAGGTCAGTAAGAAAATTACATTTCTCTGATTAATATCCATATTTCCCTAGCTTCATGCTGATCGGTGACAATTACAAAATGCAATGCACACAGCACTGATGTCACTATATTCTGGTGGCTTGCATGAATGTCATTGATATATTTATATTATTACAGCGAACAACGCAAAATACTGCACTCATTGTAGAATACTTTTCAGACTTTTGTATCTCAAAGTGAAATTAAGTCATCATTTATCTATACACAAAAATATGGAATATTTCTTATTTAAAGGGGGGTGGGTTGGTCTGACAGTGTGTGTGTGTGTCGGGAAGGGGGGTTCAGGGGGATATGATGCTGGCTCGTGGTGACAGAGTTGGTAATTTGGCTGATGTTGTGTCAAGACCACATGTCAATAGTTGAGGCTCCATTTGGCAGCGACGTTTGTGTGGACCTTAAGTAAGCCTGCAAGCTACTGTGGGCCTGGGCCAAACAGCCGTGCCATAAAATCCTGACACAAACCCAGCTTGGAGATGGAAAGCAATCCACCGAGGACAGCAGCTTTTTTAACATGTAAATTATATTTTTCTACCCTGGTAACTGGCCGTACAGTTGAATTTATATTTGGCCTTGGCTGGAGTCTGCCTATGCTGGTTCTTTATTTTAGCTCTTATCAGTTCTCTGGTTGGTGTTTGGAGATGACCTTCAGACACTAACTCCCACCACTCTCGTCTCATCAAAAGAAAAACAGACAGATAAGAGCTGGTAGTGAGAAATTGAGTAACCTACATAGTCCACTCATGGCACACAGAAAGAGAGCTTCTGTTATGGGGTCTTCACTGACAAGACATTTAGTGTGCTCTCCTTTGAACCTCCTTTGAATTATCCCCAGATGGCTGGGAGGCCGTCTGTTATGGCATAGCATCAGAGAGAGACCTGACCTTGAGGTCAAGTACAGTTCAGCGTTGCAATGGTTAATAGTTGTTCAAAGTACTTTTATTTTTAATAGAAAAATACATGTACATTTAAGGGGCACTGGATGCAGTAACAGTGGTGTAGTACACCTTTAAAATAACTTTTAATCCCATATGAATGGCTCTCAAACATGTTTAAAACATGCTTTTTCTGTAAAAGAATATGAAGTCTTGATGATCTGAGAGTGAAGATTCTGGACGTTGTTGACTGACATCACATAGAATCTCCAGCATATTTTTCAAACCAAAGAGGGGATCCAGTTAAGATAAAAACCCACAGGAAGGATTTGTTTGTGATGATTGTCAGGTTGGAATACCTGCAGCTGCTTCGGGCAAGGAGCCAAGTTAAGTTTTGATGTTTTAGGGAGACGGTTTCCCCACTCTGTGTTAATCAACCAGAAGGTGTGCTTTGAGACTAAAATCTGCTGAGGATAAAGCATTCGCACAACTCTTTGCATTTTGCTGGACCAAGTGACAAAGATGCTGAGTACCTTTCACGTTTTAAGCAAACTCTTCAAATCAGAGAAACCCACATTTATTTATGTCTACAACTTCAGTATTAGTGTGAACATTTTACTGATTCGACAATCAAACACGGCTTCATAATCATCAAAAACATGCGACATATTCCCTGCCATGCCATCGAAACATAAATCCATATGCTCTATTTGCACCTTAAAGTTCATGTTTTAAAGATCAGTTAAAAAATTCCCTTACTCATCAATTCCCTTACTTCAAATATTATTAGGTTTCCCAAAAGGGTTTCTTTTCTTGAATATTTGAAGGGCAATGCTTTCCTAGTGTTTGCTTCAATGGGTCTGCCTTCAAAACTGTCAAAAATGAGCTAGGGCTAATTACATTCCATATGATTTAATGATTTCCTGTAAACATGTGTACAACAAAGCTGATGTTGACAATGAGTAACCTATAAACTTAGTGCACAGCAGCAGGGGGCATAGATTTACATTTGGATTCCAAGGGATCAAAGTAGTCTGACCCCTGGAAAGGAAAGAAACTGAACTATTGTCTAGACTGGCTTATTCACTTCCCTGTAGCTTTAAATGCGTGATAACACCAACATGATATCATTAAAGGTCAAATGAGGGATTAATGGACTGTTTATCTCTTTGTAAATTATATTTGATCTTTAAGACATTTCAAAATGTGCCTTTGGCCTGCATCCAAAAATAACAAAAGTAGCTTGAGTTAATCAAAATATGGATTGTGCATATGATTGAGAGAGAGAAAAAAACATCAACAGCAACAAAAGACTCAACAATTAAACGAGCTGACCAAGTGTAATGCAATATCTCATACATAATTCAGTCTCTCTTATCCCCAAGGCTGTGTATGCTTTCCACCCTGCTTGTTCTTGGTTCTAATCCTCCCCTGCTCTTTTGCCCCTCTGTGAGGATGGGTGTAGATAGAGGGCTGAGTGTGGTCCAGGGCAAAAAGAGAGGCGAGATGATTTATTCCCAAGAGGGTCATTTGCCACTAGGATCTTCCCAACGTGGGCTTTGGGAGATTGGCACTGTACTTCACAAGAATGAGTCACAGTACAGGCTGATTGTTTTCATGGAAGATACCAAGGGGGCTCTTCAGGAAAAATACCGTCCTCCCACCTTTTTGTTTGGCATTGCAAGGCTTTTTTCCCTTTGTTTTGTAAAAAAGTCATTTGAGTTTGCATCAAAATCTGGAGATTTTTCTACAGTCATTTCCCTCAAAACGTTTGTTTTTGTTCAAACAGCCCGGTCATATTCTTTATCCTATTTAGTAATACTCACCTGCGTTGCTCTGTACTCAGCAATGCCAGGTGGGTATAAAGCAAAGTCTAAATGCCGCAAATGTTTCATAACAGGGAAAAAACAATGGGCATAGTGTGAAGTGGGGTAATAATTAATGCAGCAGAACTGGGATATTGCATATTGTGAGTTACCTGAGTGGCCATTGAGGATTTGTCTGCTAGAAGTGGTTAATAAGTTAGAATAATCAATTCTGAGACAAAGCATGTGCAGTTATTTCACTCAAGGAAAAAGGCACAAGCTTTTTGAAACATAGTGTGCTGTGTTCATAAACGATAGGCATAGGCCTAAAAAGAAATGCTGTGAGATAGTATTGGCACTTTTTCAATTAATCTGTTTGAGGTTTAAAGTCCTATTTACTTAATTTTTTTGGTGGGGCTCTCCTTAACTATGCTGCCACTACATTTCCAAATAGCCAAAATATTCACAAAGAGAGTCGATCATTGGGGAAGCAGCAGCAGCAGCATGTGCATGTATTTACCACAGGAAGTGCCATTTTTCCTTCAAACAGACAGACTTTTCACAGACCTGATCTATAAGGGGTCCCTTGTTAATAGCCTAACTATAATATATATATGTATATATATACACATATATATATATATATATATATATATATATATATATATATATATATATATATATATAGACAAACCCTATAGCAAATAATAGAGCTGTGTTGGAATAGTCTTGTTGGAAAAGTAAAAAATTTTTTACACCGTCTATCTACCTGTATTTCTTTCAAAGCAAAGAAAGTTTCTGAGCAACAAAAACCCTGTGCTACAGAACAATTATCTATGTGAGTCAGACCTCTTAAGTGAATGGAACAGCCCCCGAATCCACTCAGAGAGACCAGAGTGAACGACATTGCTGCCTTTCTTTTTTAGACCCAAAAGAGACAAGGCTATGTGTCCATTTGGCTCCTGCTTTGTCCATCCATCTTTTCTGGGGGTAGAGAGCACTCATTTTGGATGATTATAACAGAATTCTTGAATTGTCTCAAATACAGCAGCCACTCGACATTCAACCGGCCTATGCGGTCTTTTAGATTTTTTTCTGCTAATACCATTGGAATAGCTGTGACCTGATTCAGCTGGGAGTGCAAAGAATTATTATTTATTTGGTAGAAAACGAAACAAATTCCAACATTTTCCGGTTTATGCATGTGTTACAGAAAATGTATTGCAGTTTATTTGCAATACAGCAGTGTTGATAACATTGACATCACATTCCATCATGTGTCAATTGAATACAAAATGTTTACTATTTGTATTTATAGATCAACCCATGTCTTCTTTCCTCATGGAATTACATGATTCTTAAGAAGCGCAAATAAACACAGTATGATTCAAAAATGTATTTCAGTCAGAACAACTTACGATAGTTTCAAGTGTTTAAAGTGCTTATTACAATAACATATTAATACATTGAAAGTTGGCGTCAAGGGTCTGGTGTACTCAATTACTTTCTCGCCCAAGGTCATGTTCCAACACTCAGTCAAAGTTTGTGAAACCATGGGAGGAGAGCAGATACTATATCTGTAGATCCCCCTGACAGATACTAAACAACAGACCCGAGGTACGCGGAAGCTGGGGTGGAGGTGGGTGCGTAGGAACATGGCGTGTGGTGCAGCAGTGAACATGAGCAGTGTAGAAACCAGGTGCAACAAAGAGCATCATGAGCAGCAGTGAGGGTTTGTGGCAGACAGTGTGGTGACTGTAGTTTAAGAAGGCCACATTAAACTATTGAGCGTATGCGAGTGGTTGATTGGCGTGACAAGGATAATTGCTTTTGTCCGAATTGCCTGCCTGAACTAGCTCTGCAAAGGCGTCGCTTCCTTTGTTTATTTAATACATGTAAAAAAAAGAAACTTTACATTTTTCAAGACACATACCAGTCATTTGTGAAAAATATCTACAATATGATACAGTATAATATTCAGTACCAATCTATTGCTAAGGCTTTCCAAGTATTTGTTTTAGATAGGCCTATAACTAAATGATGCAGACACAACTTATGTGTGTTTTAAATTGACGTACAAATCCCATTAATACATGCAGTGGAAAGTTTGATCACCGCCTGCGGAGAACAAGAACCTAGCAACTTTCTTGCTGCTATAGATGGCATTTTACCTTATCAGACAGCATTTGAATTTACGTAGGTTTTTTTCATTAGTTGTCTTTTAAATCTATGTGCCATGCCATTAAACACCTGTTACTGGATATTTCACCAAATGGTTGGGTGAACAAACATTTACAAATAAATAAAACAGTTTAACCATAAATGAAGGATTTTATCATTCGTTCTGGCCCTCAAGACTATTAGCAAATCATTTCATCAAAGTATGCTTCATGACCTTTGGTGCTGAAATATCACAACATGTCAGACAATGGTTATGACATGGACTGCCACAGGGTGACATGCATAAAACCTCACCTAATGTGTCAGAAAGAGTTGAGGTGGATAAATGAATTATCATACATATTATACAGGGTTTTGGAGCTGTTATTGCCCTTCTCCCTCTCCCTCGTGGTATTGCTGGGTGTGGTTGGAACAGCACCTCTCTTTGTGTGGAACTCTGTGCCAGGGGCCTCTGACATTTACTCTTCATCTGATAGAAGTGGAATAATTTCCCGGATATCCAGGATGGTGGCTGATGACTTTCTCTCCAAAGCTCAGCGGAATCTCACAGTCAGGGTTTCACAGGGCGTCCATGTTCATAGGATTCATGGAATACAGTACATAGGCTAAGTTTCTCTTGGCTTTGAAGCACCAATTACGTATCAACCAGTGCAAGGCTATGCATTAAAGTAATACTTTAAGTTCATACATCCATAATATGATTTGTGCTGTACATTCAAATGTTCCGTGCTTGCTATTGAAATTACAAAGTATGAGTGGTACACATACTATACCACCACATAAATGTGCAGTACGTTATCAGGGTGATCTTTGACAACTTCTATAAGGATAACTGTCGATTTAAATCAGCCACATTCGGAAAGAACCTCCAGTTCTATAAGGGTTAGAATCCTTTTCAGTTATCTTCGCATTTATCAGAGCATACCAGTAGTCTGGAAATAGTCACTATTATGCAAGGTTGTTACCACTGACATACTGTATCTTCACAGTATGTCCCAGTTGTGCCAACAAGTCATTCAAACTTACTGTAGATGCCTAATATTAATATCTATCTCTTGAATCCACCACAACTCAACAGATTAAAACCTTCGAAGAATGACAGCTTGACTTTCCACTCATGCTGAAAACTGAACTACAAAGTTTGAACAACATTTCAAGAATAAACAGCTTAGGAACTCAAGTTACCACAGCTCTGATACATTGCTTCAGATAGGATTTGGCTAGCCCTAGTCCTTAACTCCCTGCTGCAAATCGCACACATTCTGGCATTGTATTCTAGTCTATGTAAATGCTTACTAAAATGCAATGACTTTCAGCAAATGGTTGTTAGGCACTCATTTCCTTTCAGCTCTTTCAACAACAATTCAAGGTCGAGTCGACCGCGTCCTGTTCATTTCTGACACAGAACAAACCATTTCAACTAGATGGGATATTATGGTACAGTGTTGCCGTTGCCTAGATACACTTAGAGCCCTGACCCCCCACTAGGGCAAACAAAGATTCCAAGTAAGTAATTATGACAGAATGGAAGGAAACACGCTATCTCCAGCTCTTTTCAAGAGTCACTCTCAACATATCAGAGTAGTTAAAAATACTTTTGAAACGTTCATGATTTGATTGTTAAAAGTCAAATTATGAATCGTATTAGTAAAACATTACTGGTATAGTCCATGTAAAATAGGATTATTCCAGGAATATATTATCAGTGTTCATGAAAATACATTTGATAACGGTTGCCATTATTATAAACAGTGTTGATTGCTTTATGCATGAAAAGTAAGAGCAGGGAGTTCAAAATAGGCTTAAAGAATAAGTTAAGGCATTCATTTAAAATATCGCTTGCACTTTTCACATTAAGACCAAAAGAATTGGGCCGGGTACAAATAATGTACAGTCCCCTCCAAAAGTATTGGAACAGTAATGCCAATTCATTTATTTTTGCTATAGACTGAAAGCGTTTGGGTTTGACACCAAAAGATGAATATGAGACAAAAGATCAATATGTCAGCTTTTATTTCCGGGTATTTTCATCTGGATCTGATAAACAACTTAGAAGATATCATTATTGGAAAAGAAAGACCACATTTTTAGATGAGAAAAAGTATTGGAACAGATAGACTTGAAATGGATTTAAGTGAATAAGACTCAATATTTTGTTGCAAATCCTTTGCTTTCAATAACTGCATCAAGCCTGCGACCCATGGACATCACCAAACTTTTGCATTCTGCTTTTGTTATGCCTTTCCAGGCTTTCACTGCAGCCTCTTTCAGTTGTTGCTTGTTTTGGGGGGTTTCTCCCTTCAGTCTCCTTTTAAGAAGGTAAAAAGAATGCTCTATAGGGTTTAAGTCTGGAGATTGACTTGGCCAGTCTAGGACCTTCCACTTCTTGCCCCTGATGAACTCCTTTGTTGCTTTTGCAGTGTGTTTAGGGTCATTATCTTGCTGCATGACAAAGGATCTCCCAATCAGTTTGGTTGCATCCTTCTTTAAATTGGCAGACAAAATGTTTCTGTAGACTTCCGAATTCATTTTGCTGCCGCCATCATGTGTTACATCATCAATGAAGATTAATGAGCCCGTCCCAGAAGAAGCCATTGAAGCCCAAGCCATCACCTCCACCGTGTTTCACAGATGAGCTTGTGTTTTGGGGGTCATGAGCAGATCCTTTTTTTCTCCAAACCTTAGCCTTTCCATCACTCTGGTAGAAGTTAATCTTCGTCTCATCAGTCCATAAAACTTTTTCCCTGAATTTTTGAGGCTCGTCTCTGTACTTTTTGGCAAAATCCAGCCTGGCCTTCCTATTCTTTATGCTAATGAATGGCTTGCATCTTCTGGTGTAGCCTCTGTACTGTTGTCCATGAAGTCTTCTGCGAACAGTGGATTCTGAAACCTTCACTCCTGCCCTCTGGAGGTTGTTGTTGATCTCACCAACAGTAGTTTTAGGGTCTTTCTTCACAGCTCTGACAATGTTTCTGTCGTCAACTGCTGTTGTTTTCCTTGGTCGTCCCGTTCGATGTCTGTTACTTAGTACACCAGTAGTTTGTTTCTTCCTGAGGATATTCCAAATTGTTGTACTGGCTATGGCTAGTGTCTGTGCAATGGCTCTGATTGATTTCCCATCTTCTCTTAGCTTCACAATTGCTTTCTTTTCACCCATAGACAGTTCTCTACTTTTCATGTTGATTACTATAACTGCAGTCTGCACAGGCAAAACCAGAATCTGAAACTGAGCCTAGACATTCAGTCTTATTTATTGTTTGAATAATAAATGTAATAAGACACACCTGGGCAACAAAACACACCTGTTAGTCACATGTTCCAATACTTTTGCTCAACAAAAAATGTGGTCTTTCTTTTCAAATAATGATATCTTCTAAGTTGTTTATCAGATCCAGATGAAAATACCTGGAAATAAAAGCTGACATATTGATCTTTTGTCTCATATTCATCTTTTGGTGTCAAACCCAAACGCTTTCAGTCTACAGCAAAAATAAAGGAATTGGCATTACTGTTCCAATACTTTTGGAGGGGACTGTATCTTTCATGATGAAAGAAAATTGGAGAACAAAGATCCCTTGAGGAAATCTCTGTCCTTGAGCATGTCGACATTTGACGGATGGCCTCAGAGTAGAGAAATATATTGTTGTGATCGTCTATCTCTCCACATGCTGGCATCATTGGCTACATCTCACAAGAGGAAACCACTGCAGAGTTCAATACACTTATGAATGGAGAGTGAGAGGGTAATGACAGGTGTTTGCTTTTATTGACGAATGTTATTATTTTCCTAGTTTCCCAGTCCTGCAGTAGTTAAGGTAAAACGTAATTACAAAAACACATCCTCATGCCCATCGATGTCATGCATCGGGAGGCTAGACCGTAGAGATTTTTGGCTCTCTCCACCTAAAATGGTGCTTGCCTACTGTAAGTAACACCATCATTATCATTTATCATCAGCGGCAGACACAAGCACAAGCAAAAGCACATACACACACACACACACACACACACACACACACACACACACACATTCAAACACACACTCATACACATTAAACAAACACACTCACAAACACATTCAAACACACACGCATCCCGTGGTCCATTCGATTCTCTCCTGTTTCCTGAGTGGTGAGAGAACTGTGGTGAAAAGAATGGAGGGATGAGGCACTCCCCGAGAGTCTTCTAAGTGTAAGGTAGAAACTCAGAGAGCAGTAAGTGGCAAAACCATATACCACTGGGCAGCCTAAAGCACTAAAACATTTAGTGAGGCAGGATCCATCTTCTACGACTGCTTCTGTAGGGGAGAAAATGAACTGCTGTTTTATAGTACATCCTACCAAGCTGTAAAATGGTCAAAGAAATGTGTTGGAAGATTTTTTGAGAAACCTTCTGGAAAATAGAAAACTGCTGACTTGAGAGGAAAAACAACTAAACATAAAACAAAACTTTTATCAATCCAAGGCAAGCTTGAGCAATTTAGTATACCGGACTGTAATGTCAAAGTAAAAACCATTTACGCTTTCTTTTAGAGGCTGAGCGAGATCAATAAAGGAATGTTAAAGTAAATTACAATAAATAGTGTGTTTTCCTTTGGCAAAGAGTAAAAACAACACTTGGTCAAAAGCTATTGCTAAATTTTAGTCAAAAGCTAAATTTGAACTACTGCAATTTGTGAAAGCACTGAACACAAAACACTTTGGTTTTAAAACAGGATTCCCACAGAAAAAATACAAATGTTCTGTTGAAACCTTCTTGTATATAGTGAAAGGAACGTACAGTAATAGGACCCTATTATTTTACAAAAGACAGCCTTTTTTTTGGGATTATATTGGGTTAAGGTTAGTGTCCGTCCCAACGTATTCCAGGGATTTGTTGGTGTGACCAGCTCCTGTGACGATGGGTGTAATTTGGGCCGCATTGAGAATCTCCTCACAGCTGAGGCGTGTGTTTGGTTGCTGCTGGTCTGATAACAGTGGGCCTCTGGGAGTAAATCTCTGTAGTGGCGCCTGACTTGTTAGCTCTGTGTCCGCTGCACACCTGCAAAACTCAGATTAAAGCTGAATTATCTGTGGGGAAAGCGTCTGCTGCGGCCTCCTCTTCAATCTCAGGCTCCATCTTTGGCGTGTGATTGCCCTTTTCCTCCGCAGTAAAGACAGATTTGCTGCAGTCCAGTGTATCCCTCTGAACTCCTGCCACGTAAACAGCATGTCACTCACAGACACAAATATACCTGCAAGAAAACCAGATATAAACATGGTATTCAGGTGAAATTTGAAAGTGAAAAGGTCACAAGAGCAGTGCTATCATAAAAACAAATGTGCTCTTGGCTCTTGGCTTTATGAAATGTAGTTACATGGCGTTTGCTTTTTGAATTGAAAAGATGTAGCTCACGTACCAGAGACAAGATTTACATCTGCCTAGATACCTCAGCAGATACCCTGTACAGGTACAACGGGCCTCCCATTTAAGTGTATGTATCTTAAGACATTCTGCACAGATACCCATTTCATGAGGTGTTCAAATTGAGGATGTTTCCCCATATATGTGACCTGAGTGCCCTCCATTTAGCCAGTTTGGAAACAGTGGCGGGTGTACTGTCCTGGCTTGACCCACATGTCCACCATTCTCCCTTCAGAGGGATGCACCTGCAGCGTCTCTGTGCTTGAGCAGAGGGAAAGAAAAGATCAACCAGGGCAAAACTAAGAAATGTCAAATCATAGGTTCATTAATTTTGACCGCAACGACAGTTGATTTACTAGGGTAAAGAACTTTGATCAACATAATTATTCACTTCCCTTGCACTTGGTCTGCTGCCCTTGGATGTAAATATCACTAAGAAGCATTTGCCTTTTGATAATCTCTTTGATTTTGTAGATGTGGCTGATTATCCTCTGACTCGTCCATTTCTTAGAAAATATGTGGAGAGTGTCCACCTGCGTGGGTGAAATAAAACAAACATGTCCACAATTAAATGAGTTTAGCCTTCTATAGATGTTATCCCAGTTAAGCTAACAAGGTTATCTATTTGGTGAGTTCTGATGTGACCCACCTTATTATATGCCAATTCGCCAGCCATTAACTGTCTGCCACAGAGTCCAGGGCGCTGCCAGTAACAAACCGACTGGTATGTAATTCTGGTGTAAATCTAGAACTAACTAGAATTACTTTGCTTTTAAGTATAAATCCTGAAAATCTGGCCTGGATGAAAAAAGAGAGGGTCTGTGTGCATTTGGGGTAATTAGGTTTTGGATTACCACTATGGTCAATAAAACCTTAACAGAGACAGCAGGGAGCTGAATATCTGTATTCTGCCAGTGTGAGGTGGCAGTTAGGTGTGGGTTGTCTTGACAGACAAAGCGGTAGTGTGGAGCCACATGGAACCTATGTCAGGGTAACATTTTCCCAGGTGCACTGGAGACAAAAAAAACAGGGTTACAGATGAATGAATCAAGTTATCTCAAATGTCAAAGTCAAGACCTTCTGGATTAAGACAAGGAATATTTCAGAGGAAATGTATGGGCTGGTGAGCTTGGGATCACGGGGTTTTGTTCTCGAGTGACGGGAAAATGGAACGTGAGTTGGGCCGGAGAATCGGAGCAGCGGGAGCGGTATTGCAGTCGCTGTATCGCACCGTTGTAACGAAGAGAGAGTTGAGCCGAAAGGCAAAGCTCTCAATCTTCCGGTCTATCTTTGTTCCTACTCTCACCTATGGTCACGAAGGATGGGTCATGACCGAAAGAACGAGATCACGGATACAAGCGGCCGAAATGAGTTTCCTCCGGCGGGTGGCTGGCTTCTCCCTTAGAGATAGGGTGAGAAGTTCAGTCATCCGGGAGGGACTCGGAGTAGATCCGCTGCTTCTTTGCGTAGAAAGGAGCCAGTTGAGGTGGTTCGGGCATCTAGTTAGGATGCCACCTGGCCGCCTCCCTAGGGAGGTGTTCCAGGCACGTCCAGCTGGGCGGAGGCCACGGGGCAGACCAAGGACCAGGTGGAGGGATTATATCTCCATGCTGGTCGGGGAGCGCCTTGGAATCCCCCAGTCAGAGCTGGCGGATGTGGCCCGGGAAAGGGAAGGATGGGGCTCTCTGCTGGAACTACTACCTCCGCGACCCGATCGGATAAGCGGACGAAGATGATGATGATGATGATGATGATGTATGGGCTTCCTTCTATGTGTGTGCAGTTCATGTACTTATGAGCATTAATTTGAGGAAATGTAGGACCTAGAGGGAAAACTTCATCAAAAGATATCCTCTTGGCTATTACCTATACAATCTAATTGTATGAATATGTAATAATGCTAATGTATAATAATGTCTTACATAATCAGTATTTCATTTCCATGTTCAAGTACCACTGTAATAAGGATCACAAATGAGACAGCTTTCAAGGATACAACTTCAATGAAAGTTGCACATTCACAATATTACATAAAAGTTATATAATGAATGCAAGCTGATTTGAAACACTCATTTGGTAATATATTCATGAATTCTTATATGAATAAAGTTATTGGGTATTTCTTGAGTAATTTCTTTTTAACATTTATTTTAAACGGATCATGTATGCATGGAGCATGTATTGAATAACCTCAAAACTCTCGAAAGCTGGCCTGTAATCCAATGCATTCTAATAGGAATCTTCACATCTCCATAAAGATATTTCATTTGAGTGACAATCATGGCGCCATTCTGACATCTCCATGATCATTCTGTTCAGTAACCATAAAGCAGAGAAATGTGGTGGTGGCTTAACTAATCTCTCCGCCCTGAGGGCTACTCACAGCAGCTCTGTTCCAAGAAAAACCTGGATATGACACCAAGAGTGACAGACTGCTACAAAGACTGCCTGTCCAGGAAAATGTCCAGAGTGAGGTCAGTCACCCTCTGTTATTTGGTCCTCCATTCTCTCACACTGCTAATACTCTTTGCTTGACTCCCAATGAGAGGGCAAGAATTAGATGATGACAAATGTATCGCCCTGAAGGTGTGGTAAAGTACCAGACAGTTGCTAGGGTCAGAGCTACTACACCAATGCATTTCTGTATAATGATGGACTCTGAGATACTTCCGTGTAGCACAAGAATAACTACTTTAATAAAAACCATACTATGAATAAAAGCAACGTTTTTCCACCCAGATGGGGCATTTTTCCGTTTTACTTTACTGTTATCTTCTCAGATCTCTTAACATGCAATTAAGATAGGGCTGTGAACTGTTTGTTTGATAGGAAAGGAAAGAGTTAATGGAATAGAGGACACAAGCTTTTTTACAACTCACCTCAGTGGGGTGCTTAAAACAAACATCTCGCATAGTCACAAAACAAGTCAATGTTGCCATGTCTCCCGGACATAAAAACAAACAAACAGAGTAGAACAGCATGATACCATTTTGGAGGAAACATTTTGGATTCCTCTTTTTGATGTTTATCCGTTCATGCCATGACATAACATCAGCTTTCTTAATTTAGCAATCCTTTTTTTGGCACTGAAGGTGGTGGGTGTCTGAGGTTAAGTCTATTGTTTACTATCCACCGATCCACTGGTAAATATATGTGCTAATTAAGGTTCTTATAGCCTTGAGGCAAAGTAGACATTGCAATGAAATACTCATCAGAATTAAAGACAACAAACAGCTCTATTAGGCACTCGAAACATTTATTTTTTTCATTAGAAATAACTTCAGTAGCACAGCTCACACATGAGCAATCCAGGAGCGCAGAAACTAGCCAGAGACAAGCTACTATCTCCATTCAAATGACATTCTTCCTCTTTGATCACAGTCCAAAATCTTTGCTGAAAAAAATAAGCTTGCGGGCCAGGAAAGATAATTTGTTTCATTCCAGTTCATAACTCTGGGAAGAAATACCTTGAAATAAAAAAAGCCGTAGAATAGCCTACTGTGATGTGACGCCATGTTCGACAACAGAAGAGTTTAAGTGATGTGATAGATTAATATTAAAATAAAGGCATGTTTCCTTGATGAAAAGCTACAATAGTAAGATTCAATTTGATAAAAAGGACTCTTTATAAGATCTGTTTTTGAGTGAAATTCTTTTACAATACTTCAAGATTAGGGCTTTTCTATTGGTCTTTATTAACATGGGAGTTTTTTCCTTCTGTTCTTCTTTCAAGTAACAGGACTACATAGTATATGGATGCTACTTTCAGGTAAGAAAATGGCCCCTGAGGAGGAATTTTATGTAGCCTGATTAGGATATTCTCACTTCACACAGAGAACAAATGAGCAGTTGCCAATAAATGGCAGACCTCCGACTGTCCCATCTGCCTCAGTTGTTGTGCCTGGAATGACAAGAAAGAAAAATAATTTGCCATTTGAAATTGTCTAGAACTTGCCAAAAATGGTTATAAGTCTTTCAAGTTTTCTCAGTCTTTCAAGTAAGTCTCATAGCATAATGACTTACTTTAAAGGTCCAACCCTCTTTTTCCAGAATACCAACAAGAATGTAAAAAGCACACATTGTTGATACTTGCAGAATTTATTTGCTAAATAATTATCACAATGTCTTAAAACCTTGAAATATTTCACCAAAACTAAAGTGCCACCAATGATTTTAAGCATTTGTTCTGTGTTTACGTCAGAGTTCTTGTCCTTTGTACGTTGCTCTTGCTCAAATCTGATTGTAGACGTCTGGCTGTGAACGTGCTGGGGATCAAGCTCACAGTACTAACCCCCTGCGATGACAAGCCTTTGGCCAAACCCGTGATCTCTGCGTGCTTGATCTCTAAAAAGAACACGCTCTCTGTCATCTTCTGTTTTGGCATATGCCATGCTTGCCACACGTAATGGAGCATTCAGCCAAATGGAAAAATCAGCCAGCTAAGGGGGGTCATCAAACATTTTGGTCATCCATAAAATCCTTATATTAGTGGCTTCTAGTGCATTCCACAGCCACTATTTAAACAGAAACAGTGCAAAACATTTTTGCATTTGAGAGCATAGTTTGACTCCCTGATTATTATGAAAATGTAATTTGGCTTGTTTTGCTTAATAACCCATTTAAGTATGGAAATGGAGGGTGTTACAATTCACAGGATGGACTCCCAGCCTAAGCCCCTGCTATACTGTAACATGCTCGTTACCTAGGTTGCATCTTGGGATGGCTTGGTTCATTTGAATAAAAGTAACATTCCAGAAATAAGTGAAATTTACTACTAAGTTGGTATATATGGAAACACTATTACATGAACACATGAATACATGAAGCTATAAAACTAAAGTTAATTAGACGTTGAAGAGAAAGTTTATCTCTACTACACTTGACCTCAATGACTGTGGTAAAAAACAACAGTGCTTTGTTTGAGATACTATTAAGATATTAATTACCCTAAACTTAAAGGGATAGTTCAACATTTTGGGAAATAAGATATGTCCCAACTTACCCCTAGTCAGACAACATAATTTATATACATTTTATGTCCGTATACAGTATTGAGTTAGTTACGTGGCTGTTGCCCAGCGATATAGCAAGCTCGAGGTAACGGCTGGCATGGCTCACAAAAGTGACTAAATACTCCAATCAAAAATCCAACTGTCTATCTGTTTCAATAACAACAACGTCTTGCTTTTACATTTTCATTTTGACACGTGCGAAATACAGAAGATATAACTTCTAAATAGCACAGCTTTGGATTTTTTTTAAGGAGTATTTAGTTGCTTTGGGGACCATGCTAGCGGTTACCTCGAGCTTACTATATCGCTAGGCTACTTTTACGATGACCTCGTAACTAACTCAATACTGGACGTACAGACATAAAGTTGACAATCATCTCATTTGGCTAGGGGAAAGTTGGGGCATATCTTATTTTCCAAAATGTTGAACTATCACCTTAACACCCACACTTTGTTGTCATTCAAAATTAAAACAAACCAAAAACTCCCACTGAAAAGTCAAGATCTCTTTTTACTTGTCTTTCGCAGATCAAACAAACACTCTCATAAGCAACACTGATTTAAACATTAACATTCTGGACATTAAATTGGCAAGCATGGAAACTGGCAACAAAAATGAGCTCAAAGACCTTAAAGCGGAACCCATTTCCCCTAAACATAAACTACTCGATTGCTGGAGGGCACAAGACAAGGAGGACACCTCTTATCTTGGTTAAGCGCAGAGTACTCGGTTAAAGATTAGCCTACATTTATATGTACTACCTGTGAGAAGATTAGTCTAAAGCAGTGTAGGTAAAACTCCATTTAAAAGATGTTGGAATCCTCTTTGAGTCGTTGAGTCTTGGCATTTGCGTATTCAGAGCCTCGGACGTCGGCATCAGAGATCTCGGCCACTAAGGCTTATGGAAGGTAATCTGGGCTAAGCTCTCAATCCATTTGTTAAGCAGAGTTTGCACCTGTCGCTATCATTTTGGACAAGCTAGACATCTGGAGCATAATCAGCTACAATGGTCATTGTTTGATAGTTAACCCTTAGTCTTTCCAGTGTCTTCCATGGTTGCCATGGCAAACCTCAAGTAGGTCATAAAATATAGTTTTTTTTGTCCAAACAGTGTGTTGCAAGCAGTGGCACAATCCACAGTGACTTTTGTGACAATCAGCATGTTTTAGGTGATATTATTCTGTGAGGTCAAGGACAGCTGTTATTCTGTGCGGATGTTTGAATTGCTAGACAGCAGGTTGGAAGTGGCAGCGAATCCCCAACTCTCTGTCAGACTGGGTCTTAACTGGGCCAGAAGGAGATCGAAGATTGAAATGGCAGCCACGTTTTATGTATCAGTATATCTTCAAGGAACAGTCAATTCCCTCACTGAGAGCATAAGTACAAAATAAAATCCTAATTTAAAAGCTGAACTGGTGTGTCTCCAGATGACTACACTATTCAGTCAAGAGATTAAACTTTAATGGTTAAAAAGTGTCTGTTCATGAATCGAAACTGTCTTGCAAGTCGACGAGTTAGCAAAGACAATCCTCGAAAACTTGTCTTCTGGGAAGCCATTGTGGATCCTTAGGCCATAAAGTTAGGATAGGAAATAACAATTTTGTCATACTAATAACTCACTTGATTTAGTGCTACTTAAATCATATAAATTAAAATGCAATTTTTTATGTCAGTATGTTGTGTTCAATTGTGTATTCTGTATACCAATACAGAACCACACCACCTCTACAAATGTCCGTTAATGTAAGATGCGAGCAAGTAAATACTGTGTGTTGATCTCCACTTGCTTAGAGGTAATGCAAGTATACACACCACACACATATCTATCATACTGGCACAATACCACAATAATGGGATTTCAATTTACATGTGAGAAATATACATTTTATATAAAGAAAATATATAAATAAAGATAGATATGTTTTTAAAGAAGTATGAACCTATGCATGGGTTAAAGGAATAGGTTATCTGTATACTAAATTGTTTAGTGACTTCATTCCCATTTTTGGGGGGTCGCTTTATGAGCTGAAATTTGTAGAAAACAAAAGCGCGGTTGAATCTCGCACATCCTAACAAATGTACTAAAAAGTAATGATAAAGTGACTGCGGTGGGGCAAAATAGCAGTTGACAACTCAGTGAGACCCCTCCTGGATAGAACTGTGTGTGTCTTATGCACAAGGGAGCAAATAACCCACAGGTCTGAGGTCACTGACGATTGGCTTTTTTTTAAAGCTGGATTGTGAGTGTTGTATTGATCTGTTGCTGACGGTGGACCTGCTATCTGTCTTCCTTCACTGGTTCTAAGCCCAGCCTATGCTTAGAACTAGGAAAGGGAAAACATGCTTGGCGGACCTTGGTGCAGCATCTCACCATGCCATCCCAATAGTTCCTATGTTCACTATGCCAACTAGAAACATACAAAGATGTTTTACCATAAAACATGCTGAGACTTAGATCGACACTTAAATTGGTGAGAACGTCATTACATCACGAGTATTTGAAATGTTAACAAATCAGGATTAGGGAAAGACAATATAATAAAATGCTAGCAAGCTACAGTATGTGAAAGCACTGTAATGTAATAACTTTGCAAAATTAAGTATTAAGGCAAATTCTGAGATACAAAAATCGGGGGGAAAGATACTCAACGTGATACACTTTATGTTGTGATAAATCAATTTTCCATGTTTCTTTTTTTGGATTCTTAACATGACCTCTAGTATGTTTTGATGGCCTGGGTTTTTGGTGTGCTTATAAAAGCCACCTTACCATCTGAAGCTCTGTAAGGTCTGTGACTATAGAAATGTTAATAAATAAGATTTTCAAGATCCTTATTTAAGATAAAATAAAAAAAAACATTGTTTTATATAATATTGTAATATTGTTTTTTTTATCAGATAGGAATAACTTTACTATTTAATATTTGTCTCTCTATCTCCCACCGTGCTATATAAATGTCAGTACAGGAGCAAACAACAGAAAGGCTGTGACCTGCTTAAGCCCTTATCGATCCCTTCCCCCTGCCCTCCACTTTGTAGCTATGCCATGAGGTCATGCCTTTAGAACAGGAAGCCTTCTGCATGCTTTGGCAGAGAGAGGATTATCAGGGATTTACGGTGTTGTTTTGTTACACTCTTTGCAGGAAAGGAGTTTGCCCCTGATGGGGATGAAGACGATGCTGGACAGAAAGTCACCCTGCCTCGCCATCTGTCAGTAGATCACTGGGACACCAGAAAGAGGCACGTGTAACCCACTGATACTCTTAAGCCACTTGGTCTGCATTGCCGGACCAAGATTAGCAGAATAATCACGGGCTAAGAATGTCACAATCTGCATCATTACCATCTAATCACTTTAGACTAAGTAATATGCCAGTTTAACATGAATTGAAAAGTAGTTTCTAACTTGTGGCATGATAGATGAAAAGTAATTTGAGAAAGTTGAACAGCAGTTTGAATTAGTATTTTTCTTATTTAAGGAATAAGATCAAAGGATTCTAGCACAAATGAAGTTTCTAAAGTGCCAACAACTTTTTCCGAATTTCTCAGTTAATCCTTTCCAAGAAGCCGGGAGTCAATCAGACACTTCAAGAATTTACATTCCTCGATCAACCTTTTTAACCCTTTATCTAAGATAAGAAAGGGAGCAACACAAGTTCAGCCAAATTAAAGAGAATCAGAGGACAGGTGTTGGGGCCAAATGTGCGATGGTGTGATGCTGAAGCTAGAATGACAGAGTAAAAGGATACAGAACAAGAGTTGAGCAGTTCAATGTGTGCTTAAAAACACCACCATAAAAATGTCAGAGATTTTATTTATGGAAGTTCAGGGTCCTCATAGTCTGCTGTGATGCTATAGTGTCGGTTAGACCAAAATAGAATAAATAATAGGGGAAAGAAAAAATTATTAATAGGGTAGCCACCCATATTGGCATTCATTTAGTTTAATGTACAATCGCATAGTAGCACATGCCGCATTATTAAATTATTCATTAAGCATTCTGCAGACACATTTTTTTATTTAAAAGGTGGTCAGGTCAGCAGTTAGACAGAAAAATAAATACATATCGAAAAGTTTATGTTGAACAGTGCAGTAGCCAGCCAATGAGTCTAAAGTGACAAAAATATGCAGTTTATTAGTGTCATTAACATTCTTAATACCCTCAACAAATGCAGCATATTGGTGAAAAGGCTTGGTAACATTAAAGGGCTAAGGCTATTATCTAATTTCCCTAAAATGTATTTGGTGCCCCAAGGCAAAGGGGACACATTTACGATTAATTAAACTCTAGAGGTTTTGAGGGGTGTGCACCATATGCTGTGCACCCGTTAAGTCATTTTCCTGTGGATTATCACAGCTTCGTTAGGGGCACCAGGGTTTTTAATGAATGGGTGACAATTCTAAATCCTGAGTTGTCAGTCTGCATAATTAACTAGCTTCAGGCAATTTGAAACCTTTAGATATTCAATAAATTAGACCCTGTAAATGTGGCAATGGCTTGCCCTTACAGTCTCCCAGGCCATGGAGAGTAGATGGATGCCCCCTGCTGAATGAACAAAGCAGAAGATGAAATGGCTTGCTCAGTAGCCTACCACAACTCAATGTGAGTGATTATTCCTCGATGTACATGGTCTGACCTGATGACAACATTTCAAACCACTAAATATCATTCTTGGGATTATGAATTGATAAGATTCAAGAGTTACAGTTACAGTTTCAGATGAATAAACCTGTAACTATTCAAATGATATTAGAGGAGGAGGAGCATCAAAGTTTCAGTGATGGTTTGAAACGCTCTCAAATCACACTCCTTGTGTGCACAGTTAAATGCATGCAATGGTTTGTCCTTCAAGCGCTGTCACCTGCTGCCAACTAAATCAATCTTTATTCAATAAAGATAAAGAGGCCTTGCTTCTGGCTCTATTGATCTTTAACCATAAAAATTACTTTCATTTGCAAGTCAAAGAAAAGAACTCTGTCAAGCTATAAAATAATACTTAATAATGTAAGACAGGATGTGTTTAATTCTGGACAATATTCACTTAGATGTAAATACAAACAGTAAGTACACAGTTTGAACGGGTGTGATCTAAATATCATTTTGCACTCATTGTAATAAGGTAACTTATTATGAAGGACGAGTCTGTTACTCTCTGTTATATTTGAGGTTAAGGGAGTATCAGGGGTGGTGATAATATATGTGTTCTGAGTTTGCTGTGTTGTTGCGTTGGTCAACATCTAATATACTGACTCTAGTAGGTAGCTAGACTCATTAGGGAACACAATCTGCTCATTAAGTTAATACTGTTAGTTTTAGGTTAGCATGTATTTATTCAGTCTTTAAAAAGCCCTTCAGTCTTCACCTTATGCTATTACCTAAGCAGCATCAAAAGTGAATACAAACTGACAAATAAAATGGGCAAGGTCAGAATAGGACTATTTTACATTCGGGTTCCTAGCTTCTCAAGCTGCAATGCAGTGCAGCAAAATGTGTTGACTATGATTAATACTTATCCAGTTTGTCTGCTCCTAAGATCATCAGTCACCAAGTTGTCTGTGTGTTTGTGGATCCGAAATATTCTCTGTGTTGCAATCTGGAAAAACCTCAGCCGCTTAAGAACTGGCCACATTGGTGATTTTTTAAATAGTATCTTATTGTTAATGGGTAATCCTAGGAACCTGTATACATCTTTGAACACCATTTTGTTATTCCTTCACCACTTACTTTGCCATAATTTGCTCTTTCACAGAATTTCATTGGGAAGTAAATGCCACATTGCCCCCTGATAAAATGTTGCAATAGAATGTGTATGAACAAGGATATAGGAAAAGAAAATGATGTGGTTTTGTAGGAGATAACTAAAGAAACAGATTAACTGAATTGTACTAGTTCAGACTTCAAAATCACCATTGCCTGCCTGGAAATACCCAGTTTTCTAACAGGAAAACTTTCACATTAGTATTTTTGCTGAATGCAATATGCACATACACCATTTCAATAAAAGGAGACTGAAATTCAGTTGAAGGCCACTGGGGTTGGGGTCTCCATGACCCAGAGATGACCTCCTAGCAGGCCTCGGACGCTTCCAGCTGTTTGTTGCCCCTTTTGTTACGACCATGTGAAGGGAGTCACCACTATAGGCATCACAATGGCCAAAAAAAAAAACATAACATATGCAACAATGACACTGTAGCCAGTCGATGGCAGTTCAATGGTAGAGGTGGATAAAGTTCAGAATGTGTGCGTTGAAAGAAATGTCCCGTAACTACCTTCCTTATAATTGCATGCACACATGCATTCAGATTGAATACATTTCACTTTTGAAATATTTTTTGGGCGTTTTGGTTTGTGAATGCATGAGGAGGACCGTTGAAACCCAGTTCTCGAAGAGACAAAATACTTCACAATACAAAGATTTATTGAAGATCACATGGATGCGTAACAATCTAGTAATAAGAATCGTTGATGCGCCTCATGCTCATGAACTGCATTCCACTCATGCCGCCCATGCCGCCCATCATGTTGCTGAAGTTCCTGTACTCGCCGGGCCTCATGTACATCATCCTGCCTCTGAAGTGGGGCTGGTCGTACATCAGCCAGTGGCCCTCCATCACGTTGCAGGACATGCAGTTGTTCATGCGGTAGCGGTCCATGATGGAGTCGCAGTCGTCCATCATCTCGTACATCTGACCGCCGAAGTTCTCCCTCTCGTAGATCTTCATCCTGTAGTTGCCTCTGTGCTGTGAAACAAAATGTATGTCCTGAGATTAACGATCTACTGTTTGTCTTTAATATTTCCATGAACCATGTGTCACACGTTTGACTTTGCATGGTGGACCTAATACACAGGTGTCCACAAAGCAAAGCTCCAGTTGTGAAAAGAGTCAGGTCTGACTGTCTGGTGGTCTTACCATGGGGATCATGCGGAAAGACTTGATGCAGTTGCTCATGCCCATCATGCTCATGTAGTCGGAGTACTCGCCCCTCTTGAAGAAGTATTGGTTGCCCATGTAGTTGGCACGGTCGTAGCCCATGAAGCAGCCCCTCTCCACCCTGCAGGAGTGGCACTTGTTCAGGTAGGAGGACATGTCGGAGCAGTCGCTCATGCACTCGTAGGAACGACCCTGGAAGTTCCTATCCTCGTAGAAGATGATCTGAAAAGACAGCGGATCATTTGATGAGCATTTTGTTGCTGAGAAATTTAGCAATAATATACATACTTACAAAAAAAAAATACTTCTTCAGAGTATAGCTAAACCTTACCTTGCCCATGTTCATGGAAGTCATTTTGGATGATTGATGGGTTGCTGCTGCAGGAGCTGCTGCTGCTACTGTTGTTAATGCTCTAGGTGGTCAACTGACTTCCTACCTGGTAGAGGGTTTCATTTTTATACCTGACAGCCCAGAGGTCCTTTGTTTAAAGGCCCTGACCCGGCAACATGCCATAGAAGCCCATAGACTACTGAGGTTTGTTCCCATTTCGAGGGGCACGCATCGTCAAAAGGCCGTAGAATATGGAGTCTATTCTCTTCGGTCAATGTCAAAGTCAACGTCATGCTCCACCACCATGACAGTAAACTCCAGGCGTTGATGCTCAACATTGATGAGGTTGTCATTTTTTCAATTCAATCAACATTTGACAATTAAGGCCAACTCCTCGGCTTTTAAAGTAAATTAATGGCGAGCTATTTGAACAAATCATAATAGAAATGCATTTAAATCAAAACATAGGTTACATTGTTTCATCAGACCGAGAATAGTGAGTGTTAAAGTCGAATAATATAAAAACAACTAATTACTCTGATGGATTCCTGAGTCACTTTCATATGCTCAACGGAAAATCTTTTTTTTATCTAAAATGTAAAAACACTGACAGAGCAGGACGTTGAAAGCAAAACTTGTTGTTTTGTTCAAAGTTTCTTTCTCTCTACCCTTTAGCATGGATTGGTCAAAGGTCACTGAAGTCCCTTTGCACCAACGCTGACCTCATTTTAAGAGGTCCTAGACTCTCCAAAGTGATTGGTTTTTCCAAAGACCTACTTATACGTCACATGCAGTATGCAGTGGTTGGGTTCTTTGATTTTTAAACGATGTTTCACCTTTTGATCATCTGTCCATTTTAGAAGCAATGTAGACTGCCCAACATTTCACCTGGTGTGTTGAGAATACAAACAAGTGTAACACTGGTTAGTTGGCTATGCATTACATGGAGAAAAACATCTGACTGGGATAATAGTATTACGGCATTTAAAACGCAGCATCCCACTGAGAGTGAATCATTTGGAGTAATTGCAATCACATGCTCTGTATAGGCCCAGAGGATATTGCTGTGTCTGACAAATGAACCCTAGTCTAAACTAAATGGGTTCAAATAAGAAATGTTTGCAATGTTTTTAAAACAAACACACATTACATGATTACATGAGCACGTTTATTTTAGCTTGGGACCATTCTTTCTGGGGACTAAATTCTCTCTTTTTTAGACACATAGACACACAGACACTCACAGACATACTACACATACACAAACACATACGAGCATGCACAGGAGACAGAAACACTTCGGTGGTATACAAAAGAAAAACGAGTTTGGATTAAACAATTTCAATTTTACATGACCTACAACAGCTCAACATTCTGTTTTCATTCCACCAGGGTATTGCTCAGATACAGTGCATCTCTTTTCTTTCTACTTTTTGTTGAAGCAGACAACCTATCCAGGAGATTTCCCAGAAATTCCCAGAAATGTATTTGAAAAAGTAACATCCCTCTCCAAGCATCCCGTCATCTTCAGATATGGTGGAGTGTTCACTGCTTTTCACTGCTGGTCCGGTAGGTTTGGACATCGTGGTGGGGTGGTCACTACATCGTCCGAGTTCCATAGAGATATGCACAGCTCCCAGTCCCAGAGGTATATAATCACAGAAAAAGGACAGTATGGGCTACACACATCTGATGGGCGAATCAATGCAATGCTGCCACGGTTTCCCTACGGAGCCTTTGCGATACATGGAAAGGATCGATGATTCTGCTACAGCAAAAAGGCCATGCTATAGTCAACGATATAGACAAACATGGTCCATTTTGTACAACCATGTAATCAAGCGACAGAAAGTGTGGGTAATGGGCGAGAGGTAAGAAGGACATTTTATTGACATTGTTATTCGTGCTGTAGTGCTGTGAATTCAGTTAAATATTGAATGCAGAAAATCGTATTCCATAAGCATTGTGATATGTAGCTTACTATTTCACATCAGGCTGTCTCTCAATCATTATGCGAGGGGTGCGGGAGAAGGGAGGGCCCAATCGCAATGAGGTAGGTGCCTTCAGGCGAGTAGTTAACAGAAGAAAGTTCTTACTCAGATTCAGTGAGAAAATGGAATAGTCTTATTGAGAAACAAACAGCCAGGCTTAAATAGGAAACAGCAGCCACAGATGAAAACAATACGGCAGATAAAGGAGCGCTTTTACTTTGAAGGGCCGCCCGCAGAGGACCCTTTACGTCCAGGACACCTTAGCAAAACTTTCCATCTACTTTTTGTATAATTCTGAGAGCAGTCCCTTTGTATGTATAGGTTTTTACTATTAGCTGAAGCACCAGCCAACGCAACCCCTTTATATGCACTGGGTCTTTCTGTATGTGTCCTTAATCTTTGGCCCTAAACAAACATCAGAGCAAATTGCAACACACAAGACACCCGAAGGAGGTATAATATAACAGCTGATTAAATCAGATCATATCCCACCTAGCGTGAGAGATGGGCTAAACGGTGGGCTTGGCCATTAGCTCTAATTATATCAATCATCACCCCGGCATCTGAAATGGCATGTTACATCCTGCTGTGTGCATTCATGCTGCCGTTTTTATCTCAGATGCGTTGAGATCCAAAGCATATGGAGAACAGAGTTCGCTCCTCCCTGCACCCTCTACGAAAGGACACTTTTTTAGTTGGAAAAATAAATTGTGCTCTCTCCCTCCTCTCTCTCTCTCTCTCTCTCTCTCTCTCTCTCTCTCTCTCTCTCTCTCTCTCTGACTCTCTCCCTCCACTAAAGGTGCTATTCATTTGCTTATGTTAAGGTGATTTTCATTCCATCATCGTCTTGTCACGGTGCAGCTATTGTTCTTCAGATTAAGCTTGTTGTAACTAAATCTGGAGTCTAATTTATTAAATCAGAGACTAATATGATTTGGAAACCTAAACAGAGTGTTCAGGTGAAAAAAATATATAAATATATCATTTATAAAGAGTTTCACAGGATTGTTTCAAAACAAGCCTGTTTTTGTGTTTTGTAGGAATTCTGACAAAGCTACCAATTAATACTTTTGTGTTAAGAGTTTGCTACTGTAACACCAATTTTTATCCTGCCATAAAAACCATCTTACCAAGCGGTGCAGCTAATCAAATTAAGACAAAGTAGTAATCCAAGTCATTAGAGAGCAGAGCAATGTGAACGTCCATTTGTGTCTTACCAAGCCACAAACCATTTAATAACAGTCTCTATTTTAGTTTTGTGTAGTTTTGGGCCAATCCCACAAGTCCAGCTCGTCTCTTGATAATACGTGACGAGAATATGAATAAATTAATTATTTCTATCATTGTTTCATTAGCAGTGTCCTTTACAAAGTGGTTATAGCGAAAGAGCCTATAATTTCCTAATGCACAAAAATGTAAGGAACACGCACTTTCTGTGTGTATATATGTATGTGTGAGAGGGTGTTTGTGTATGTGTGTGTGTGTGTATGTGTGTGTGTGTGTGTGTGTGTAGGGCTCGGTCAGAATACATCGGATTTTGTAGAGTGAGCCTTCCCCTATGGGTTGGTTTCAGGTTCCAATGCTCTCCTCTGTCTTGACCGGTCATCCCTGCTGCCTGGCTCCAGGAGTCTGGCTGTCTGCTCCTTAAATAGAGCTGACCTCAGTCCAGACTGTGGGGCTGCTACCCTCTTTAACTCTGCAGAGGAGTACGCGTGTATGCTTTTGTGTTTGCTGCATCCTGCACGAGTAAAGGGGGAAGGGATGCACCTTGATAGTCAAGGAATTCTGTATTGCCATACTAACAAGTTTCTGGATGGTGGTTGGAACGTACCCTCCAATCCACGGCCACCAGGTAGCTATATACGTACAGTATATGTCTCAAAATGTGTATTATTTGTTTATTTATTTATACAGGGGTAACTTACTGAGACTATTTCTCTTTTCCTGCATTGCCCTGTTAAGGTAGAATATTGTATAAGTTACAACAACTAAACAAACATTCATAAAATGTAATAAATTAATAAAATAAAAAATAAGCAAATAATAAACATTTGTTAGAAAAACTATTTATAAAAACAAATTCTCAACCAAAACAAGTACACTCTTCAACTCCCATATCCGCCTATAAAATGTATAATTATTAAACCGAAACAAATGAATTTTCTATTTTCAAAACCTGTTGAACCTTGTTCCATTTGTCTGAGGCAAAGAAACGTAAAGTACATTTTCCAAGTTCTGTTTTCACTTTTGGCCTTTCAAGGGTGATGTAGTCCTGTGAGCGTGTCCTATGATTACTGCATTTGTGCTTTAAAAGGGAAGTACGCTAAAAAGGCATCTTGCCCAGCAATGCCTTGTAAACAAAAAATGTTTTTTTCTCATATCACTAAGAGAAAACCATTCTACTTTCTTATATATTGTACAATGAGGAGTTCTAAAACTATGCCCAGTTACAAAACGCAAAGCACTGTGGTAAATTGCATCAAGGGACTTTCAAATAGTTGGGGCATACAGTCGAAGGGCAACAATAGAGAATTGCAAATAATTGCAAAAGCACTTAACATTCCCAGCAAGAACTACTTAATAAGATATTAACCGTTCATGGTAATGGCTTTTTACAACAGATATATTTTAATGGGGGAAGCCCGCACAACTGGGTGCATGAGGTTATAATATCTCCCTCAATAAAGAAAAGTCAAAACAGGCAAATTACAACATTAGTATGTTAATGGAATGATAATGCAAACTGTTCCTTGCTGTATTAAACTAATTGTATTTGGGGTAAATCCACATGCACCTGCATGCACACACACAGACAGACAGACAGACAGACAGACAGACAGACAGACAGACAGACAGACAGACAGACAGACAGACAGACAGACAGACAGACAGACAGACACACACACACACACAAACATAGGAGTGCAAGTTGGGATTGAATAGGCAGCGACAAGGTCTTTAGGTATGGCTGGCTAGGTACAACTGTATACTGTGATAAATGCCTGATGGTTTGTGTTTGTATTATGGTGTATATTCTTCCCTGCTGTTACAAGCAAAATTACAATATTGATGAAAGCACACCTTTTCATAGTCTAACACTAAGAAAAATATTTACCCATCAAAATGTGTGTAAATTTGATGTTTTACCCAGCAGGAATGTTATTACCTTTATAAAATTACATACTGTTGTCATGATTGCTAAAACCATAGTTTAGAAATGTAGTTTAGCAAAAACATTGTGCAAATATACATTTAGAGCTTCCCTCAGAAGCCATGTGTCCATGCTGAATCACTGTCTACCTCAGCCTCAGGCATAGTCAGTTATTCGGACGCTTTATTTTCATGTTGTGCGACCATGCTGGCCTCTTGCTGTCTTGCTGACTTCACCAATGAAGCACAATGAAAAGGGAATGACTCTGTGTTGTGGCCAGCAGACAGACAACAGAGGAGAAGCTTACAGTATGTATGTGAAAACAGTATGTGAAGCACAGTGCCATTTCACTGAAGCAACAGTATGTATGTCAATGCAATTTGTTTTTCATGCCGTTTCGACAAAATGGTCTGGACAGTCAAATATAAACAAAATAAACATAAATACATACATGTAATATTCTCAGGAAAAACAGGAAGACAATGTGTCAACATTTTGTTTGGAATACCCTAAGATCATACCTGGATGAATGCACTGCACTAGATTTACTGACAATTTGGCCTTTGGTTAAATATATTCCTTGGGTGACCCTAACAATGTTGGATTGTGCTTGCTCAGTGAAACATCCTCAAGAGTTGACTTTAGCGCTGCTCCTAAGGGCAGCATTGATTAATGATGCAGTGATGATGCTCAGCAGTGATAATGTGATGAGCTTTTCCTTGTCACACGAGTCGATAATTGGAGACATACAATCGATTCCCACAGCTACAAGAATGAAAACTAGCTCCATCTACATTGTCTGTATACTGTAAAACCCAGATATAAATCTTAGGAATGAGACGTTTTTTAAGTTTTGTTCCCATATAAGAGTATCTGTTTCTGCAAAGAAGACATGAGATACTTTTCAAATATTCAAATAAGTTACTGTGTTTTACTTTAAGAAAGGGTCTGACATCTTCCAATTTTTGAAGTGTGGTGAGATGACCTCTTCATGTATATATGGGCTTAATTGTGTTGGTTAGGCTAAACACAACATTCTATAAGTTGTGTAACGTACTATCTAGCTGACATGATATCGAAAGCGGTTGCTGGAAGTATTGCCACCAATTAGAATTTGTGAAAGAGAATCATTTTGTTGGTCGATATCAGCTGACTCTGGAACAAGATACGAGCCTGTGAAATTCAAAGACATCAACATCATACCTAAAGTGGCAAATACAAATCAACCCCCACTTCATTCATGTGGCGGTAAGAAAACAAGAACCAAAATATCAGCCACACCATTCCAACATCTTCTGTGTCAAAGTGGTAATAAAAAGTACAATGCACAGCCAGTGCTTTTTATTTAACGTTATGTAATGCATAATTACTCCTACTTGTTCTTTTCATTAAAAAGCAACCCCGAGACCTCACCACTTCTTTTACCAATATTGACGTAAAGTGTTTTTAATCGTCAATTGGCGTCAATAAGGTGAAGAGAATGCTAATTAGCAATCTGGCGACTTCTTGACTGTTCCAGGCCTGGTAAACAAGTGACATTGTGTTGGTCTGGGTGTGGCCCCACCACAGGTGCCATCTAGATATGGATTAGTTGATTTAGTAGGTGAAAGTTGACTTTGTAGGTGAAAATGTACCCTTGGAGCATTGAACAAGACAATCGTCTCTTTTGTTGACTTGCTTGGATGTGTTGAGCACATCTGTCATTTGAAGTTACCCTTTTTGGGATGTGATCTGTTTTAAGTTCACTCTGCCTCCTTTGTTTATTCCTACAATGTAATTATACAGACAGGGAGAGAGGTGAAGACATTTCTGTTTGTTTTGGCTCTAAAGGGTATTTTCATGAACATGGGCTCCAGCAATGTTCCCTGCAGAACTAAAAACAGCCTAGTTGTTGTAGCCTTGGTAACCCACCCTTTGGCTGCAATATCAATCTGAAAAATCAAGATTTTTATCTTTTATTGACCATCGTTACAAACAGAAATTAGTGCATAAAGGACGGTTGTGCAGGACATTTGGTGTTTAATTTGAAGGATTTATTCTTTTATTTTTCTTATTTTCGTTGTCAGCGGCACTTGTGTTATCCAATGCAGAGGGTGTACTTTTCTCTCAAATTCATATTTTTTCCAAGCTATACCCATTACGTGTCCTCTCATACTGAGCTAAGAGCCAACTCGAACTCTTAATATCAGGTTTAAATACTCTTTTACTAATTTAGTTAGAATTGCATTATTTGCTCATTAAGTCATGTTTTCATGTTCCATTTTACCTTTATTTCATCAGTTGAATAAATACAGGTGTAGGTGATGTTTTGTGTAAATGTAAAATAGTCATCATGCTCAGTATAGAAGCACACCCAATACTACATCGTTTTGTGATATACTTTAGAAGCAACCATGGGGCAGTGTGTGCAGCCTGCCCCTCTTTACCCTGCTCCACCAATATGGTAGTATGGGCGATGCAGTCCACAGCTGGTATACTCTGCATTGGATCCAGTCAGGTCCTCATTCTAAATTATTTCTGACACCAGCTTTGTTTCACAGACCCTAGTTTAGCACATGGACAATCGCGGGAACATCCTGTCTAATCAAGGCGGCTGCAGAGGGCCAATAGCAGTTGGAGTGGAGAGGTTGCTGAGGGAGTCTGGCCTCCTGTGGTTTCAGGAGTTTGAGTTCATGATTAATTTGCTTCCTCTTTCTTTCTAACCTTTTCCCTCTTCCCATCGCCGGAGCACAGGGATTAGAGAGCCTCAGCAAATGAGCGCTGTGGATTCCCCATCAGCATCCAATGCCACCAATTACGACAAATTAGAACTTGTCAGCCCTGTTGAAGGAGGTTCTGAGTTTTTGCATAAGTTCACTTTAGCCTTTGGAACATTTTTGATCGTTTTGTGTTATTTTACATGCCAATATGCCTGTTAATGTCTACATTTCTTTTGTCGAAGGCTGCTGCATCTTGTCTGCTGTCAGAGAACATATTCATTATTTCTGACAGCAATTGGCAGCAACAATATTTTGGTGGTACATTTTTTATAAAACAGTAATAGATGATAATAGGGAACCATAATGATAACTTCAAAGTCAATGGGAAAGAAGGCACCAAAACAGAAAGTATGAGAGATGGAAAAAAAATCGGTGACAGGGAAATGGGAACATAAGGGATAGAAAATGTGCGTTATGACACTGATCTAGGTTGATGGGCTGCTCGTGAACTGGGCTGAGGAGAAGGCCCTGTGTCTCTCTTTCGGAGGCTAAGCCCATATAAAGCCCTTCTTTCTCCCTCCTGGATTGAGCCTCTCTGGGGAAGAGGAAATCGCTCAGGCTGCTAGAGATGTGCTAGTGTGAGATCCATGTGTGAGGAATGGATTTCCTTCCTGTGTTTAGTCAGTATTTGTATCAGAAGAAGCCTATATGGACACAGTGGTGCCCGCTAGTACTGCCACCGAGGTAATCATCCTTGACAAATGATCTCCCCTGAAGTTCGAAGAGGCCCCATGATGCTGATAAATGTAAACTTTGGGACTGACTCTGGGAAGCCGATAACCCCGGCAGTCATCAGTGCGCTGCGAGCATCAAATCACACGAAGACCTAGCCTTGACCATCTCGTACTGAATGGTCAGCACCAAGCCAGTTCATGCTCTGTGCAGCTGTAAGACTAGCAGGACTACACAGCAAAAGTCTACCGCAAGAAGGGCTAAGAATCTAAACATGTTTTGAATTCTCTATTGGCCTATTATAGCGTGTTATATACCAGAAAGTGTGGCCAAATGCCTGAGATGGGAAACTGCAGAAATGCAGGAGATATAGCTATCACACAGTTCTGTGTAATCCTATGATAGTTTTAAAAAAGGTCAGTTAAAGTTTCCTTATTATTGCTAAAATGATTACTTAAATAATTCACAAACCAAAACCAAATGTTTTAAAACATCCAGGTTATTGGGTTACATTTTTTTTTTTTATCTTAAAGTGATAGTTCAAAATTTTGGGAAATAAGCTATGCCCCACCTTAGCCCTAGCCAAATGAGATGATTGATATAAATGTATGTCCGTACGTCCTGCATTGAGTTAGTTATGTGGTGGTTGTAAAAGTAGCCTAGCGATATAGTAAGCACGAGGTAACCGTTAGCATGGCTCCCAAAAGTGATTAAATACTCCTTAAAAAAATTCCATGGCTGGGTTATTTACATGTTATATCTTCTGTATTTCGTATGTGTCGAAAGGAAAATGTAAAAGCAAGACATTGTTGTTATTACATATATAGCCTGTATATATATGTCTATGGTTAACAGCTCTTACTCTCTTTTGAACACCACCGCACATTCTTATTCCTCTCCCCCCAGCTCTCTTCCCTTGTCACTCCACATAAGATGTTAGGTCCCTAAACCTACCAGACACAAGGTGAAACAAAGTTTACGCATTGCAATAGCGCTAACGTCTATCTGTTTAAATAACCACAATGTCTTGCGTTTACATTTTCATTTTAACAAGTGCGAAATACAGACGATATAACATGTAAATAACACAGGTTTGGATTTTTTTTTTTACCAGTATTTAGTCACTTTTGGGAGCCATGCTAACGGTTACCTCAAGCTTACTATTTTGCTAGGCTACTTTTACGACGACCACGTAACTAACTCAATAACTGGACGTACGGACATAACATTTATATCAATCATCTCGTCTGACTAGGGGTAAGTTGGGGCATATCTTATTTCCTAAAATATTGAGCTATCACTTCAAGGTGAAAAAAAAGATTTTTTTAACCCCCAAAAAATATTAAATTGTGTGATTGATTGTTTAAAATTCCTGTAGGCCGGTTCAGTCATGAGACAACTATGAGTTAGTTTATAAATTAATAGTAGCCTTCCAAAACATGCATTTACAGATTAAACATCCTAAAGAATGATTAATGACCAGGCAAAGAATAAAGCCATCTATAATCTATAAATGTTTATATAGATATATATATCGATAAATGATCCAAAACAAAATAAGGAACACTATTGATGAGGCAGTGGGAGAGTGGATATTTAACAAGACAAGAAAGTCCAGTCATCTTTTCCACAGTACGAAGAGGAATACCAAGATGGCCCGGGATTACTTCTAAGCAGATCCCAAGCAATAGGAACCTGACAAATGTGTGAGGTTAAAGAGTTGGAATAGGAAAGTTTGGCTTCTTGATCTGAGCAACCAATTTAAATGTTTAATATGACAGAAAGTTAAGGCAAAAAAGCATGACCCACTATTGCAATGGTAATATTTGGCTGTAATGTACAATATTCTAAATAGTCTTTTGATGGAATCAAAATATATTTTTTGGGCACACTTTTATATTTCAGCCGTTGCCACTTGAGTGTGTGCTCTGGTGTATAACCGAGGAGGACTTCTTTTCCCAGCAGCTATCTCATGGTCCATTAGAGAACATGAAGACATGACTGGGAGGAGGGCTAATTTAATCAGCATGACAGCCGAATGCCAGAGATGTCAAAGCTGCCCTTGACGCTGCCTGATGCATCACAAATAGAAATAGTACCCTAAGTTCACTTGGGTTGTCCAACACTATTGACTGACCACAGAGACAGTTGACCTTCACAACAGCTGAATGGTAATCAGGAAATCTACATCGGACTAGAGATAACCACTCTGAGAATTGATTTTGTTCAAAAACAAAACATTGTGGTAGAATTATCAATATTTTGTGGCTCGGGTCAGCAGCACAAACGACTCTTTGGTTACAACAACAAACCTGGGCACAGATTTGTTAGCACTTTGGCCACAGCAAAGTCTATCTTTACTTAGTCCCGTAAGGTATATTAACTCAAGGTCACTTGTCTCACCCTCTCATGTCAGCTCATTTATCCATTGGAGACCAGCTGCAACACGCATATTGGTGTAGAGAATCCCATCAAGTAGGGTGGTGCTACAAGCATTCCTAATTTGGCTCAATTTGAGCCAGTGTTCACTGGGACACCCTATACAACCTGTTCAATTGAAGGATATTACACTGAGTTGGTTGGAGCTTGTACACTTTGGAGATGGAGGGATACTGGTGACACACAGGGACTCCTGTGGCGTCCATTTGGATTAAGACATTTTTGTGTTTGTGATAGATAAGGCCTTTAGCAAACTAAGACAGACGGTGACATTTCACAGTTAAACAAGAATTAAATGTTACCTATCACCAAAAGGTTTTACAAGATGAAGCCCTATTGTCAGATACATTACTGACAGTGATAATTCTGTCTGTGGCCACAACAAACAGTTTATTAAGATATGTGGACCACAACCAGCTCAAATTTGTATTCTGGTTATTTGTTATAGTGTTGTGCTATTTTAAAGAGCCACCCCCTCTGGCAGAAGAAAGGATGTTACACACAGAGGGAGGGAGGGAGGGAGGGAGGGAGGGAGCCAATTGCACAGATTAATGATGAAATACTATCCTAGAACGGCTAATGTGATTTGGAGTTCCAAACACTAAAGATGACTATGAGTTGACGCATTGCACTTGTTAAGTCATTTTAAATTCATCTAATGACAAGAATGGATAATGATAATTCTCCACTTTCTGCCTCACCAGGATGTTCCAGAACATTCCCTGCACCCAAAAAGGATTTAACCTTTTACAAGAGTGCTATTTTTGCATTGAAACTAATCCTTATCAGAAAAGATTGTTCTCCAAATTGTGTTACAATGAAGGATACCTTAGAATTCTTAAAAAATCACATTTATAAATATTCTTATTTTGCTTTTGACACTTACACCAACCTGGAATTCTGATAATTTCATGACTCAGTATTTCACAAAATTGTAAGAAGTCACACAGACCAAGCCTCCTTAGTCTTCCATCAATATGGGTAAGCTCCTCAAAATGAAAAGGAACAAAAAAAATCGACCTAAATACATTTGGCACAGGCATCAAGTTACGCTTTCAAAATCTTCTTCATACCTCCTTGGCCTAAATCCTATTGAAAGCCTTTTGACTGAAAAGCAGCGTACATAAATGAGGACCAAGAACTATTAAGGGCCTGGAATATTCTATGAGGAATTGTCTCCCTTACAATGAGTTCTTCCACATAGTCAAACACTGGACAAGACACAGTATTGTTATTGCGGCCTGCATCAACATGGATCCCATCCATCCACTGTGGGTGTCAGGGCAGCTGTGTAATGAAGTCCCTGTCTGGAACAATACTCCCCTGCCAACCAGCACACACTGGTATCAATCACAGTCAGGCAGTGACAGCTTTATGATATATACAGTGAAATATGATAACAGGTATTTATAAAAAACTGTTATAAAATAAACCTGCTGATGGAAGTCAGCAAATATCCAAGCTCGAGAGCATGGTAGAAGTGAGATTGCCTGCTAGACTCCATAATTACTTATTTTTCATGAAACCATAAACGAAAGGTGGTGCAAGGCTTATATTTTTTAATAAATCTTTTGGGAGTGTGAGAATCATGGAACATTTTAGAACCTTAATGTAATAATTACTGCATTTTATGTTGATGATTCACATACTCTCGACCCTCTGCCATCGGAGGTTGATTAATGCACACAGACATTCTAAACTGTTCATGTGTCCATTTAAGGTAATTGTGAACGAGAGGCTTCTTTATTACTATCAGCCAATAGCATTCCATTCTCTGAGCTCTGCCATGCTAATTATCCTGTCGTCCAAGGTAGGGAGAGGACTCTGCTGTGCTTCTGTCTGGAGTGGCTGTGCTCAGGGTCTCACTGGAGAGTAATGCCTTTCTAATGGCAACATTAGCTACCTGAAGGGACAGAGGAGAGCTCAACGTCTCCCATGATTAGGGCGCAGGAGCTATGATGTCAGAGGTTGCACGCTCCCTTTGATTGGTAGAATTACTGTAATCACAGGTGCAGATTATGTTGGCGGGTGGCAGCATGGAGGAGGTCAGGGGGATTGACATTCCATTGTATTGTGGTATAACAGTAGCTTTTATTAGTGTCAGCAATTACTGATATATTTTTTGTAAAAATACTCCAAAGCATTTTATTGTGTTAAACCCCTTGTGCAGTGTCCACCATTTTGAGTGTATTCCTTTGCCATCAACTGTAGTTCAGGTCTTCTTCAAAAACCAATTACAAAAAAATCTCCAATCTTCATAAGACTCTCTCTCTCTTTCATAATGTCTGTCTTCCAGGTGACTTACAGCAACCACTGGTGTTGCTTGCTAATGACCTAACAAACAAATGATCAGTACTGGAAGATGCATTCCAGTGTTAGAATAATTTGGCTGGAGGCAGAATGAGCAATGACCTATCTCAATCTTCTTCAGTACTTTCCAGACTGGAGGAGAGTGGAAAGACCACTTCCCTTGGGTCACCTGATTGAGAGGGTCACACTATTATTTTGGAGTGAACCTTTTCAGCCAATAACATGGTCTGATTGATTGGTTAACTCAAGCTTTATATGCTGACTCATCCATCAGCTTAGCCCACCAATAAATCCCCATTTTCAGCTGGCTGACAGAAACATATGGTTTGTCACCAACCTTGAGATTTCGTTTTACTGGTTATCATATCCACACTGCCTGAAAGTTAAATTACTCTCATAAGCTTTAACTATTGATTGCAGTGCTCCTGAGAGAACCAGCTTATCTATCTACACAATGTCTGATTGCCATTTTTAATTACATATTTTCCACCGACCTTGGTTTATCCTTCAGATAAAATCTTGACATATTCCTCTATGGCAGCAGAACCTACAATGAGAACACTTCATTCAAATCAGACGTGTTAGATGACATAACTGGCGTTGATTGAAAACATACATTTTAATCTGTCATGTACTGTATAGATGGTTTAATAAAATATCCTAAGATGTAAGTGGCACAACTATTTAAGTGTTACCTATTAAAGTGATTTATTCTAATGTTGTTGTTTTTTTTGCTTAAATTCTTGACCTGCCTTTGGCCTCAAATGTATAAAATACATTTAGTTTGATACATTTCCTGACACTTCTGTCTAAAATGATTGGAATCTGTCATCAGCTTAAAAAAAAACAATAACGTGTTAAGTTCTGATGTCATGTTACTGCTATTAAAAAACAAAGTCTTAAAGGCGAGAGGGTTTTCCATCTATCAACACAACTGCCAAAACACAGTTAATGATTTATCTTGGACTTTTTGTAATTCTGTAGAGCTATTAAGCATCAGGAAATTAGAAAAATCTCACTTGACCACCACTGGGTCACCACGGCTTTGGGAACGTCAAGATGGACACGCATGATTGACAAGAGTCACCTTGTCAATCATGCGTGTCCATTTTGACGTTGCCAAAGCCATGGTTCATTCATCCATGAGTGACTCAAGCTTTTCATTCTTTCACTTTGTTTGAGATTTTTCACTCTCAATTTGCCACATTTTCCCTGACAACTACGTCCCAAAAACGTCAACAGCTGAATGGTTTTGTCATTCATGGGCATTGCTTTAGGCATGATTGGGTTTCCACAGCGCGTGACATTATTTTAACTTTATAAACAACTCTTAAGTTGAGTCGTTGGCCAAGGATTTGACTCAAAAGCCCCCAAGTGCATATTCCTATTGTTATTCTGTTCAGAAGGGGCTGCTACTTTCCTGTACACATAATAATTCACTTCCTTTGTAACCCCAGTCAATTGCTATGAGAAGGAAGGAATGACATTTTAAAGAACATAACCAAATAAATGATTTTGTTGCTTTTGTTCTTCTCTTGCTTATCTGCTTTTCAAAAAGAGTGGCATTGCACAAAGGTCAAAATGGAAGAAATTCTTACCTTTCAGTTAACCTCTACAGATGACACACAAACTTTATATGGCGCTGTTCACGATACAAGGTAAAAGTAGAGCACAATAAAAGAAAAGGGCATGAGTTAATGTCAGTGCGTAGATAAGACTTTACCATTTCAGTGAAAATTATATGTTTTCGGTTCAATGCAAATTCCCTATCAGTTGGTACAATGTTGTCATACAACGGAGCCATTAATACGACAATGTAATTTCCTTTCTTGACTTTCACAAAAAGATTCAGCCTGAGAAAAGATTACTGCATTATCTTTCTGAAGGTTAGCCACCGTTACTGTATTTTTATTGTAGAAAATATGTTCCACTGAACTAATTTGTACACAGCAGTGCGAAAACATTTTATCTCCATTCCATAGCTAATAGGTGATAATGTGTGTCTTTTTACAGATGTGCAAATGATATCTGAAGAACAATGTGATAATTGCGTTGGAAAGCACAATGTAACAATCATGTGGCAGAATTAATTTGGAAAAACTGCTTTGAAAACTAAATTTTTTTCAAATTTTACCTTGATAACTGTGCATAGAAAACCTAAGATATTGAGACAGAAAATATCAAGAGTTTTGACCTAAATTAGATTGACTTCTTAAGTTAAGCACTGCGTTGCATTAGGATAACCATGTATTGTTCCTAAAGGTCTATAAAGGATATTTTCTCTGAATATACAGAACATTCTATCTAACTCCTATCTCTCCTCTCCTTCTCTTGTTATTTACTGGGCATTTTATCAGCAGTGGCCTTTTAACGGTGTGTTGTCCATTCTACTTTCTGAACTCTTGAGGAATAAACATCACAGCTATTAATTTGGTGAAGCCAATGAAACAGCCCTTGATGAGAATTAGTTTTTCCAGTTCTAGAGGTAATTTGTTTGTTAAAACGGAACGAAATGAATGTGTCCTAGGAAATGCTAAATTGAATATTAATTGAATTGCAAATAGAAATCATCATGCTGAGAGAGGCCATCGCATCCCTGCTAACTTTATCGGTCATTGGTGTGATGAGGGAATATGTATTTATTCATTTTTGTTTATTGCATATTGCCAAGTAATTCAATAATAGATTTGCCTCGACTAAAGCCAGTTTTAAAATAGTTTGTGGTTACGTTTGTGACCTCAATAGACTTTTTTATTTTTCCGTGATTCAAGTTGAAATTATAATCTAAATGAACTCCTAATGATAATAATGATAGCCTACTGTGGAACTCTTCTCCTCCTATTGGTGTTACTGTCATCACTTCTTTGTGACTCATCGATGATTTTTTCATGGATTGTAAGTCTCCAGTCCTGAAAGTGTTGGCTTTCTCAGAGGCAGTCAGGTAATGAGAAGTAGATGGGCTGGCTGTCAGAGCACTGGGCAACGGCCCACGCAGAGATTTCAAACCCCATGTTCCATCCCACAGCCGCCTGTCACTTTTGTATCAGTGGGGTACTACATCAAATAGCCTGCTCAGAGAGACGGTGGGAGAAAGGGGAGACAAAGAGAGCAATAATGGGAGAAATGTGAAGGAGAAACTCGGGTATGGAAATACTGGGCCTCCTCGATGGAGGAATAAAGGAAGGGGGAAATATTGGACAATCAGTGACAAAGTGAGGGAGAGAACCAGACAACAGAATCAGGCCAGGAAGAAGGAATGCGGGGGCAAGAAATGGCATACCACGTAGGAAGCAAGGTGAAAGTAGTTTCCATTTTATTTTTACTGTTGCAGTTTAGAGCAAGAAGTCAATGCATTCCGACCTTGGAGACCGAGGGATAGAAATAAAGACCCTGTGGCATTCGAGACAGTTGGTGTGACTGGTACCTGAAGGCCCAGAGAGCGTGAACTGAAAGTCTGTACAAATGCATGGGTACAGGGGCTCAGTGGTGTGTAATCAGAGACTGACAGAGAGGACAGACTGGATGAATAATTATAATGTTCTCAATCCCCTATTCCCTCCACAGCTCTACATCCACTTATTTCTATTCTGTGTGTGTGTGTGTATGTGTGTGTGTGTGTGTGTGTGTGAGAGAGAGAGAGAGAGAGAGATGCTTGCAAGCACGTGTGGATGCATGCCAATGCCTCGTATACTGTTCAATACAACCCTTGTGTGGAACTACTGCATTTACTCGGCTGTCTAAGTGTAAGGAGTGGGTAAATTATCATTCCCTTCTATGCTTACTTGTAAGTGCTTTTATGGAGGTCTCTTGATGGTTTCTCTTCACCAAAAACAAGATTTGTTCTAACCCCAGTGGGGCATTATTCACACTTTTGTTTAGAAAGGTGGAGTGTACAATATGTGCAGTATAGTTTGACAGCTTGACACTGAAACAATTGCGTTGTGAGAAGATGCAGATTTCAATTTAGAGTTTTCATATACCTGTTTTTGTCGGTAGACAAAATAACCCATTTGTTCACACATTTATACATATTCTGATCTGTTAATAAAAGTGCTATATTGTTGTAGAGATTGCAGGTGCTGTACCGAGAATGTATACACTCTTTAGTCCTTACTTAGTATTTTTCAACCATAATGCATCACTTTAGTTTTATAATGATTACACAAGCTTCTTTTCTTTTTTTCTGTTCTTTTTTTTTTTGCCCAATGTCAATTAGGTGTTCTGACTCAGCACACAGCAGCCACTGGCAAAGATCAATTAGATAATTAATTAGTTGCGTAGGTAATGGTTTTGAGATGAGGCTTTTGTCATGGCTGCACTGGTCGTACAATCATTTAATTGTTTTTATCCTGATGTGTCACAACATGTGCTTATGACTGATAGGATTTATTTGGTTTGAAAATGATGTACTGATCCATGATTGATGGGCCTTTACGGTTGCTTTAAGATGGCCGGGATTTGTATTTGTTATGGATTTGAACTGAAAAGCCAGACATTGTTTACAGTGAGCTAACATCATTTTACAATTAGTGTATTAGTGTTACTCAATGCTTTAAATAAAGTTATATAGGTTTTTTGCAACTAAGTGTGCGATAGAGTCTATTCTTCAGTTTTCTTAGTTTCTGAAAAGCTGTGATTCGTCCAATGAAATGTGGTTGTGCTAAAACTCAAGCAGATTGAATTGGCAATGGTTTCCATGAATCATCATAACTGACAATTCTGACAATAATTACTGATATTAGATTAGCCCCTCGACACACTCGCATAGAGGAAGAATGATGAACAGACTAATTTTTCATGGCATGCCTCCAATCTTTCCTGCTGTTCTCAGTCTATACTAAGCTTTCTAAGTGCTTTGCTATCCCACAGACCCTCTGTGTTTGTTGAAAGATATGACCAAAAGAGTATTGACACTGTATCTCAGCTACATCGTGTATGGTGTTTATAAGTGCATGGACCGTGGAAAGATGATGGAACATGGATGGCCTTAGATGGATCTATGTGGGCCAGGTGGAGTCACAGCAGGTGTCCAAAAATCCAGTCTGCGTTGGCCTTCATCACATAAAATCATTATTTTGTGTATACATCGAACAGACCTACTTTCTTCAGCACACAAACACAAAAACACACAAACAAACACAAATTCACTTACGAAACCTGTTGCGCGCAGGTCTGTGTGAAGAGACACTCTACTGTGCGTGTATTGATTACCTCCCGTTCCCATCAGCTAGATATGGGCGTCCTTGTCTCTTCCGGCTCATTGAACATGGCTTTCTCTGAGCTTCCGGGAGCAACCCTTTAACACACACATCAGACAAGGAGCGAGGAGAAGAAAGGACAAGAAAGATGCTTACAAAAGACAGAGGAGGGAGATTAAAATGGGCAACAAAAGGAAAACGGGTGAACTGGCAGCCTTAAGGGCCAACTAACACAACTGGCAATAAATAATATGAGAGGAGATAGGTCATGTCTCTCACGTCTTTATCATAGCACATATACGTATACACACCTACCTTGCTCCAAGGGAACACTCAAGTCTCCTTTCCAGAACATCTCACTTGAAAAAGAACAAAATCACACATTGTTCCAGCAGTGTTGTCATTCGATCATGCCTTTAGTGTGTTCATGAGGCCTTTGACAGGGCTGCATGGCTGCTACAAAATGTGTTGTTCAAATTTGGGCCATTGCTGCATGTAGAGATATGTATGGGGTTCATTAGTCTATTCCCTGAACAGGAACATCAGAGGATGCCAACCCACTGTTGTCTGCCCTGAAAAGCCAACACTCCTGGTGCACAATGTGGCAGCAAAGAGGCCTTCAGAAACAGCCCACACAACGTGTGTCTCAGATGAGGTCTCTGTTGTTGATGGAATGTCATTGCTACACTTTGTTCTATTCTCAAAGGTTCTAGCAGTCACAAACAAGACACCAACAAGTCCTGCTAACACCAGTTCTGTAAAGGCACCATTGTTTGTCTTGTTGAAAACATGTCGCTGCTGTCTCTAAGCGAACTTTGAAGGCGTAACATTTCAAGCATAATGGCAAAATCAAAGATTCTATTACGCAGGACATAGATTTAACTCCATTCATCTGTTGCAAACAGGTAAGAGTATTGTTTTGGTGTTTCATTGAACATCATTTGTGCGTGGATAAACCTAATAGTTAAGAACCACATGACTTGAATAATTGAGCAGCTGAACAACGATCACTTTGGGACAAAACAAAAACATCTGATTAGTGGTACATGCATGTGCTGCAGCATTGTGCCACTCATCAGTCTTCAATCTGTGCCAAATCAAAGCTTCCTTTCAACAGATTAATTGGCATGTTTCATCTTAGCCATTCCGTTGACATCAAAGACTCTTTTGTTCTCATTCGCTCCTCTCTGATCAAGTTTTCCAAAGTGTTTTGGACTGGGGAAAAATAGCAGTTGGCCTTGCATGGATAGGCCTTAAATCTATAGCTAACCGGACAGATTGCTTTTAAGTGCAAACAACAGGTACAGTAGGTTTGTTAATATCCACTTAATGGTACAATGCAGCTCTAGCATTGGAACAAAGAGGAGACTGCACAGAGTGAATTGAAAACACTGCAAAGCTTGTTGCCAATCAGCTCCGAGGCCTCTTGCTCAAGAATGATTTATGGTTAGAGTGGATGGGGCTTCAGAATCGGCAGGAATTTGGCAGCAACAC